>JANAVB010021800.1:2821026-3136026 GCA_029216955.1 Iris pallida | reverse complement strand
TACATTTCCCATGACGTGCTGGGGGGTTTGGGTACTGCAGAGGAGTGTGGTCGGCCGGACGCGCCATAAGTAATGGAGTGTCATGGGTGGCACGCCATGAGTGATGGAGTGTCATGAGTGGTACTCCATGAGTAATGGAGTGTCATGATTCATGATGGAGTGTCATGAGTGGTGCTCCATGAGTAATAGAGTGTTATGGGTGGTGGAGTGTGGTGCTCCATGAGTAATGGAGTGTTATAGGTGGTGGAGTGTGCAGGCGTGTCAGTGTGTCAGCGGTGGGAAAGGCCACTACCAAAATTTATCGATTTAGCGACGGCCCTATCCGTCGCCAATCCGACGGTAATTACAATTAGCGACCGATAACCGACGGATTTTGGCCAAAAAAATCCGTCGGCAATCAGCTCGTCGCTAATAACGGTCCGTCGCTACGTAGTCGTGAAGCAACGGAATAGCGACGGCTTTTCGACTTCACAATACGAAGCTTTAGCGACACATTTCCGACGGACTCTCGTCCATTTCAAGTTTTAAGTACTGAACTGTGTAGACAATAGCGACGTAAAATTTCGTCGGTAACCCGTCGTAATAGCGTATCACAGCGTATCGTTCCGTCGCTAAGCCGTCGACGCCTTCGATAACAAAGGACGGATTAGCGACGGTTTTCGAAAAATCCGTCGATCAGCTTCTGGAAATTCATGTCATTTCCAGCAACATGGCGACAGATAAGTCGTCGCTATTCCGTCGATATATATCGACGGAATACGGACGGATTAACCGTCGATCTTGTTCTGGAAATTCTTGGTATTTCCAGAACAAGGACGACGGATAGGTCGTCGCTATTCCGTCGAACAATATACCATACCGACGGATAATCCGTCGACCATCCGTCGCTACCTGGAAACATTTTCAAATCTCCAGTTAGCGACGGAATAGCCGTCGAAAAATAGTCAGAAACTGGTAGTAACCGTCGCAAAACGGTCACAAGTCCGTCGCTAACTGAGAATATTTTTAAAAAAAATTACAGCGCTTTCCTTTTTCGCAAAAATTTGCATAAACCAAACCAATATATAATGCACACCAATTATCCAACAATCACATAGACCAAATATATTATGCACACCAATTATCCAAGAATCACATAGACCAAATATGCACATACGAATTTAATGCACACCAATTATCCAAGAATCATATAGACCAAACCAAATTAATATAAAATAGACATCAATTATCCGGAAGAGTAACCTAATATCCATCATTATAATCCGATCATAGCACAAATATTCCAAATTTTTCACAAATATTCCAAAACACATAGGAAAGAGTTGGCCAGTTACAGTAACCTAATATCCATCGTTATAATCCGATCATAGCACAAATATTCCAAAATTTTCACAAATATTCCAAAATACATAGGAAAATCGACTTTGGCCTCAACAAAGACCACAAGTCAGACGATGAATCCTCACAGCCAGGGATGATAGTTGCGTTGAGGCATGTACCATTCTATCAGCCACTTTGCATACGAAGGCTCAATCTGGTTGAGGTCTTCTGTAGGGACAGGAGGGTCGGTCCCGATGCTACTACTCTCTGACGGTGGCTCCTCCTTAGCTTCAAGCTTGGGAGCAATCTCTTCCCTGATGGTCATCGGTTCTTCCTTGACCTCGACCTTTGGTAACACCTTCTCCTTAACAGTCACCGGCTCTTGTTCGACGACGGAGACTTCCTCCGTGTCGACCTCCAAGGGTTTCTTGCCTCGACCCCTTCCTCGACTAGCAGCACCACCTCGACGAGTCCTAGGAGCCATCTTTCTGACAACAGAAATTTTCATATAGGGTAAAAAAATTTACTCAAGTTATAAAAGTTGTGACGTTGGTTTTTGCGTTCATCATCATTAGAGGGAGCAGCACTGGAAAAGTTGTGACGTTGGTAGCATGAGAGAGTAAAAATCTGTATCACAAGACTAACAGAATTACTATGTAATCATGTACTCACCAATAACCGGATGTAACTGGAGTCGTTGGGCCTATCGTACAGTAATTTGTGGATCCGCTGGTATAGGCCAGATGTACTTAGTATCTAGTATATCAGATTAGTATCGGTCTATCGGTTTGGTATAGGACGTATCATATTGGTATTGGTCTTAACAAATTGGTATCGTCCTATATCCGATATGTACATGTATCGGCCGAATAGCTAGGATTCATATTGGCCTTATCGATTTGGTATCGGTCATATCCGATAGATATCGGCCGTGTTGGATTAGTATAGACTATTTCGGATTAGTATCGTGGAAGGTTTAGTAACAACTGTACTTGGATTTCTCTCTTCTCGAGCTAGAATACCATTGCAAGAGAATCACCAGATCGTGATTGGCCAGTTACAGTAACATACATACTTCCTTTTCCATCAGGAAAAGCAAGATTGAAAAGGAAGTATGTATGTTCTGTAACTGGCCATCTACGCTCTCGTGACTCTCTTGCAATGGTAATCTAGCTCTAGAAGAGAGAAATCCAAGTACAGTTGTTACTAAACCTTCCAAGATACTAATCCGAAATGGTATATAATAATCCAACACGGCCGATACCTATCGGATATGACCGATACCAAATCGATAAGGCTAATATGAATCCTAGCTATACGGTCGATACATATCGGATAGGACGATACCAATTCGCTAAGACCAATACCAACCGATACGGCCCATACCGTGATGAGATTAGTGATTTATTTAACCTAATGTAGTAATCTTGTAATTTAAAGTTGGAAGAACATGCAAGTAGCCTTATAGTTTCTGCCTCGCCAGTCGAATGGCTTAATTGCCAAGTATCGGAACGAATGGCTCAGAAACACAACCCGAGATTCATTCTAGCATACATTAGTGAGTTCATCTTGATTCTGTTACGTCCTTCAGATACTAGATACGATAAGAACATAGATGATTCACACTAATGTATGCTAGAATGAATCTTGGCTTGTGTTCTGAGCCATCCGTTCTGATCAAGCATCTTCCTTCTCCTCTCCTCCACCATGGCTCTGAACCAATCTGCTCCTCCCTCTACTTCCCTTCTTTTTATTTGACTCTCTCAGCCACATATGACATCCAGCTCAAGTGTAGAGTCGGGAGAGAAAAAGTGGACAGAAAGAGGAGGGGGAAGCAGCACAGCCGGCGACATGACCCGAAGGAAGTACAGAGGTTTTCTTCAACAGACGTAGGAGAACTATAAGGATATATCTTTTCACAACATATCACCTTGTCAAAGACCCTTAATGTGACAACCATGTTACCGCGGTGTCGGAAGAGTAACATGTCATAATTTTCTAAGCCGTGTATTTTGACATAATCCTCCAAACTCTTTTCTGCTATGTAATAATGCAAGATTACTACATAGGAGAAAAGAGTTAGGAAGATTATGTCAAAACACACGGCTTAAAAACTTATGACATGTTAGTCTTTCGACACCGCGGTAACATGATATTCACATGAAGGGTCTTTGACAAGATGACATGTTGTGAAAAGATATATCCTTATAGTTCTCCTACGGCTGTTGAAGAAAACCTCTGTACTTCCTCCGGGTCATGCCGCCGGCTGTGCTGCTTCCCCCTCCTCTTCCTGTCCACTTCTTCTCCCCCGACTCTACACTTGAGCTGGATGTCATATGTGGCTGAGAGAGTCAAATAAAAAGAAGAGAAGTAGAGGGAGGAGCAGATTTGTTCAGAGCCATGGTGGAGGAGAGGAGAAGGAAGATGCTTGATCAGAACGGATGGCTCAGAACACAAGCCAAGATTCATTCTAGCATACATTAGTGTGAATCATCTATGTTCTGTACATATGGTGTAGTATATGTTCTTATCGTATCTAGTATCTGAAGAACGTAGCAGAATCAAGATGAACTCACTAATGTAATACTAAGACATCATCTACTACTATATAAGATATAGTGATAGGTTGTCGTATCATCATTGTCGAGGGATGAGGGTCGGAGGACAGTCAACTTTATCTAAGGCTACTTGCATAGTTTCTGCCTCGCCAGTCGAATGGCTGCAGGGACTATGTCCTGATCACCATGTCGTACCGTAGACTAATGCAAATGGAGCTGAAAATATCCGTCGCTAACCGGTCACTAGTCCGTCGGTAACTGAGAATTTTTTTGAAAAAAAAATTGCAGCACTTTTCCTGTTCATAAAAATATGCATAAACCAAACCAATATATAATGCACACCAATTATCCAACAATCACATAGACCAAATATGCACATACGAATTTAATGAACACCAATTATCCAAGAATCATATAGACCAAACCAAATTAATATAAAATAGACATCAATTATCCTGAAGAGTAACCTAATATCCGTCGTTATAATTCGATTTATCTTTTCCCTCCTTTATCTACGGATACATAGTTTCTGCCTCGCCAGTCGAATGGCTGCAGGAACTATGTCCTGATCACCATGTCGTACCGTAGATTAATGCAAATGGAGCTGGAACCAAAATACAGAAACCAAAACACAGAATCAAATCCCTGGGACGGATGGCTCAGAACACAACCCAACCGGAGAGGATACTCTGAGAGATCCATCTGAGTAGGACGTATACTATAAGAGATCACCTTTACAAGAATGATATCAGTAGTGGGATTGAGTGCTGGAGAGGATATTATCAGATTATACGTCCTACTCAGATGGGTCTCTCACCGTTACTATTTTTTTCTGACAGCATGGTGGATGTGCTCCGTCAACAGATTCTTGCTCCGAGCCAAAACTTTACCCCGGAGCTCAAGTGGACATTCTTCGTGTAGAGCTCGAGTGAGAGGTTCCTGACAGCATGGTGGTCTCCTTTGTTAAAGTATCCGTGCTCGTCCCACAACCAATGTGGGATGAGCACGGATACTTTGACAAAGGAGACCACCATGCTGTCAGGAACCTCTCACTCGAGCTCTACACGAAGGATGTCCACTTGAGCTCCGGGGCAAAGTTTTGGCTCGAAGCAAGAATCTGTTGACGGAGCACATCCACCTTGCTGTCAGAAAAAAATAGTAACGGTGAGAGACCCATCTGAGTAGGACGTATACTCTGATAATATCCCCTCCAGCACTCAATCCCACTACTGATATCATTCTTGTAAAGGTGATCTCTCAGAGTATACGTCCTACTCAGATGGATCTCTCAGAGTATCCTCTAGTGATAGGTTGTCGTATCATCACTGCCGAGGGATGAGGGTCGGAGGACAGTCAACTTTATCTACGGATACATAGTTTCTGCCTCGCCAGTCGAATGGCTGCATGGACTATGTCCTGATCACCATGTCGTAGTCCAATACAATCCAGAGATTGACACAGTTCTAGTTCATATATGTAGTCCAATACAAATAGTCTAATACAAAAACAACTCAATACAAATAGTCCAATACAAATAAGTACTAATAGCTAATGAGAACCACGCTGCTCACACAAACGCTCAGTGATACGATCACGCAACCACCTCGAAAAAGCGAGATTTTTGGCGTGAGGAGAGATGTCGTCCCTTGCAAGGACTGCTTGAAGAGAACTCCCGGTCTCACTAGCTACCGGTGCTGGATGAATAGAACTCCCGGTCTCACTAGCAACCGGTACCACTTTCTCCTTAACTGTAGGAGGAGCCACCTCAGCATTCACTGTTTTTCTCAAACGACGTGCCGCTCCTCGGGTCATGGGTGCCATCTGGTAAGATCGATAGTCACAAATAATATAATTGTAACATAAGCAAGCTAACTAAAGGAACCATCATGTAATTTGAGTACATTTTCGAAAGCCGATAAAGTATAAAAAATTCGATTTTTTGCCAAGTGTGAGAACGGATGGCTCAGAATACAACCCAAGATTCATTCAAGCATACATTAATGTGAATCATCTATGTTCTGTACATATGGTATAGTATATGTTCTTATCGTATCTAGTATCTGAAGAATGTAACAGAATCAAGATGAACTCACATAATGTAATACTAAGACATCATCTACTACTATATAAGATATAGTGATAGGTTGTCGTATCATCATTGCCGAGGGATGAGGGTCGGAAGACAGTCAACTTTATCTACGGCTACATAGTTTCTGCCTCGCCAGTCGAATGGCTGCAGGGACTATGTCCTGATCACCATGTCGTACCGTAGATTAATGCAAATCGAGCTGGAACAGGAGCCAAAATACAGTACTACTTCACCATGTCGTACCATTAATTACTCTCTCTCTCCCCCCCCCCCTCCGGCGCTCTCACTCTCTCCGGCGCTCTCACACTACTAATTCCTATGTGTTTTAAGTGTAAGAACGGATGGCTCAGAACACAACCCAAAATTCATTCTAGCATACATTAGTGTGAATCATCTATATTCTGTATACATATCGTGTAGTATATGTTCTTATCGCATCTAGTATCTGAAGGATATAACAGAATCAAGATGAACTCACTTAATGTAATACTAAGACATCATCTACTACTATATAAGATATAGTGATAGGTTGTCGTATCATCATTGCCGAGGGATGAGGGTCGGAAGACAGTCAACTTTATCTACGGCTACATAGTTTCTGTCTCGCCAGTCGAATGGCTGCAGAGACTATGTCCTGATCACCATGTCGTACCGTAGATTAATGCAAATAGAGCTGGAAATATCCGTCGCTAACCGGTAACTAGTCCGTCGCTAACTGAGATTGTCACATACACATATGTATATCACAGCTAGATGTATAGATATATACATCTATACAGAAGCACACAACTGATAGAACTCGTACTGTCCTTGAGACAGTGAACATATATATACACCATGAATCCAAACCCCATATTCATATTTACTAATCCAAACACCACCAAACTAATGGAACACCCAATATGGATAACACATCATTTAGCCAATATATAAACTCAGATGAATTTGAGAAGCAAAGCCACCCGCCGCCCCCGACCAAAGCCCACCGTCCCAAGCCCGCCGCCCAGTCCAGTAGTTCGGTTGCATATATATATGAAGAGTGCTTATGGCTGTGCGTCGGTTGCAAATAGCCCCGACGCTTCCGCCCCAAGCCAGCCGCCCAGCCCCCGACGCCCCAAGCCCACCGCCCAGCCTCCAACCCCAAGCCCGTCTCCCAGACCCCGACGCCCCCGCCCCAAGCCCACCGCCCAGACCCCGCCCCAAGCCAGCCGCCCAGCCCCCGACGCCCCAACCCCAAGCCCGCCTTCCAGACCCCGACGCCCCCGCCCCAAGCCCACCGCCCAGACCCCGCCCCAAGCCAGCCGCTCAGCCCCCGACGCCGCCGCCCCAAGCTCACCGCCCAGCCCCCGACCCAAGCCAGTCGCCCAGCCACCGACGCCCCAGCCCCAAGCCCGCCTCCCAGACCCCGACGCCCCCGCCCCAAGCCCACCGCCCAGCCCCCGACCCAAGCCAGCCGCCCAGCCCCCGACGCCCCCGCCCCAAGCCAGCCGCCCAGCCCCCGACGCCGCCGCCCCAAGCCCACCGCCCAGCCCCCGACCCAAGCCAGCCGCCCAGCCCCCGACGCCACAACCCCAAGCCCGCCTCCCAGACCCCGAGAGAGAGAGAGAGAGAGAGAGAGAGAGGGTTACCTTCGGGAGAGAGAGAGGAGAGGACGCCGACGCCGATCACCGAAGCCGACACCGGCAAGAGAGAGAGAGAGAGAGGAGAGAGAGTGAATTTGGGGGGAATGCGAAAAGTTTCCCCCCGCCGTTTCATTAAAGTCTGGTACGTATATATAGCGACTGAATAGCGACGGAAAAAAAATCCGTCGCCACGTAGTCGCCATGTTTGATACGTGCCGACTGAATATCCGTCGCTACGTAGTCGAAGATATGTTCCGCCAATTCTCTACACAATTTCCGCCAAATAATCGACTACGTAGCGACGACTGGGTATCCGTCGCTATAATTTCGACAGTCTAGCGACGGACGTGCGACCTTTCCTCCCCCTAAAATTAAAATAAAAAATGGCAAAGACGTGTAGTCGGTACTCAGTCGCTGAGCGGCCACGAAGCCGTCGCTAACACCGACGGAAAATTTTCGTCGCTAAATATCCGTCGCTAATTGAGTGTATTTTGGTAGTGGGCCACGCCTCATGGCGTGTGACGCGGGAAAGGCCACGCCTCATGGCGTGTGGTGGGGGTGGGAGGGGATGGTGCCTTGGGAAAGGCCACGCCTCATGGCGTGTGGTGGGCAGGACGCGGGAAAGGCCACGCCTCATGGCGTGTGGTGGGGGTGGGATGTGATGGTGCCTCGGGAAGGGCCATGGGTTATGGCGCGTGGCCAAAGGCGGAATCTCCAAGAGAGGAAATGCCATCAGTGATGGCGTGTGTCAGGAGAAATCTCCTCAGAAGCAGCATGCGCCATTAGTGATGTCGTTTCGTTACCCAAATTGAAATTTTTCCAAACTTGTTACTTTTTTCACAATTTCGTTAAAATTCTTTACTCTATATGAAAATTTCTGTTTATTCTTTGTATCAGTGACTTCGTTTATATATATTTGTTTATATATAAAAATAAAAAATTACATTTTCGTGTCAATACCATTTGATTTTGTGTATTATGATTTGATACTTTTTGATTGCATTATAACATTACATTAGAGAACAATAGGTTATGATTTTTCTAGTTTCTTGGTGATTAAAAACGAATATTTTGGTGTCCAAATCATTGTTTAAAGACTGGTTCTGTTTCGGTAATTATTTATAAAAATGACATTTTTTGGACACTTTTGGTGTATTTAACTTATTTATGTGTCTAAATTTGTTGTTTTGTATGTATAAATTTTATTTTAAATATCAATTATTTAACCACTTGCTACAACATATATTTTTCTTTCTACTTTCATAACACCCTTATTTTCTACAAGCTATTTCATTTTTTTGGTTTAACTTTTACAAGCAAGGGAACTAATTGCTTTCAAAAGCGGCTTATGCATCCTCGGTTCGATTAATCCAAATGCCGCACACGTGAAAATAGGGGTGCAACTCGGGCGGGCTAAACCCAAATCCGATCGGGTAAACCCGTTAATGGGTTGGGTTCGGGTTGAAGATATTCGGGTTCGGGCTTGGGCTCGGTTTAAAATATTTGAACCCGATCAAAAATTGGGTTGGGCTTGGGTTCATGTATTGGGTAACCCGAAGAACCCGAAATCCGACATACATATAATATATATATATATATATATATATATATATATATATATATATATATATATATATATATATATATATATATTGTTTCATACTACTTAAATAAAAAGTTTAAACTATAATTTTTTTTTTTACCCGAACTCTTCAATTCCTTGTCCTAAATCTCATTTCAGTTTTATTTTGTAATGATTGAGACTTGATTGCTATTTGATTATGCATTTAATATTACTCTTGTTTAAAATTATTTCAAATATCATATTAGAGTCCGATAAACCCGATCCAACCCGAGTCCAACCCGATCCTCCGGACTTGGTCTTGGACTTCATATGTTGAACCCGAAGTCGGGTCGGACTTGGGCTTAGACTAGGCTTATGATCTATCGGATTGGGCTCGGGTTGACCTCAAACCCGACCCAACCCGCCCGAGATGCACCCCTACGTGAAAAAGCTGCCATTGCCAACCGAACGAGACTAATGAGTTTGAAGATTAGATAAAAGTAGATGCCATTATTTATTTATGGCTATTGCTTCATGTGATGATGAGTTACCTGTAATTTCCTGTAAATTAGATCAGTCTTTTGACTAAAATTTGCATTCTGGGTGAATCTTAAAAATATGTATGCTACTAAATGTAGCACAAGTGTGAGCATTTCTAACATCTGGAAATTTGATGAATCTCTAGCAGGAACTGCAGAACCAACTAAAATACTAAAAAAATGATGGATCTCTTAAGTTATTGTTAAAAAAAAAAAAGTTTATCTCCGGTGTTTTTCGGGGTGGATAGGTTCATTTTATTTTTCGTCTAGGCTTTTGACCTGACGCGTATACTTTTGCTGGTCGTCGGGCTATCTCCCGGCGCCGCCTTTGGGCTTTTTTCAGTTATCAATAAAATCGGCAGCCAGAGCCATTCCTAAAAAAAAAAAAGAAGTTATTTATAGCTAAATTACAACTTGATACCTTCAATTATTTTAGTTTTTTAGTTTAATACTCTCAGCATTGAGGTGCTAATTTGATACCATAATTTTTTTTGACAAAATTGTCCCTCCTCTCCAAACACCCCCTCCCGTTGGCGATCTTCCCCAATCCTCCGTCTCGTCTCCCCCCGGCGACCTCCCCCCTCTCCACCAGGCTCGCGCCTGCGACCTCCCCTCCACTCCGCGCTGTGGGCCGTCTCGGAATTGTGCGGGGTAGCTGGTCGCCGAAGGGGGCAGTCATATAACAATCAGAGGGCCGGAGGTCGCACTGGGCGACGGGGTACGCTGCAGAAGGTGGGAGTAGGGCGGCTGCGAAGGGGAAGGACGGCCGAAGGGAGGTGATGTTGGAGAAGGAGAGGGGGAGGGATGTTGTGGATTAGGAAGAGAGGGGTAGTTTTTTTATTTTTAATTTTGAATATTAATATAAAACTTATTATATAGTTGAGGATATTAAGTTAGCACCTATTAAAGTTGAGAATATCAAGTTGAATATTTTGGATAGTTAAGGTATAAAGTTGTAATTTAGCCTTTATTTATGGCAATTGTTAAAGGCCACTCCCTTTTTACTAAGGGCCACCAACTTAAAACTTTAAAAAAATTACAAGTTTGCCATTTGAAAATATTAAGGGCCACCAAGTTAGAATGTAACAAAAATTACAAGTTTGTCTTTCTTCTTCCTTTGTCTTCTTCCTCTTTTCTCAATCCCTAAACCACTTTTCTCAATCCCCATTGTTGTCCCCACCTCCATTGTTGTTATCCCCACCTCTATTGGTGTTCTCTATCTTCAGTGATTCTCCATCTCTTTTTAAATTTTGTTTTTTTTAATTAGGTTATTTTGTTGACACTCAAGCTTTGTTTAGAATTATGGACCAAAATATTTTTGAAGAAGAGATTCGATCATCCAATTCCATTATTGGTCCCCAAGAACCAACAATTACGTGTGAACCATCCTCGGTAAGTACATGAAATGTCAATTTTCGAGATTTCATACGCCTGTACAAAGATAGACTGTAGGGCTTGCCTGCAGTCCAAAGTGAAGACAAGACTACAGCGCTTGCCTGCAGTCCTCGATTGACAGAAGGTTTTCTCTTTTTTGTTTAAAACTTCCAACCTACAGTGACTGCAGGACTTGCCTGCAGTCCAAAGTGAAGGCAGGACTGCAGCGCTTGGCTGCAGTCCTCCAATTGCAGTCCTCCATCTTACAATTGTTGATCGTTTTATGCATTATCCGTTAGACATGTGATCTACTTTAGTCCTGCAGCAGACAAAGATAGGACTGTAGGGAGGGAACAAGCGGAGAGAGAGAGAGGTGAGGGGGTTTTTTTTATGACGAACGGGAGGGAAAGGGGAGGGTTTTTGGATTTTTTGTTTTTTGTTTTTTTTTTTCCTCTTGGTGGTCCTTAGTAAATTTGTTCAATTTAGATTGCTCTTAGTAAAAATAATAGTAAGTCATGATTGTCCTTAGTAGGAGGGTTGTCCTTAGTAAAGAGGTGGCCTTTAACATTTGCTTATTTATAGATACACTGTACTTAGCCGCCAAGAACAAGTGTGGGCCGAAGGGGGAGCACGCGGAATTAGAAAAGGAAGAAGGAAGAAGAGAGCGCCGCCCCCGCCCCCGCCCCCGCCCCCGCCCCCGCCGCTTCTTCCGAGATGGAGGGAGAGAGGAAAGTGAAGGTTGCAGCTCTCCAGTTCGCCTGCTCGGATTCCGTGTCCGAGAACGTCGACACGGCGGAAAGGTACCATCTTTTCTCCTCTCTCTCTTTGATTTTTAGGTTTTTCTTTCTTTCTTTTCGCTTTTTGATAATTTGATCAGATGGGCATTCACCATTCACGAAATTGGTGTGTTGTCTTAAAAATCACCAAAAAAAAATGGGAACCTTGAAGGAAAAAAGGAGCAGTTTTGTTATCTTTCATTTTTTTCCGTGGAAATTCGAAATTTCTTTGGAGATTCAGGAATTTTTGATTATTTGACCATCAAGTTGTTGTATTTTCTTATAATCACAAAAAGATGGGAACTTTGAAGGAAAAAGGAGCAGTTTTTTTGACATTTTGCTTCTTTTATCTAGTTGAAATTCTTAATTTCTTTGGAGATTCTGGACTTTTTGATTATTTGAGCAAATGGGTTTTCATCAAATTACTAACTTTGATGAAAAGGAACAGTTTTGTTACATTTCTTCTTCTTCCTTTTTCTGTGTAAATTCGTAATTTCTTTGGAGATGCAGGACTCTGACTATTTGACCAGATGAGTATTCGTCAAATTGGTGTATTTTCTTACAAGTCACATAAATGTGGGAATTTTGAAGAAAAGGAGAAGTTTTGTTACACTTCTTACTTTTCTCTGAAAATTCGTAATTTCTTTGGAGATTCACGTTTTTTTGGTTATTTCACCAGATGGGCGAATTGGTGGGTATTCATCGAATTTGTGTATTTTTCTAAAAAATCACAAAAAAGAATGGGCAACTTTGGAGAAAAAGGAGCACTTTTATTGCATTTTCCTCCTTTTCTGTGTTTTTTTGGAGATTTAGGGTGATCAATGGGTATTCATCAAATCAGTCTATTGCCTTAATAGTCACCAAAGCCAAAAGAGGAAACTTCGAAGAAGAAGTAACACTTTTTCTTGACTATTTGACCAAATGGGTGGTCATCAAATTGGCGTCTTATGTTAAGAATCAGTAAAGGAAGAAGCATGGAAGAATGTATCACATGGCATGTAAAATTCTTGGGAATTTAAGACTACCAGCAAAAGAATGATCATTTTGGAGGGAAGCTTTTCGTTATATACTAATTTAACTTTAATAGTTTTCTATTGGTATCGGAAGTAAATTTGATGGAGTGAACATCTATCGAGTTAGCAATACAGTTCGATGTTTATATTGTTATATGCCAATCAGTGGCATGTCATTAGTAAGTTTATGCTTAGTAGTAGTGATTTAGGATGTCAAAACTAAAGCTAGTTTACTTTCTAAAATGTAATGTAGCCTGGTCCTGTTTGTATAAGGGATTTTATTTCATTGTTGAATATGGCACCTATAATTAGGCCAAGGTAGTCAAAGGCGCAAGGTGCACTTGAGGCGCAAAGGGTCCATATCGTCCGAGGCGCAAGACGCACTGCGTTCCCGAGCGAAGCTAGACACAAAAATTAAAAGTAGTAAAAATATACCTAAATGAATAAATTAATAATATAAGAAATAAAACCAAATAATATATTAAAACAAAAACAAAATGTTAAAACATAACCAAAGAAAATAGCAGAGCATCAGTAACAATCAACAAAAGTTACAGAACTAACATGAGTTTGTATTCTCCCTACCACTATTTTAGTAAATTTTAGTTTTTGCAATTCAACTGTAACCAACTTTGGCAACTGTGGAAAGGGCTACATCCTTCCCACTTGTATGAGGTAAAGTATCTCTCTGCCTTAAATTTTTTTTATATTAAAAAGCATAAGGTGTGCCTTTTCTTGGTTGCACCTTCCAGAAAGGTGCGAGTCTTGGGTGCGCCCGGAGAAATGCGCCTCGCCTAGTGAGGTGCGAGGCGCAGGCATCTTTTTGCAAGGCGTGCCTTTGACTACCATGAATTAGGCACAAAATGTCGACCGGTAGCATATGTAATACTTTTGTCTGCTAGCTGATTTACTTCTGCTTAGTAATGAGATTCCTCCTATATTAAGCACTTGGAAAGTAACCCTTAGATATACAATAGGAGGCTTATGTGATTGTACACTGAATAGCCTGCAGTGATAAGATTTTGACACAGTATTCTGGAGATATACTGTAAACCCAACCGTATGCCATACATTTCCTGTTTGGAGTTGCTCTTGGCGTTGAACGATTTCCCTACTTCCATTATTGTCTTAGCCGTTAGGTCAACCCAACCTTGCATTTTGATCTTCTGACTTCTCATCACAATAGTAAAACATATCAGTGGTGATCTTTCCATAACATCATAATTCGTACATACGCAGTTCGTTCTCACTATTTCTGTGATCCAACGATTGCAACTACCGAAAAGGCAGCCTAACCTTCTGCATCATTTATACTTCAGAAGAAGAAATATTTTATGGTTTTTGACAATGATGAGGCAAACCTAAATTTACGCTCACATTTAGGGATATTTGTTTGAATGTTACTTTTGTTACTAATTCCTTTCCATTAATCTCACTTCTTTCATGTGGTTTACAGATCCGTTGACAATCCCAATTCCAACTTATTCATCCTACTTCCCTTTAGTACTCAAACCATAGTTTGCAGTATTGGCCGATAACGATCCGATTCGGCCGATACCAATACGGTTAGCATGTCCTGATCCGATACCGGATACTATCCGATACTGACATGGGGGATCTCTTTTCCGGTCAATTCGACACAAAAAAAAAAAATTGAACGAAAAAGACCAATCAAAAAGGGTGAAAAGCATAATAAGATTGTAAAAACATGTAAAAGAAGAAAACTTATCTAACGCATGGAAACTAATAGACAAGGGTGACTACTATTTCATTTAATTTTAAAACTACCAAGAAATAACACTGAAAATACTTAAAATTATGCCTAAATGTATAAAATATATTTCCTAAAATATTAATAATTATTTGTTTTCCGATACTACTCCGATCCGAAACGCCGATACTACCGATACCGATACTCATAGGAATTGCCCGATACCGATTCCAATACCGATACTGTGAACCTTGCTCAAAACAGTTATGAGCTGCTCTCTTTGATGTAGTCATCTCATTGATGTTTCAATGATTATAGTAAAGCCCTCACTATACAAGTGAACAACTCAACAAAATTGGGTCTGACAGTTCTACTAATTTCAGTGAAAGAGGACATAGTTGCGTTCCTCTTGAAGGCCAATAGTAGAAAGCACCATACTCGCACACAGAATTCTCTTTCTAGATATCTGTATCTAAAAAGAGAGATGTCTGACCTAATTACGAAAATAGTTCAAATATGATGCTGCCTATAACTCATTTGCTTACCCTGTTGTAACCATATTTCGCAGTATCGACCAATACCGATCCGATACGGCCGATACCGATACGGTTTGGCATGTTCCGATCCGATATCGACTGATACCCGATACTGATCGATACCGACATTGGGGGTATTTTTTCCAGTCAATTCGGCAAAAAAAAAAAAATGAACGAAAAAGACCAATCATCAAGGGTGTAAAAGCATAGAAAGGATATAAAAGAATGTAAAAGAAGAAAATTTATCTATCGTATGTAAATCAATCGGTAAGAGTGACTATTTCATTCAATTTCAAAACTACTAAGAAACACTGAAAATATTAAATTATGCTTAAATGTATAAAATATATTTTCTAAAATGTTACTAATTTATTACTAATTATATATTTTTCGATACCAAAAAATCCGATTCTTCGATCCGAAACCTCCGATACTGCCGATACCCGGAATGGTCCAATACCGATTCCGATACTTCGAACCTTGGTTGTAACTAGTGATAGTCATTTGCTCGAAGCAAGAAGCCACCTTGGTACCGACATAGTTTTTTCCCGTTCCTCGACTGATCCCTGATACAAGTGGTCTAGGATCCATGCCAAGGAATAGGGTATTGAACAAGATCAAGTTAGGTGTATGGTGACCTTAATCAATTCTTACTCAGACTGGACAGCATCCATTAGCAAGGAAGGAAAAAGTAGCATTTCGATTCTGCTAGCACGAGTTGGTATATTCAATAAAAAAAAATTAGAACATTATATTCAAGTTTTTAAATTTTGATATATTCAAATTCATTTTGAAGTTTTTATTTGATTGACGAAGATTTTGTGTATGATTACTATTTGTGTGCATTAAATGTTGCTAATGACTGTAAAGTCTTTCTTTACTTCCTGTCATTATTGCTGTTACATATATAAGTCCTTTCATCACATGCTTTTAGTTTCAGAGCTCTTTGCCAAAATATGTATGTTTGCGTTGATCATGAAATTTAACTGGTTCACTTTCCTTGCCATTCCCTTCTACGCAGCTTGGTTAGAACTGCTCATGAGAAAGGTGCAAACATTATCCTCATTCAGGTATAATTTAGAATACATCAACACTGATCTTCCGAAAAGTCTATCTGCCATAATACCTCACTATATATGATACTCCATGCTTATAAACAATTTCATCATGGCTTAGATAAACTCTCAGTAAGCTAGCTTTATGGAGTCTGGATGCTGAATCAGTTAATGAACTCATCCACTATAACTAAGTAAAGACTTATGGGTGATATGTTCGGAGTAGAGCTTCGTATTCCGATATTAGTTACGGATCGTTTGTAATATATGGGCTAATACCGGTTCGTTCCAACGAGGACAAAGATTTCCAATTATTCTTGAAATTAAAAACTAAGAGCTATTAAAAAGGTTGTTTTGGTAAAATAGTTGATTGAAAATAATTTAAATCTAAAGCTTTTAGTAAATGAGAGTTTATCAAATAGAGAATAATTTTAAGGCCATAGGTTCACCACTAATAATGAAATAATTTATTATCATTCCAACTTAATAATACCTTAATATTTGTAATATGGAATCACCACAATTAATAAATGTTAAGAATACTTGTTTTATGATCTAGATGTATTGGGTTTTCCACCACAATGACATCGTCCACAAAAATATTCTTATATTATTTTGATATACAAATTATACCGTAGAGACTCCGATCCGTCTGGATTAGAGTACAGACCGTGCAACCTTAAGTATAACTTATTTCAGAAATAATACATGATCATGAAGAACTATGCATTGGTAATTAAATTAGCATGACATTTCCACCTATACTACGTAAGCATATAATAAACCCTTATCTCACAATCACGGATAATAATGGTTTACTAATAAATCTGATTTTATTCCCTAGAAATATCAATTCAGAATACTTTTACACAAATCAATGCATTAATCATAAAGACAATTTTATTAGAAAAGATAATAAAATACATACATTATTGGGGTTCTCCTTGAACCTTAGAAAGAAATTAGTTAGACATACTCTTGGAGAACAACAACAAAGATGAGTTGGAGATCATTCTGATGCTTGCAAGTTCTCTTTACACACTCTATCTCTCTCTTTTATTACAAGTGGAAATAGAAAAGAAAAAGTGATCTCCAAGTCTATGGATAGTTGGTCTTTATATAGGACTTGTAGAGGTATGAAACATGTTGGTTCATTTAGATTCGTCGAATTTTCATGTTTGTCGAATCTTCATGTTCGTTGAATGTTAGTGTTCATCGAATCTTCATTACTTCGCATCCTTTCAAGTATTTACATCAATGTTGTCAAATTCGTCATGCTTTTGAAAGGTTGTATCTACTGGTTCATTTGTAATGTTGTCCCGATTCATTGTATGTAGTTATTCGAATCTGGTCCATGTTTCATCTCTTCTCATAACATGGAGTAATTAAATAAATAATAAGAAAATAAGTTAGTATACTTAGAAATTACAAAGTTCAATGTATATTGCATGCATGGAACAAGTTATTTTGTTATATGTATCAAAAATATAAATAAAAGCTAAGGTTTATATATATATATATATATATATATATATATATATATATATATATATATATAGGCACTTTATAAAACTAAACTATAGTGTATATCAATACATATTTTACATTAAACTTGTTGTATTTGTAATTTTCATAAAGTACATTAAAAATATATAATTAAAGAATTAATACTTATAAAGTACTTTCATTTTATTTAAATAATCGTCACATTTACGTGTCGATCATACCCCCATACTTAAATTATGCTTGTCCTCAAGTATATAATATAACGTCTGGAATAAATATAGATAAAGTAATAGGATAAAAAAAAATTTATGTCATTAGCCCAACCTTTATTAATAGTATTATTATTTTATTTATTTTTTGAAGAATTTTTTTAACTTACATCACAAAAATAATGCATCTTTATTGTAATATGTGCAATATCTAATCTTATTAAGCTTTCTACACAACTCATTTATTGAGTGTTGGATCAATGCTTCCCAAACCAGTTGGCCTTAGTACATTAGGTGTTAAAACATCCCTACAGATTTAATAACTCGAGTTGCATAGGCTACAAGATTAAATTAGATTAATTTTTTTTTTTAGTTATTACCGTTTTACACGAATCTCCTTGTTGATTAGACAAGAGTTCCGGTTATTAGGCAATAATCAAGCTTAATATATATTTGCAAAATAATGTGCTTCAAGAAAAGTTTGTTTTTTTTATTGTTTTTTTGTTTTGAATGCATAAAGGCTTTAGACATAAATAAATTTCTCAGTGACCTAAAACTCCCCCATACTTGACCAACATTGTCCTCAATGGCAAGGGAAAAGAAGTAAAAATAAATTGTTAAAGGAATCTAATTACTTAAGGAAAAAAAATAGAAGAAATTACTTTTTTTATAGTCTCCCCAGTACTTATGCACAGAAACAATTTTTAAACAAATATGTTATTGAGTAAACAAACTGTTAGAAAATAATATACAATGAATAAACAATACACAACACACTTTGGTGACAAAAACAACAAGAAGATAACTTGCTAACACAATTGACAACTAAATAATTCAAGTGAGTGCTTGAATGCGAAGACTTTGCCGGCGACGATATTCCCTGAGGATTGCCATAGTCTGAGCAGTGGTGAAAGTTGCTCTAATTGCCTCAATGAGATCAATTAGATTATCAAGCTTATTGCTTAATTTTTCGTATGCCTCGACCGCGATATCAAACTGTAGATGTTGAAGAGTAGATGGGGACGAAGTAGCCGTGGATTCCATACTATTTTGATCATTATCCAAGTTTGACTCAAAATCGAGCACACCATAGCCCTCGTCAACGGAAGAAGCCATTTTTGTTTTAATTGTATAGTGACAGAATAGTTACTATTGGAACAATGTACTGTTAGAATAAGTGTTTGTAAAAACAGAACAAGAGATGAACAGAAACTAGTAGAAAATTAATGTGTAAAAATATAGGAAGAATGGACTTAATTAATGAAACAATACTTAACACTTTTTCAAATGGGAAAAAAAGTCTCTGGAACCAGAAAGTTTTGTGGAAAAAGTTTTGTTCCAAAGCCTTTATACAAACAAATGAAAGCATCAAGCCTTTACTCAACAATTTGTTGGTCGAGTCTTTTCAGTTCTTGTTCTCTTCTTTTCCTTTTTTTGTTGAAATGTTGTTTTCCTTTTTTTGTGGGTGCATGAATAGAGGAGGAGGTTGTGTTAGAACAACCGTCACTTTCATGTTTTCTTTTTAAACGTTGCTTCCCTTTTTTTGTGGGTGCATGAATAGAGGAGGAGGTTGTGTTGGAACAACTGTCACTTTCATGTTTTTTTTGTGGGTGCATCTCCTCGAAAATAGGTGACAGATGGTTTGTTGTTGATTTTTTTAAATTTATTTATTTATTTATTATTATTTTGGGATATATATATATATGAACCGACACTGTTCCAAAGTCTTGTCCCATTTTTCTATTTTATTATTATTATTATTTTAAAGGGGAAAAATAAAATATCATTGCATGGAAATGTGCATGTAGCAAATTTGCTTGGATGTAGCAAAAAGTGTGAACGTGCATGTGCATGTGAAGTTAATGGTATGTGTGCATGGGTTTGTGGATGGTTTTGTTAATGGTATGCTTGCATGTAGCAAAAAAATGTGAACATGTACGTGCATATGCATGCTAAAATGAATATATATATATATATATATATATATATATATATATATATATATATATATATATTTTGGAATAAGGGTGAATTTATTCCTCGCATATAGCGGAAAAGGTATTAAAGTACAACATCACAACTTTCCATGTCCCAATAATACTATTATGGGGCCATTACAGATACATCGAATTCTATATTGTGTAGAATTCCAATAGGGGGGTAGTCAAGCCCTCAAAGATACGTCTGTTCCGCTCCTTCCAGATGTGCCAAACAGACGCAGCGAGACGAACTCTGGCTCTTCTAGTCCACCCCGGATCCCGTCCTCTGTGATCTCGGATCCAGCTGAGAATGCTCCGAATGTCCCGGTCCATCCCCACTCCTCCTCTCAGCTGTGCACACTGCTCAGTCCAAATGTGCCAGGTCACCGGGCAACCAAAGAAGAGATGCCCCATAGATTCATCTTCCTCATTACATAGCACACATTTGGCATCCAGGATCTGCATCCCAAACCGGAGGAGTCTGTCTCTCGTCATCAATCTACCCCGGAGAAGGCGATAAGCACATAGTTGCATTTTCCGTGCAACGCCCTTGCCCCAAATGAAGTCCACCTCCTCAGCCTGGTCGTGGTGGGTCCGAACCAAATCATAGCAGCTACGAAAGCAGAATAGACCTGACCCGGCCCCCGTACCTGGGCCGGCCCAGCTCCAAGTATCCTCCGTCTGGCTAGCGTCAATGGTAATAAGGTGAATCTCTGCTGCAAGCTGGGCAGTAAATGGGTATCCCTCTGGCCTCCAAACTCCGTCTCTAATGATTCGGCTGCATGTGAGCCCCCTTCCCGCTTCCCTGTCCAGCTGCCCTCCCAATATCTCGAGCAGGAGAATATATATATATATATATATATATATATATATATATATATATATATATATTTATATATATATATATATATATATATATATCACAATCTTGGGATGAACGTACAAAAAAAATAAAAAATAAAAGTAAAAAAAAAATATTCTTTTGTTTTTCTTAAATCATATCTAATTATTTAAGAATGAATTTTTTTATTATTATAATATAAAAAAATTAAGGTTCTTCTAAATTTGTAGTAGATTGTGCATTATAATTTGTTTGGAGATTGACAACATGTTTTAATCGTTGGCCATTAACTTTCTGGATACAAGCTTTTTGAGGATTCTGTATTTCTACGGCTTTGTTAGGTGATGTTGAAATTACAGTAAATGGGCCTCTCCAACGAGTTCGTAATTTTCCGGAAAGAATTTTAAACGAGATTCGTACAACCATACTTTTGATTTGGTAAAAATATTTTTCGGAGGATAGCTTTATATGTTTTCATTATTTCTTTATAAATTTTAGAATTATCATAAGCTTTCCTTATTTCGTCTAATTCGCACAATTGTAGTTTTTGGTTTTCATCGGCTTCTTTTAAATCATAATTTAACTTCTTAATAGCCCAAAATGCACGTTGTTCGAGTTCAACTGGTAGATGACAAGGTTTACCATAGACTATCCTAAAGGGTGTCATTCCTATCGGTGTTTTAAAAACAGTGCTATAGGCCCATAAAGCATCATCTAAACGAAGACTCCAATCTTTTTTGTCTGGTCTGACAGTTTTATCTCAAATTTGTTTTATCTCAAGATTGGATACTTCTACTTGTCCACTAGTCCGAGGATGATAAGGAGCAGCTACTCGATAGGTAACTGAATACTTTTTGCACAAGGCCGTAAATGTCCTATTACAAAAATGACTCCCTCCATCACTAATAATTACTCGAGAGACTCCAAACCAATTTTTCTTTCAAAAATTTAATCACAACTTTATGATCATTGGTCTTAGTTGCCTTGGCTTCAGCCCATTTGGACACATAATCAACAACTACTAAGATATAGGCATATCCATATGATGTTAGAGAAATGGTCCCATGAAGTCGATACCCCAAACGTCAAAGACTTCACAAAAAAAGAATAGGATTAAGTGGCATCATATTTCTTCGAGAAATGTTACGAGTCTGCTGACACCTATGACAAGCTTTAACAAATTCATGTGCATCTTTAAAAAGAATAGGCCAATAAAAACCTGATTGAAGTACTTTTGATGCTGTCTTTTACCCTCCAAAATGACCTCCACAAGCATGACTATGACAAAATGTTAGAATACTATGAAATTCATTTTCTGGAACACAACGACGAATAATTTGATCTGGACAAATTTTAAAAAGCTCGGGATCTTCCCAAAAATAATATTTTATTTGAGAAAAGAATCGATCTTTATCCTGTCTAGACCAATCATGAGGAATCTGTTGTACTACTAAATAATTTACTATATGAGCATATCATGGTGGCTTATTGTTAGTTGTAAGTCCAAAAAGTTTTTCATCAGGAAAAGAATCATTAATACGTTTTGAATTCAAGGGTTTAGGAATACGAGAAAGATGATCAGCAACCAAAATTTTTGAACCCTTCTTATCCCGAATTTTATAATTAAATTCTTGTAATAAAAGTACTCATCGAATTGACCATTGTTTGAATCTTTTTTAGAAAGAAGTTACTTTGAAGCTGAATGGTCTGTAAAAATAATAATTTTAGATCCATGCTGATAAGACCTAAACTTTTCCAGTGCAAAAACAACTGCAAGAAACTCTTTTCTGTTGTGGTATAATTTTTCTCAGCATCAGAAAGAGTTTTACTAGCATATAGTGTCTTTTCTATTTTCTAACCTAACACAGCCCTAATGGCATAATCAGAAGCATCGCACATAATTTCAAAAGACAATTCCCAATTTGGTGCTCTTATGATAGGTGCAGTGGAAAGTGCATTTTTTAATATATGAAATGCTTGGAGACATTCTGGAGTAAAATCAAATTGTGCTTCTTTAGTAAGTAAATGACATAATGGTCTAGAAATTTTACTAAAAGCTTTATAAATTGTCTATAAAAATCTGCATGACCAAGGAAAGCTCTGATTTGTTTTACAGTGGTAAGCGGTGGTAAAGTTGAAATTAAATCTACTTTAGCTTTATCAACTTCTATACCCTTATTAGAAATTATGTGACCTAAGACAATATGTGAAATTAAATCTACTTTAGCTTTATCACCATAAATTGACTTTTCTCCCAACTTAATACTAAATGGATGTCTTCACGACATTGGAGTACTAACTCGAGATTTGCAAGGCATTTCTCATAAGTGGAGCCAAAAACGGAAAGATCATCCATGAAACTTCTAAAAAATTATCTATCGTATCTGAAAAAATTGCCATCATACACCTCTGGAAAGTGGCTGGAGCATTGCATAGACCAAATGGCATTCTGCTATATGCAAAAGTTCCAAATGGACAAGTAAAAGTTGTTTTCTCCTGATCATCAGGATATACGGTATTTGATTGTAACCTGAATAACCATCTAAGAAACAATAATAATTTTGGTCCGAGAGTCTTTCTAAAATTTGGTCAATAAAGGTAAAGGAAAATGATCTTTTCTAGTATTAGCATTTAATTTTCGATAGTCTATACACACCCTCCATCCAGTGGTGGTGCGCATGGGCATCGATTATCCTTTATCATTTTCTACTAAAGTAATTCCTGATTTCTTTAGTACTACCTACGTTGGACTTATCTATTTACTATCTGAAATTGGATAAATAATTCCAGCATCTAAAAGTTTGATTATTTCTTTTTTTAACTATTTCATTCATATTAGGATTCAGTCTTCTTTGCATTTCCCTAGATGGTTTTGCATTCTCTTCCATATGTATATAATGCATACATAGAGAAGGGTCAATCCCTTTTAAATCCGCTATAGACCATCCAATAGCTTTCTTGTATTTTTTAAATAACTGATTTTCTTGGGTTCCAGATAATTAAGATGATATAATAACTGGTAGTGTTTTATCTTTTTCCAAAAATGCATACTTGAGATTTGTAGGCAAAACTTTCAATTCTAATTCTGGGGGGCTTTCAACAGAAGGCTTTAAAGAAGTAGTAGGAGTTGGTAATGATTCAAACTGAGGTTTCCAATTAGTTTGTAAACTTCTGACTTCCTCATATTTATGTTCTATCTTATAATCATCAAGTGAAAATTGTTCCCAATCTGATGTACTAGGTGTTTTTGTAAGAATTGTAGAAGTACAATTTTCCAAAATTTCATCGATAACATCTATTCTAAATATTTTTTCTTCGTGATCAGGTTGCATAGATGCTTTAAAGATATCTAATCTAACCTTCCTATTTCCAAAGGAAATATCCATAACACCAGTTTTGCAGTTGATACATGCATTTGCAGTGGCTAAGAAAAGTCTTCCTAAAATGACTGGTATTTACATATTGTCATTTTCCACAGATTCCATATCTAGAACAATAAAATCTGCTGGAAAATAAAATTGATCTACCTTGACTAGTACATCTTCAACTATTCCTCTAGGAACTTTAATTGATCGATCGGCTAATTGTAGAGTAGCAGATGTTGGTTGAAGATCTCCTAGGCCTAAGCCTTTTTAAACTGAGTACGGAAGAAGGTTAATGCTCGCACCTAAATCAAGTAATGCTCGAGTTATAGTACAATCACCAATAATACAAGGGATAGTAGGAGTTCATGGATCTTTATAAGTTTTGGTGGGGTCTGTCCAACTAGAATAGAACTAATGTTTTCTGATAACATTACCTTCTTGGTGACCTGATGATGAGTTTTCCTTTTTCGAGTGCATAAATCCTTTAAAAATTTTGCATATGCTGGAACTCGCTTAATAACATCTAACAAAGGAATATTAATTTTCACTTGTTCAAATATCTCAACAACTTCCTCCAATGGCGTTCCCTTCTTTGAATATGGAGAAGGAGCATTAAGGCTCGTTGGGAATATGTCTACCAAAATCTTCTTCATGTAGTTTATCATTTACATTATGATCCTTAGGCAGTGTAGGAGTTTCTAAGTATTGGACTGGTGGACTAATATCTGCCAATTTATTTCCTGACCTAAGTGTAATTGCTTGCACTTGGTTAGTAGGAGATGGTTCTTGTAAATCTACTTGGAAAGTTCTTTTAGGGTTAGTCACAGGTTGACTTGGCAATTTTCCTTCCTCTCTTTTATTAAGACTAGCGGCTAGCTGACCCAATTGAGACTCAATCCTAGCAATTGACTGACCTTGAGAATGGATGGCTTGATCATGTTGTTCTAATTTATTCATAAGACCCATAAATTTTTCTTCAAGGGCTGGAGAGAAATGAACAACATTATTCTGATTTTGATTCTGAAAATTAGGATGTTGGTATCTATGTTGATATTGTTGTTGATAAGGAGGCCTTTGGTTGGTAGTTTCTGGTTGCTTTTAGGAAAGATTTGGATGATTTTTCCGTGAAGGATTGTATGTGTTTCCATACTCTTTAGAAATTCTCCCAAAGGGTTGAACTGAAGCAACTTACTCTTGTGAATACTCTATATTTGGTTGTTCATAAATATATTCAGGATTAGGCTCTTGAATAGTTGCAACATTGACATAGATTGTTAAAAAGAATTTATCTAGTTGTTTT
The DNA here is from genome assembly GCA_029216955.1 of Iris pallida. Classification (NCBI taxonomy): domain Eukaryota; kingdom Viridiplantae; phylum Streptophyta; class Magnoliopsida; order Asparagales; family Iridaceae; genus Iris; species Iris pallida. Next base: position 3,110,669 of record JANAVB010021800.1, on the reverse strand, counting down.
GAAATCATATCTACCTTTAAAGCTAGATCTCGGTCAGGTTTTAACTCATAAATTTCTCTCTTGCTTTGAGTATCATGTTCAGTAATAGTAATGTAAATCTTCTTTCGAGCAGAAGAGGCACGATGTAAGGAATTGTTACTCAAGTTCTTGAAAAGTGTGCACGCCTCATCTTCACTTTTAAGCATAAATGTACCGGCACATGAAGCATCTGTCATATGTCGGTTTGAATCAGTGAGACCGTCGTAAAATCCTTGGACTAATTGCCATTTTGGAGCTTGATGATGTGGACATTTACGAAGAAGTTCAGTAAATTTTTCCCATGTTTCATGAAACTCTTCTCCTTCATGTTGGGTAAAAGTGGTAATCGTCTTTCAAAGTTCTGTAGTTTTTCCAATAGGAAAATACTTGTTCAAAAATTGCTTTTGCAATTCTTCCCAAGTTCTGATAGAATTTCTAGCCAATGTTTGGCCTTACCTTTAAGAGAAAATAGAAAAAGTCGAAGACAAATACCTTCCTCGTTGAGTGCTTGGATGCGAAAAGTGGTACATAATTCTAAAAATTCATCTAAGTGTTTGTAAGGATCTTCATTGCTTAGGCCATGGAAGGATGGCAACATAGAAATGATATTTTGTCTAATTTCATAATTGCCATGGGCAGTTCCTTGTGGTATTTCAGGTAAAGCTATGCAAGATGGACTTGTATATGCTGTTGGTGCAAAATAAGTTTTTAAATTCTTTGGAGGTTCTGGTTCAGCCATTGTTTCTTGATGTTCCTGAAGTAGTGCATGTCTTCTTCGTTGATGAAGAATACGTTCTATTTCAGGAAGTAAAGCAACAATATTTGGATGAAGTAATCTCCGTCTGTGCATCACTATTCTATAAATTTTATAAAAGACATAATGAAATCATTTCATGATAAAGCTATCCTCCGAAAAATATTTTTACCAAATCAAAAAGTATGGTTGTACGAATCTCGTTTAAAAAATTTTTCCGGAAAATTACGAACTCGTTGGAGAGGCCCATTTACTGTAATTTCAACATCACCTAACGGAGACGTAGAAATACAGGATCCTAAAAAAGGTTGTATCCTAAAAGTTAATGGCCAACAATTAAAACATGTTGTCAATCTCCAAACAAATCATGATGCATAATCTACTATAAGTTTAGAAAAACCTTAATTTTTTTATATTATAATAATAAAAAAATTCATTCTTAAATAATTAGATATGATTAAAAAAATATATTTTTTTTATTTTTTTATTTTTGTACGTTCATCCCAAGATTGTGATATATTTTTATTTTTTTTCATTTTAGCATGCACATGTACGTATACGTTCACATTTTTTTGTTACATGCAAGCATACCATTAACAAACCCATGCACAAATACCATTAACTTCACATGCACATACACGTTCACACTTTTTGCTACATCCAAGCAAATTTGCTACATGCACATTTCCATGCAATGATATTTCATTTTTTCCCCCTTTAAAATAATAATAATAATAAATAATAATAGAAAAAATGGGACAAGACTTTGGAACAGTGTCGGTTCATATATATATATATATATATATATATATATATATATATATATTCCCAAAATAATAATAATAATAATAATAAATAAATAAATTTAAAAAAAACCGACAACAAACCATCCGTCTTCTATTTTCCAGGAGATGCACCAACAAAAATAAAATAAAAATAAAACATGAAAGTGACAGTTGTTCCAACACAACCTCCTCCTCTATTCATGCACCCACAAAAAAGGGAAGCAACGTTTCATTAAAAAAAATGAAAGTGACAGTTGTTCCAACACAACCTCCTCCTCTATTCATGCACCCACAAAAAAAGGAAAGCAACGTTTCAACAAAAAAAGGGAAAGAAAAGAAGAACAACTGAAAAGACTCGACCAACAAACTGTTGAGTAAAGGCTTTCTGGTTCCATTTATTTGTATAAAGCTTTGGAACAAAACTTTCTTCCACAAAATTTTCTGCTCCAGAAGACTTTCTTTCCCCATTTGAAAAAAGTGTTGAGTAAGTATTGTTTCATTAATTAAGTCCATTCTTCGCATATTTTTACACATTAATTTTCTACTAGTTTTTGTTCCTTGTTCTGTTTTTACAAACACTTGTTCTAACAGTACAATACACTATCTTCCAACAGTAACTATTCTGTCACTACACAATTAAAACAAAAATGGCTTCTTCCGTTGACGAGGGCTATGGTGTGCTCAATTTTGAGTCAAATTTAGATAATGATCAAAATAGTATGAAATCCACGACTACTTCGTCCCCATCTATTCTTTAACATCTACAGTTTGATATTGTGATCGAGGCATACGAAAAATTAAGCAGTAAGCCTGATGATCTAATTGATCTCATTGAGGCAATTATAGCAACTTCAACCACTGCTCAGACTGGCAATCCTCAGGGAATATCGTCGTCGGCAAAATCTTCGTATTCAAGCACTCACTTGAATTATTTAGTTGTCAATTGTGTTAGCAAGTTATCTTCTTGTTGTTTTTGTCACCAAAGTGTGTTGTGTATTGTTTATTCATTGTCTATTATTTTCTAACAGTTTGTTAACTAAATAACATATTTGTTTAAAAAAAATCTTTCTATGTATGGGGGGAGACTGTAAAAAGAGAGGTAATTTCTTCTAAATTTTTTTTCTTACGTAATTAGATTCTTTTAACAATTTATTTTTTTCTTTTACTTCTTTTCCCTTGCCATTGAGGACAATGTTGGTCAAGTATGGGAGAGTTTTAGGTTACTGAGAAATTTATTTATGTCTAAAGCCTTTATGCTTTCAAAAGAAAAAAACTTTTCTTGAAGCACATTATTTTTGCAAATATATATTAAGCTTGATTATTGTCTAGTAACTGGAACTATTGTCTAATCAACAAGAAGATTCGCGTAAAACGGTAATAACTAAAAAAAGAAGTAATCTAATTTAACCTTGTAGCCTATGCAACTCGAGTTATTAAATCCGTATGGATGTTTTAACACCTAATGTCCTAAGGCCAACTGGTTTAGGAAGCATTGATCCAACACTCAATAAATGAGTTGTATAGAAAGCTTAATAAGCAGTGTTCTAAAAATCGGCCTAGGCGGCCGCCTAGGCGGCGCCTAGGCGCTAGGCGGCGCCTAGGCGCTAGGCGGCCACCGGCCGCACCGAAAAGGCCCTAGGCGGCCGGCCTAGGCGCTGGGCGGGCCTAGGCGGGCCTAGGCGGCCCTATGCGGCCCTAGTCGGACCTAGGGTTAGGGTTAGGGTTAATTATTTTGAAATTTTCAAGAAAAAAAAATCAAAACAAAAAAATTCGACAAAATTAAAGACTTACCTGTCGCCGCCGCCGTCGTCGCCGTCGTCGCCGTCGCCGCCGTCGTCGCCGTCGCCGCCGTCGTCGCCGTCGCCGCCGTCGCCGCCGACTGCTGCTGTCGCTGTTGTTGTTGCTGCTGTCGTCGTGGTCGACGTCGTCGTCGTCGTCGTGGTCGACGTCGTCGTCGTCGTCATCGTCGGGGAGGAGGAGGAAAGAGGGGAGCGGAGGGGAGGAGGAGAGGGGGGAGCGGAGAGGGGAGGAGGAGGGGAGCGGAGAGGGGAGGAAGAGGGGAGCAGAGAGGAGGGGAGAGGGGAGCGGAGGGGAGGAGGGGAGAGGGGAGGGGGAGGGGGGAGAGGGGAGGGGAGCGGAGCGGAGCGGAGTCTACTGACTCTCTCTCTCCTCTCCTCCCCCTTGTATGTTTTTTTTTTTTTTTTTTTTTTTTTTTTTTTTTTTTTTTTTTTAAAGTAGAAAAAAAAAAATTTGAGCACTGCCACTAGGATTCGAACCCATGATAACTCGTACCAAGTCTTAAGCACTGCCACTCTAGCCATAAATGCTCAATTGCTTTTGTGTCTATAAGTGTAACATATATATTATTTATATAGAAAGTCATGAGCAAAAAAAAAAAAAATAATAAATCAAATCGGCGCCTAGGCGCCGCCTAGGCGCCCTAGGCGCTAGTCGGGCTCTCAACGCACCGACTCCGCCTAGCGAAATCTATAACATTGTTAATAAGATTAGATTTTGCACAAATTACAACAAACATGCATTATTTTTGTGCTGTAAGTTAGAAAAATTCTTCAAAAAAAATAAAATAATAATAATAAAGGCTGGGCTTATGACGTAAAATTTCTTTTTATCCTATTACTTTATCTATATTTATTCCAGACGTTATATTATATACTTGAGGACAAGCATAATTTAAGTATGGGGGTATTATCAACACGTAAATGTGACGATTATTTAAATAATATGAAAGTACTTTATAATTAATAATTCTATAATTATATATTTTTAATGTACTTTATGAAAATTACAAATACAACAAGTTTATTTTTGATGTTCCATGGTGCATTCTTTGTAGACCAGCTAGTAAAGCTGGTCTTGACATATCAAATGCTTATGTAAATTCTGTTCTTAGTTATGGTTGCCGCCCTCCTAGGGTTTCTCTGTGCGTATCATACCATCTTGTTGATTTTTTTTTACTTGTCTGCTATATGCTACAGGAACTATTTGAAGGCTATTACTTCTGTCAAGCTCAAAGGGAAGACTACTTTCGCCGTGCTAAGCCTTATAAAGGACATCCTACTATCTTACGGTAGGGAATCGTACTTTTTAGTATATCTGAAACGTTCGGCATATTACTCTAAACTTGTACCAAACTAACAGTTATGAAGCTATAATTGTCGGTTATGTTCTCCTTCTTAATGCTGTATTTGCATCACAGTATGCAGAAACTTGCGAAGGAGTTGGGTGTTGTAATACCCGTGAGTTTCTTTGAAGAAGCAAACAATGCTCATTATAATTCTATAGCAATTATTGATGCGGACGGGACTGATCTTGGACTCTACAGGAAATCTCATATTCCTGATGGGCCGGGTATGTACGACTAGAATTTCCTGTTTCAGTTTCATTTAATTTGTGCGGGTGTAGTAACTGAATTCACAACGATTTCCTAATCAGGATATCAAGAGAAGTTCTATTTCAACCCTGGCGACACTGGTTTCAAGGTGTGATATTATTTCTTTATTTTTCATAATTATACACCAGGTGCCAATATGTGGCTGAGAGCTAATATTTTTCATCCCTTGCTGTAATGGAATGATAGGTTTTCACCACCATGTTTGCGAAAATTGGAGTTGGTAAGTAGTTTGAACAATTTTTGAAATTCTACTTTCCCAAAATACTGCACTAGACACAATTGTTATTGTATAGAATTTCATGATATTATGGAATCAAGGTCAAGACACTAGTTTGCTCAAGATATGCTAAAAATTCGTTAATCTGAGGCATCTGCTCCTTTGTGGCAGCAATCTGCTGGGATCAGTGGTTTCCAGAGGGTGCACGGGCTATGGCTCTTCAAGGCGCAGAAATTTTGTTTTACCCTACTGCTATAGGATCAGAACCACAAGACGATGGACTGGATTCTAGAGAGCATTGGAAACGAGTGATGCAAGGCCATGCTGGGGCTAACTTGGTAAGACTGATCTTCTTTCGATATAGATTAGCGTCAGAGATGCAAGCTTGGTTTCAGTTTTGGTACGTCTTAGCCTTGTGTTCCGGTGTAATTGATGCAGGTCCCTCTTGTAGCTTCCAACCGGATTGGGAAGGAAACAATTAAAACAGGACATGGTGATAGCTCAATAAGATTCTATGGAAATTCATTTATAGCAGGTATTTCAACTCCCACATCAAATGACACGTTATCAATATTTTGGTACTCATGGTTATCAAAAGATAAATTTGATTCCCCATCTCCGATCATGATATCCTCTCTAGTCTAAGAATTTTTTGGTGACGACTCTCTGTAAATGCCATAACCTAGCCCAGTTTCATCGGATAAAGCTTTCATGGAGATAATAATGTTAGTTAGATGGCATCAGTATATTTTTTTTTTCATATTAGTTTTATTCATGCCAAGCATGAGCAGGGTGCTCATTGATGCTCTCTGATGTATGGTTGGTTGGTTTGGATGACAGGGCCGACCGGAGAAATAGTGGCACTCGCGAATGACAAAGATGAAGATGTTCTGGTAGCGGAGTTCAATCTGGATAAAATCAAGTCCCAGCGGCACAGCTGGGGGGTGTTTCGGGATCGTCGTCCAGAGTTGTACAAAGTGCTCCTGACCTTAGATGGTAGCAATGCTTGAACTCCATCTCTTCAGTTCCCTCAGGAATGGCAATGTATTTGACTTTTCGGATTGATATACCTCACCAAAAATAAGATGCCATCTGTGAGATTTTGAAGCTATTTATGAGAAGTTGGCTAATAATGGTAAAAAAAAAAGGTGGTTGAGAAATGTCTCCAGAATGTGTGAGTTTATTTGTGAGAATAAAGGGGTTGAAGTTTCTTTGTTTGGTTGGAGGATTGCTCCTAATATATCCTGCCAAGTGCAGTGTGCACTTGCGTGCAAATGTCACTATTTACCATAGTTTGTAGTATCGGTTGATATGTTCCGATCCGTTATCGATCGATAGTAATTCACAAGGGTGTAAAAGTATAGTAAGGTTTTTAAAGCATATAAGAAATTTTATCTATGGTGACTACTATCTTATTTTAAAATTACTAAAGAATAACACAAAAATACTAAAAATTATGCCTAAATATTTTTTTTTAAAAAATTAATTATTAATTTCTAAATATTTATTTCGTTTTTGATACCCCGATCTGAAATAGTCGATAAAGGTCCAATACCGATATTACGAACCTTGCTATTTACTTCATTTGTGCATGAGTACTCTTTTGTTTACATCTACATGTTTTGATTATAGGTAGCCAGGCCATTATCATTCTATTTGTCAAATTTGCTGCAACCAAGCTGCACAACCTATGTACGCTACAACTTAATTGTGACTGGCAACCTTTTAGAACTGTGTTTGGAGTGAATCGAATGTTAGCTAGCAGTCGCAAGTGCTGAATGTGAGCGAGCATATACCAAAAGTTCAGGTGCCAAATCATTTGGAGATGTTGCAACCAACAATTTCATTCCTTTTGTAACTATTTAACAGCTCCCTTTTGGTAACTGTTCCGGATCCAACAAGATCCCAAGCATCGGAAGCCTGGAACTAACCAGAGCTATGTTTAGGAAACAAAGCAGACATACAAAGGGGAAAAGAACATATAGGAAAAAAAAAAACTCAGATGTTCTGATACACAAGGTTTCTAGAAGTTTTTATTCTTGGCACATTTCATACTGCTACAGATATATCTTTGCCAAAAAGTTTGGCTATTCCTTTCCCCGGGTCCTCTTGTTTAATGAGCGATTCACCGACCAAAACCTGAAAGATCAAGAATCAATTAGCTTAACGAGCAAGACGATATATAATTGCAGTGGAGCAAATACCAACTAAGAAGCATTTCTACAGGTACGAAACCACCTCAATGACTTAGTAGGGAGGTTACCACCTTGAAACAGCAATCGGATTTTCATTATCAATAGCTAGAGAGAAACATAACACAAGTATGCAATATACTTGTGCATTTATATTTGCATTATAGATCGGTTGATCCATTAATGGTGTTATATATTGGTTTAACCATTAATTATATATCAATGATACTTCTATCTACAAGGTTGACATGATTGTAGGACAATTTACTAAGTTTACAACAGGAAACAATACATTTCACATATGTTCATAATGTTTTCCCTCAATTTTCTGTTCCTCTTTTTTGTCTATTTTAATGTGGATTTGGTGTTTATATTGTCACAAGAAACTAGAGTTCCACGTCCTCCACGCGAAACAGGAGTGGTGGTGTGAGCAGAAACACACGTAAGAGGATTAAAAGGTATACAAGACTTACTGCTTTAACCCCAGCATCATGTACATATGATATATCTTCAGGTGTAAATAGTCCAGATTCTCCGACCACCTGAAAAGCCAATTTGTTTTGAAATCCATAATAAAAGTATACACTCAAAACTGGTATCAGGCCTTTATAAATGATAAATAAACAATATATGAAAAAATAAAGCAATATAGCTCGACGTCAATGCAATGGTAATAAGACACGGATAAAATAGAAAGGTGAGAGCACATCTGTCCAAGGTCTTACAATTTTGTAAAGCAACAGTACTAATCAAATGGTAAACTGTTTATGTATTGAGAATTGCGTAAATAAATAAAATACTTCTACAAAAATAATACAGTAGTAATGTATTTTGTAAAGAGAAACTGACCAATGCCCTTGAATTTTCCTTGACCATTCAGTCACAAGTTGAAACCTACGCAGGGTGATATAATGGACTAGGTGACCTACAACTAAGATTATAATGAGAACAAAGCTAAAATCTTCATATACCATAGAACTAAGTTTCTATTACGAGCAGACAAGTGGGTGCATGAAAAGGCAAATCAGGAAGACTACTAGATAACGAGGTACAAGCTTTTACCATTGATTGGGCAACCAAGTAATTGGAGGATTTTTATTGGGAGGGGAGGGGAGGAGAGGTCCTGGGATCAAACCCAAGAGGGCAGTCAAAGACTGGGCTTATTCTAAAATTGAAAAAAAAAAAAAATTGCCATGCTCGTAAGGTTTATTGTATTTACGATATAAGCCATTGCAAAATGATTGTGGAATTTAAAGTAACCCCTAGCTTGTAAAATGTTGACTGGAACTTGATTTCCTCTTATTGCATCTTAAGAAAATAGTAGCACACTGCTAGAAACACAGACATATTATCATTGATGCATTTACTTGCACGATATAATTATAAGGTAACTTATGTAACTAAGGATAAATTACAGAACAACCATATAATATTATAGTGTTTCCTCTGATTACTGACTATGGTCTATGGTATAATTATAAGTTCCTAGCTTCTAAACTGTTGACTGCAACTTTTGATCTCCTCTTATTGTATAATGTTAAATAAATAAAATAGTAGCACACTGGTACACATGCAAACATATTTGGCATCATTAAGTTACAAAAAAAATTGAACTAGCTAGATAGATTTACTTGTATGGTATAATTATAAGTCGACCTATGAAACTAAGGGTGAAATACAGAATAACCATACAATATTTCCTTTACAAAGAGCCTGTTCAATGTTACACTTTCTATTTATCTAAAAAAAGGCTAGATTGCAACTTGATACCCTCAACTATTCGAGTTTTTCATATCTTCAACTTTGATAGGTACTAACTTAATACCCTCCCAACTAATGTTTTCAACTTGGTACCCTCCGTCAATGCAGAGTTAAGGTTTTGGTTAAAAAAAGAATATTCCTAAAATACCCTCCTTCCCATTCCACCACCATCGCCCACTCCTGTATCCGCCACCCCCTTCCTGCACCTGCCGCCGCCCACCGCCCACATCCCGTGAACACCCCCACCACCACCCCCTCACCGCGGCCTGCGACCCCCGTCCTTGCGCCGCCCAAACCCCCCGCGCACGTGCCGCCCCTCGCCGCGCCCATTGCTGCTGCTGCTGCGCCTCCCACCCCCACCCTCGCACCCCCCCCCCCCCCCCCCGCGCCGCCTGCAACCCCCCTGCCTCGTGCCGCCAGCGCACGACACGCACGCACCGCTGTAGGCTCGCGCTGCCCCTTACCGTAACATCTAGTGCACTCTCCCGCGCCGCCCCTCGCCGCGCCCACGGCTACTAATGCTCGCTGCTACTGCGCGTTCCCCTGCCCTCGCGCCGCCCCTCGCCGCGCTGCCCCTCACCGCGTCGCCCCATCCACTGCTGTTGCCCCCCCCCCCTCCCGGCTGCCAGCATCGGAGAGAGGGGGAGTGTTGGAGAGAGAGAGAGAGGAGGGGAAAGAGAGAAGGGGGGGGGGGGGGGGGCATTTTTGTCATTTTATTCCTTCGATTAACACCGTTAGTAGTAGGATGGAAGAAATGTATTAAGTTAGCACCTATCAAAGTTGAGAGTATCAAGTTGAAAAACTCTAATAGTTGAGGATATCAAGTTGTAATTTAGCCCCAAAAAAAATGTAATGCTCCATTTTTTTGGATTCAGGATAGGAACTCCTGCAACATTACTCTTAGTCATTGTCCTTTCCTGGCAGTCGCGTATGAAAAGATGGAAACAATCTCCATTTAGTTGGTCATTTACCAAAAAATAAACCATAAAAGGGAAGGTACCGAGTTAAGGGAAAGATGTTAGAAGAAAAGGTTGCACAATCCATCACATTATAAGGATTTTCTGTAATTTACCCAACTAATTTAAACTAAAAGAGCTAGTGCATAATTTGAGCTAAAACTAAAGTTAACAGTATTGAATTTCAATTATTCATGTATCTTATGGGTATGTGGTTCAAATTTTGCACTAGATCACCAAGGGGGTTGGTTGGTTTGGTCTTTGAATCATTCGCATAGAAATTATAAGGAGAATTCATCATGCATGGTCAACGTAAAAAAGGTAAATCAGGCTCTGTGAAGTGTGAACAATCTTAAACCTAAACAAAAATGGGAGAAAAGGATTTTTCTTACAATTATGTCCCTTTGACGTATGATCTCCCCACGCTCTCCCTTCAAAAGGTTCTTTGTGTTTGAAATATCGACTTCAAAGTTCTCTGCATAAAGTAAAGAAATTTTCACTTCCATCTGCCATATGTGCATACAAAAGCTAGCTCTCAGGCCAAAATTGCCATGTCAATAAATCAATATTCTACATTCTTGCTAGCTAATGGGCAAAAAGCTAAACAGAACCCACAGCGATCTGAGCTAAAATTTGTTTACAAATAATAATTCACCATGAGGTCCTCAACAATGGTATAGCATCTGTTTGTTATATGTTATCCAAAAGTTGTTGTCACCAGTTTCACGGATGAATTTATAGGAGGTACTACCTACAACTAACTGGGAACAGAAGTAGTGTCTATCATTGGCTGGTACAAATCAGATTATCCTTTTGAGAACACACAATCAGAACCTGAACACATTTCTTGTATTTTTCAATTCTATAGCCCTGTTTGTGCTGAACAGATTTGTTGGTATCATGGTTAAGATGCTGATAATACATAAAGAAAGCCTTCAACTTCAAACTTCCCATCAATAAAATTTTTGCACAGGTTTTGTCGGTAGCGAAAAAGAAATTTCAAATAAAATCTCTAAGAAGACCAACTAGGATGAGAAAAGAGAGTTATATTCTGCATTTCAGATTAGAACCAAGAGCTTTCATATTATAGCAAATTGAAAGGAAAAGATAAAATCAACTTTAGTACTTCTCAAATCCAGATAACAACTAACAAGATATTGTTTCAGTTATCAATTGTATGGAAGAAAAAGTCACATGGGGCCAGCATATACCAAGATCACGGTTGTTGATACCAATGAGCTGGATACCATCTATGCTCAAAACACGATCCATCTCCCTTTCATTATGCACCTAAAAGAAAACACGAAAACAAGATATGTCATTTTGCGCGATAAGAATTTCTAACTTCAAGTAGAAGGCATTTCACGCATGTAAAAACCCATAGCATATGAAACACAGGTGAGAAATAGGATAGCTTGAAACTCTCTTCATAATTAGTCATTATCAAATCCTCTTATCCTTCTTGAGAAATAAGGATAGCAACCCCATCAAACCTCCACCCCCTCCCGATACTATACCGACCGCTACCGATACAGAGCGATACTGATGTTGGGGGTCTCTTTCCCGTTCAATTGGGCAGAAAAATATTATGATAAAAGATAGAACAATGGAAAAATGGTGTCAACACAATGGTTCAGTTGTATTGAAGGCCGACAATTTTACAATGTGAAGATTCCTTACCGATGAATTGTTACTATTACCATTGCTGAAATTGTATATCCATAAATATACAACATTTATCTAAATTAATATTATTCCATTCAAAACTATTTATTGTGGCTGCACTATGTCTGAAGGCAAGCAGGCAAAAAGAAGAAGAATATTATTCCATTTACAATTATGTCTAATACATGTAGAATATTATTCCATTTAGAACTAATAATAAACAACATATAATATATAAAATTATCTCTAAACATAGCAAATAATTTTCTAGTTTCTTAGAATATTTTTTTACTATTTTTGGGTTCCCGAAATGTAAAACCCGATACTCTGATACAAAACTGCCGAAGCCGTCAATATTGATACTCATAGAACGAGTCTGAAACCAATTCTGATACTGTGAAGCTTGCTCTAAACTGAGAGGACTTCACAAAAAAAGATGAGATTTAACTGAGGTGGTCAATTAGAAGTCAAACTTGGATGCAAGTTCCTAAGAGATGAAAGTACGCTAGACGGGAAGCTGTCAAATCTAGAAAGCCAGCAGCAAGGGAGGAGATATACCCTTATGATAATAGACCATAAGGTCATGTAAACAAGGAGTATACTTTAAATGTCTCCCAGACTGACCAAAGAAAGAGTCTAAATTAAGATCCCAAAACTAATTTATAACCTATATTATATGGATACAAATATGATACGAAACTATACAGTCATACCGAGGTGGCCACAGTGGTGATCTCGGTGTCCCCTAGCGTATTTTGGAGTGTCCGAGTCATGTACCATACACATGTTGACACAGACATGATATTATTCAGCACCAATTTTGGAGTACCTTTGCTTCCGATTAATAACCAATGGAGTCTTAAAATCTAATCTACTCCCTTAATGTAAACAAGGAGTATATTTTAAATGTCTCCCAGATTGACCAAGAGTCTAAATTAAGATCCCAAACTAATTTATAACCCATATTGCAAGGATACATATGATACGAAACTGTACAGTCACAGTGTTGCGGCCACAGTGGTGATTTTGGCATGTCCTAGCATATTTTGGAGTGTCCGAGTCATGGTACGATACACATGTTGAACTTGACACAGACACGATATTATTAAGCACCAATTTTGGAGTACGTGTGCTTCCTATTAATAACCAACGGAGTCTTAATATCTAATCTGCTCCATTTTGCAGTCAATCAAGCTGACAGGTTCCTTCTTCGGTTTTTCACTTAGTGGGGTCTCCTGAATAGTCAAAAACATATTCCGTCCACTTGCTGACTAAAACGAGTACACTAAAGGCTAGACCAATTGTGCATCAACCATCTAGCTGGCTAGAGTATCCAAAAACTGAAATCATTTTCCTTGATCTCTCTTTTGCAAAATTTTAGTTGCACCTCATAGGATCTTTGCTTTTATTTCCTAGAAAGCGGAAATAAAAGCATAGAAAGTATGATATCATATGATTCATGAGATGGCTGAAGATTGCAACATTTATAGCAATAAGCATATGAATATAAATTTGCAGCATATAATCAAAAGAAGAAGTTAAATCAACCTCAACAAGTACTGCTAGGCCAAGCTTTCTGCATATTTTGGTCATATATGAGATATCAAGATCAGGTAGCACAGCAGCAATTAGAAGGATAGCATCCGCGCCTTTTGACCGAGCATAATAAATTTGCCAGGCATCAATAATGAACTCTTTGCAAAGAAGTGGACACTGCAATTCAAACCCTTTCAGAATCAGAAGCACGCACACACATACATAATGAATAAGGGGATGAATGCATGATACAAACATTAACACCAGCTGTGCGTATAGCCTCTAGATTCTCAAAGCTTCCCTAAGTCAAAAAGAAACAAGAAAAAATGCTAAATTTTAGTGAACAAAAAAGGTCTGGTTTTCTAGGTCTCCAAAACTTTGATAATCAATCACAAGGCATAAAATAGACTCACCTGAAAATACTTCTCATCAGTCAAAACACTTAGGCATGCTGCTCCATTTCTCTCATAAGCCTTAGCTATTTGAACCTGCTTAAATCCACGCCTATTAAATAAAAAATTAACCATGTTCATGAATTTAGCTTAAAGAATGCTCATAATTGCAACCACAAAATATTTGATACAAAAGCAAATGATCATCCAAAATTTTAACAAGATGGGTGTGACATTATGCAACTAAGCCTTTAGAGGAAAAAAGAAATTGGTCAGCATAATGCAAGGAAGATTTAAAGTCTACCAACATTTACAGGCCAAAACTCTTTACACTGCTGGTAGATTGGTCAATATTAGCATATTCATGGAGTTTCAGGAGCTTTACAAAACAGAGCCCAGAGCTTGAGTTCCACATGATAATTCAGTTGAAGTCATCCAGATGAAGTATTTAACAATGACTGGTTAAAAAGGCACAATGGATAAAAAAGAAGATTATCAAGAACCCATCGGGGAGGAGCTAGCAAGTGTGCAAATATATGCTCTCTTTACCTACTTCAGGAGTAAGACTCAAGGGGCATACAAATCTATACAAACATATTATTTCCAGTCTCACCTAAGAGAGAGATTTGCAGACAAACAACTTCTCTAATTAACATAAACTAGGATATGTCTAGCACAATGCAAAAGGTTCATGTTAGCTCACACCGAGAACTTGGGATTACGGAGCTATTTTGTTGTATTTATAGATTGAACTACAAAAATTTAGTTGAGCATATTTTTTTTTGAAGAAATGTAATAAAAACTAAAATATGAAGATGTTAATAATAGTTTAACTAAAATAACCAACCCCTTCACCCCACTATCTATAATATAGAGACAAAGGATACGTCAGAAAACTGCAGTAGAAAAACCATTTTTTAGATAAATCAGAAACAAAGGAACAAAAAATACCTAGAATTGTTAAGTTTTTCCTTTTTGCTATTGTGTTATATACGAATCTGATAGCTGACAATTTGAGAAGTTTTATTTTAAAAAAGAAACCAAAAAGGAAAAGGAAAAGGTAATGTAGCAATTTTTACAAGAAGAAGAGGCAGCAAAAGCAGAATTTTGTCTATTTTTGTCCTATTTTCAGTAATACACAATTTAGAATGCATTCGCTAATCATAATTAATCCTGTGGTAAACCATGATAGGCACATAGCATTAACCAAAATGTTTCTATCCCTAGTATTGATTTGATAATTAATCTGTCATATATGTTTGCGTTTGTGCAAATCAAAATTCCACTTGAACAATCATTCTATAATACGATTTAAATGGTTAATCCATTGAAACACCTGTATTATGTAGATGTTCTACATTATGTAGGCTTGCTTCCACAAAGCTGAGGAAACACCTATATTGCATACATGTTTGATAACATAGGTGCATCTGTCTTATATGTTTGTGCAATGAAAAATCCAGTTGACCAATCATTCTATAATATGATTCATATGGTTTATCCTTTGGCAGTGTTGTAAAAATCCCTCTAGGCGGCCGACTAGTCCCCGACTAGTCGCTAGTCGACCGCCGCCGACTCGACTAGGGGCTAGTCCCCGACTAGTCACTTGTCGGCCACCGTCGACTTGATTTGGGGCTGGTCCATCCAAAAATTAGCTAAATTGGTACTAGTCTGGGCTGCCGTCGACTTCGTCAAGGCAGCCATCGTCGACTCTTTACTTTGTTGCTGCCTTTTTCTATTTTTGAAAAAAGTGACTAGCCTATTCTTTTTTTATTTTTACTTTTGCTTTGTTATCTCTTTGCTACTGTTGTTGTGGCTCTTTTTTTAATTTTTGCTTGTTACTTTTTTTGGCTTTTGCTTGCTACTGCGGCTGTAACTCTCCGTGCAAAATAGTAAGTTGTTAACATATTATTTAAATATTTATCGAAATAGAAATTTATGCAAAATAATGAATAAGAAAATGTACTGTAGTCTGCGAACATTAAAAGTTCAACAATTAACATATTATTTTTTAAAATATTTTTATAACATATTACATATATATATATATATATATATATATATATATATATATATAAATGGCGGCTGCTACAGGAGACGGAAACCCTAGCTCTGCTAGGGCATCGCTTAATCACGGCGTGGAGGCGGCAAACCGCCCCCCGGACCCCGGGAAAGGCAAGGGGGTGGCGGGGGCGGTCGGTGGCGACCGGCCGGTGGAGGTCGGCGGCGGCGGGCCGCCGGCGAAGGGCGCTGGAGCTGCTGCTCGCGTCCGCGCGGGCGCCGCCGCGCAGCGGGTCGACCGGGGAGGTCAGGCGACCCTCCCCTGGGGGCGGGCGGTTGCCGGCGACCCCCCCCCAGGCGGGGGGGGGGGGGGGGGGGGGGTGGCCGGGAAGGGCTGCGGAAGGAGACCTATCGCAAGGGCACGGGTTCAGCCGGGAGTTCGACGGCGGTGTCCTCCGAGGGCTCCCCGATGGTGTTCACAGCCCAAAGAACATCGTCGGGATTGGAGGATGAGGAGGGGGCTTGGACTACGGTCCAGAATCGGAGAGTTAGGCGAGGAGGAGGGCAACGACCGCAGATCCCTGAGGTGCGGAGAGGCACCGCTTATACGCAGGGATCTGACAGGAGGGCGGGGATAGCAAGGAGAACGGGTCCATCGAGGGGTCAGACTCACACGGTGGATCGGGAGGGACAAGCCAGGATTGCGTGGCGGCCCCGTGAGAAGGGGTCGACGGGGACGGCGGTTCCAGTTATCGGGGGTAGAGCGACTGCTGCGAACATGAGTGCCCGACCTCCACCGACGACCCCACCTCGGAGTTCGGGTCCGCGGCCGGTTTCCTGGGCCGATGCTTGCAAGGTGGGGGTCGCCAAGACGCCGGCATCGATGGAGTATGTAGCACCTATGGCGATTGGGGGTGAGCTATGCGCCGACTTTCCTGCCGACGAAGTGGCGAAGGTGACGGCATTCTGGGAGAACACGTTAGTGCTATATGTGTTGGGGAGCAAGCCCTTCTACGGGCAGATCAGAGGATATGCGGACAGAGTCTGGCGGCCGAAGGGGAGCATGGAGTTCTTCTCCAAGGAAAATGGTTTCTACTTCGTAAAATTTGGGTTGGCGGAAGATGTGACTCGGATACTCCAGGGAGGGCCATGGACGTTTGACGGCCGCCTCATCATTCTGAAGCAATGGACCCCCGACTTGAGGTGTGAGAAGGAGGTGCTTAATGCTGTGCCTGTGTGGGTTCGCTTTCCTGAGTTCCCGGTACGCTTCTGGAGTGTCCCACTACTTATGCGACTTGCCAGCCTCATTGGCAAGCCGATTAAGGCGGATGATGCCACCACTTTCAGATCCAGACTGATGTATGCACGGGTGTTTGTGGAGATTGATGCCCGATTGGACCTGCCTGAGCAGTTGAAGTACAGGACACCTTCTGGCCAGTTTGCTATGCAGAGGGTGGAGTATGAGTGGGTCCCCCCCAGATGTCCGGCATGTGCCTGCTTCGGGCATCTCCCGAGTACGTGTAGACGTGGAGGAGCTTCTGAGGTGGTGACGGAGGAGGTAGTGCAGGAGGCAGGTGGTGCTGATGCCTCCCCTGTTGTGGATCAGGGGGGCTCGATGGAGGATGAGATGGAGGCAGACACTTCCCCCATCTCGGGGGCATTTGCGGGGTCTCCGACGGAGGATATTGCTGGAGCGATGGTTGAGTATATGGGGACGAGGACCATGACCACCAGGAGTATGGGGCAGGAGGACAGGCGACAGGGAGATAAAGATGCACTTGCACTCCAGGTGTACAGTCGGAAGCGCCAGGCTACGGAGGCGCATAGTGAGGACAGCGGACAGGATGGGACAGAGAGAGTGTGGAAGGTCAATCCCAATTGGGTGGCAGTTCTAGCGCAGCCCCCCCCACAGGGGGACCCACACGGGGCCGCGGCCCCTGCTCTGCCCCTCCTTCTACAGGGGGATAGAGATGAGGATACCAGAGATATGGAGGTTGCACTCTCCCCGGGTGCCCCTTCAGAGGATGTTCAGGGGATCCCACCCGCGGTTTAGATGTCGGCCCTTGCCTGGAATGTCCGGGGGGGGTGTTCTCTGGGGAGATGGAGGGAGATTAGTGAGGTGCTGAGGAAGGAACAGTGTGAAATCTCGATATTACTAGAGACTAAGATCAGGGGGGCGAAAACCCTGTCCCGTAGAACCCCTACGGACTGGGTCCAGCTTCACAACCTTGGTCTCTGTGATATGGCTAGAATCTGGGTTAGATGGAATGGAGCTAGTTGGGAGGGTGAGGAGGTCTTCATGTCTGACCAGCTGGTGGCTATCTCCTTCTCCAACAAGGGGGGGTTCCGCTTCTTACTGGGTGCCGTCTACGGGCACAATGACAGGAGGCGCCGGGAGTCCTTGTGGCAGGACATCATCAGGCTGAGTTCTCTAGCGATGCATCGGCATCTCCCTCTTCTGATTATGGGAGACTTCAATGCTACGCTATACCGGGAAGAGAAGCTGGAGGGGCGGCCGGTCCCGGACCAGATCCTCTCAGATTTTCAGTCTTGCCTACTCCAGTCAGGACTCAGGGACTTGGAGAGGATTGGGCACATCTGGACTTGGCACAACAAGGCGGAGGTGAGCAGGGTGGCATGCTAGCTGGATCGTGCTTTGGGGAACAGTGATTGGTTCCGCCTATTCCCCTCCTCTGTGGCTGAGGGGCTACCTGCGGGGACCAGTGACCACTCGCCGATCCTGGTGCGCTTCGTGGAGAGTACTAGATGGAGAGCCCGTCCGTTCCGGTATGACAACAGTTGGTTCCTATCGGCTGGCTATGAGGAGACTGTGGCGGGAGGTCTTGGCCAGGAGGCGGTCGGCACTGCCCAGTTTTGTATGGTTCACAGGCTGAAGAACGCCAAACGCGCCCTCAGAGACTGGGTGAGGGCTCTTCCCCGGACCTCCTTACAGGAGAAGGAGGCGGAGTTGAGAGACCTGCAGTCAGAGCTTCAGGGCGACATGATGAGTGGGGAGATGGCGGCTAGAGAGAAGAGGTTGGCTGCAGAGGTCAACACCTTGAGGCTTCAGCAGGAGATTAGTGCGGCCCAACGGGCCAAATGCTCCTGGCTCAAGGATGGGGATCGCTGCACCAAGTTCTTCTATGATGTCATCCGGGCGCGTCAGCACCGGAACCGTATCCAGAGACTGATTGGCAGGGACGGGCACCTTGTGACCGACCAGGTTGCTATCCAGGAGGAGGCTGTCCGGTTCTACTCTGAGCTCTATCATCAGACGAACTATTCCTCGGTTTTCCCGCAGCTGATCACGAAGACGTTGATTACGGAGTACGGCAATGGTCTTCTCATGGCCCCTATCCGTATGGCGGAGGTGGAGGCGATTGTGATGCAGGCTGATGCTTCAAAGGCTCCTGGGCCGGATGGGTTCTCCAGTGGCTTCTACAAGCGCCATTGGAGTATCCTCAAGGCCCCGGTCCTTGAGGCTGTTCAGGAGTTCTTTGATACGGGCAAGCTCCTGAAGGAGCTGAACCACACCTTCCTGACGCTAGTGCCCAAGAAGGAGGGGGCGACATCTCTTGCTGACTTTCGACCGATTGCTTGCTGTAATTATTTGTATAAAATAATTACTCATCTTATGTGCAGGAGGATGGAGGATGCTATGCAGGGTCTGGTGTCTCGGAATCAGGCGGCCTTCATTAAGGGGCGGTCTATTGCGGAGCATAGCCTGCTGGCCCATGAGCTGATTCGGGAGTTCCACAAGCCTGGAGGGATGAAGGCGTGTGTGAAGCTCGACCTGAGGAAAGCCTACGACACCGTCAACAGGGACTTCCTCTGTCATTTGATGGGTGCGATGGGCTTCTCCGAGACTTGGGTGGATAGAGTCAGAGAGTGCATCACCTCTCCTACTTTCTCGGTCCTCATCCAGGGTATCCCTTACGGGTTCTTCGGCAGCAGCAGGGGGCTTCGGCAGGGGGACCCGCTTTCCCCCTACCTATTCACTCTTGTGATGGAGTATTTCACATGTTTGATGGACATCGCGGTACATCGGGAGAGGATTGTACCGATTTACAGCAGGGTCTCTCCGGTGGTCTCTCATCTCATTTATGCAGATGACCTTTTGGTCCTGTTGAGGCCTTCCATGCGAGGGATGAGGGAGCTTGCGGCAGTGATGGAGGAGTTCGAACAGCTATCGGGCCTCCGGTTGAACAGGGACAAGAGCAAAGTCTACTTCAGCAACTCTTGCACTTTGAAGGAGGAGCAGGCCATGGAGCTTGGGGTGGAAAAGGGGGACCTCCCGGTGAAATATCTGGGGGTGCCCCTTTCCGTCAACTACGCGAAGGATCGTGACTGTCAGAGTCTGGTGGATTTTGCACAGAGGAGGGTTGAGGGCTGGCAGGCGGCGGGCCTATCGTTTGGAGGGCGTATTGAGCTGGTCCGCTCAGTCATTTCTGCTATTGCTCTGTTCTGGCTCCAATCGATTATGGTTCCTCTGACTACTATCAGAAAGATTGAGGGCATATGTGCCAAGTTCATTTGGCATGGGGGGATACATGCCATCTCCTGGGAGCAGCTCTGTCGGCCTAGGAAAGAGGGAGGGGTGGGTCTGCGATCACTTGTTTCTGTCAGGGAGGCGGCGGGGATCAAGCTGGC
Organism: Iris pallida; assembly: GCA_029216955.1. Lineage (NCBI taxonomy): Eukaryota > Viridiplantae > Streptophyta > Magnoliopsida > Asparagales > Iridaceae > Iris > Iris pallida. The sequence goes on along the minus strand of JANAVB010021800.1, from coordinate 3,090,330 downwards.
ATGGAGGTTCCTTCAGGGTGATTCTCTATGGTCGGCCTGGATGTCTAGTCGGTATCTCCGGGGCAGAAACTTCTGGGTATGTGAAATTGACAACAACTTCTCTGTGTCTCTCAAGCATATCCTGAGGACCCGTCCTGTGCTTCGGACGGCTTTGCGGAGGAGGATGAGGGAGGGAGGGGAGACGGATCTTTGGCTCGATCCGTGGATCTCAGGTCAGTCTCTCCTGGAGATTCTGGGCCCCCAGAGGGACGGCGTGGCATACAGAGGCCTGACGTGTAGGCACATCATCCGTGGTGGGGTCTGGAGGCCTGAGGAGTATCGGTTCACTGCTACGTTAGTCGAGGAGATCAGACAGGTGCAGATCACTCCTATGGCACTGTCTGATGTCTGGATGTGGGCCCCTCCCGGCCGCTCGGAGGGTGCTGGGGAGTTCAGATTTAGCAGCTGCTACGACCTTGTCCGCCCCCACTTCGATGATATTGAGGAGTACGACTTTGTCTGGGGGAAGGGGCTCGCCAGGAAGATGCAAATGTCTGCATACAAACTGGTGATGGGCCGGTTGCTGACTCGGGACAGATTGCTTCGGTTCGGGGTTTCTGTCCCTGACCCTAAGTGTGTTTTGTGTGAGACAGAGCCTGAATCTATTGGGCACCTGTTCTTTCAGTGCCATGTGGCGTGGAGCATCTGGGCAGAGCAGTGCCGGAGACACTTGGGAGGGGTTGGCAGGGAGCGGGACTTCAGAGAAATCCTTAAGTGGATTGGTGATTGCAGGGGCAAGGAGCAGAGCTGGGCTAGGCGTGCTAGATTGAGACTTGCTGCGTCAGTTTGGCATGTCTGGCGGGAGAGGAACCGGCGCATTTATGAGGGACTATCCACCCCAGTGGTGGGCATACTTCATAACATTGAGTCGGATGTACTAGTAATGTCCCCCTGAGTTGGGATTGTATCTCTATGTTGTAACCTTATTGAGATGATGGAATAAAATTTACCCTTTTTCCAAAAAAAAATATATATATATATATATATATTCATTAAATATTTTAAACCGACTAATCCGACTAGTCCCCGAGTAGTCCGATTAATCCGTAGTCCCCACGAACCGACTAGCGGCCGACTAGTGATTTTTACAACCTTGCCTTTGAGACAACATAGACCATCATTCAAATCAAAATGCCAGCAGCATTACAAGGTAATGATGATACTATCATGATTTCATGTATTTTAGTGTTAAGGTTGGCGTGGAAGATTCAGGTTCAAGTCATCAAACAAACTTGAAATGCTTTCTTATATATATATATATATATATATATATATATAGGGTCGACTTCTTACTAGAGATCGGTTGAGTTCTTTCGGAGTGCCGGTCCCAGATCCTAAGTGTGTGTTGTGCTGCTTGGAGCAAGAATCTATAAGACACATCTTCTTTGAGTGTGACCTGACTTGGCAAGTTTGGAAGGAGCAGAGTAGAATATTAGGAGGATGCGATTCCGGAAAGAGTATTGGGGACATCATTACGGTGATCCGCGATAGTAGAGGTCGAGGGGAGGACTGGTTCCGGACCGCCAGGGTTCGTCTGGCTGCTTCGGTTTGGCATGTCTGGCGGGAACGAAACCGTCGAATATTCGAGGGACTGGTTACACCTCTGGTGGGCATGCTTCATAACATCGAATTTGATGTAAATGTTATGAGGTCTTGATGAGTGGGAGTCCCACTTCTAAATGTATGTTGTACGATTACTGTGTTGCTTTGGAATAAAATTTACCTTTTTCCAAAAATAATAATATATATATATATATATATAAGAGTGCGCTCATGCTTCCTCATGTGTAGTTTGCAAGCAAGCATATTCCAAAGCTCCTACGTGGAGAACCGTATATGGACACGGCTACCCGATATGGGATAGGGACATATTCAGATAGGTACATAAGTAGTCACCTATACTACATGGATACAGGTACACTATATATATATATATAAGAGTGCGCTCATGCTTCCTCGTGTAGTTTGCAAGCAAGCATATTCCAAAGCTCCTATGTGGAGAACCGTATATGGACACGGCTACCGATTTGGGATAGGGACATATTCAGATAGGTACATAAGTAGTCACCTATACTACATGGATACAGGTACACCATTTCCCCATGTTCGTGCAACATAGCTTGGGTTCTATGAGTGAAATTTAAGCATTTCCAACTATAGATCAAGGTTTGAAATATCGGTATCGGAAATAGTTTCAGAATCGTCCTTTGAGTATCGATATTGGCAGTTTTTTATTGTTCGGATCGAAGTTTCGGATTTTTTGTTTCAGAAAGCCAAAAATAATAGAAAGTCTTTTAAAAATAAGTATGGATGAGTGTATTAATACATTTAGACATAATTTTATATTATATGTTGTTTTCTGTCAGTTTCAAATGGAATAATATTCAGTTGCAATAGATACTATTGTTTATTTACTTGTCTTAAAACATAGTGCAACCACAATAAATAGTTTAAATAAAATAATGTTAATATGGACGAATGTAGTGAATTTATAGATATACAAATTTTAACTGATGATAAAGGATGGTTACAGTTTATCAATAAGAAATGATATATATACATTGTAACATTGTTAGTCTTCGGCACAACTAAATCATTGTGTTGGCGCTATATTTCAATTCTTCAATCTTTTTTCGTTCAATTTTTCGTTGTTGTATTATGTGGGAAAGAGACCCCCAATATGATGGTATCTGTCGATATTGGTAGTGATTGGTACAAGATCGCGACATGCCAAAAAATAGTATATATATCGGTCGTATCGTATCAATATTGGTCGATACTGCGAAATGGTAGGCCACCACCTACTATTGAAGATAAGCAACTTCATCTCAAAATTACTTAAAAGTTCAAAAAATATTAGGTCTACCTGCTGCTTTAGAAATTTAAGTCATCATATTCACAATATGTATGTTGTTTGCGACTTCCTCCCTCAACCCCACCCAACCATGACCCCGTCCCTTCTTCTCTCTCCCTATCTCCAGAATCCCAGGTGTTCATGTCCAGCAATGGTGGCTTAGCTGCTGCAAATGGGATGCCAACCACTTACAGGAAAAAAAACATCTGGGATGGCAGAGCTACCAAATCTGGGTTCAAACGAGTGTGTGCATGTGCTTGTTTAAGCATGAAGTGCAAGCATGTGTTAGTCGCACACATACGGACAGAAAATAAATGTCATAACTAGGTGGTAAAAGTTAAAATATGAGCATAGATCCAAAATGTACTTCTATGATAGGTCATATATATTATTAAACATCCAGTAGACTAGTTTTCACTTGCATTTTAATTCAGATATTTTCAAGGTTTACCAACCACAGAAACTCAAGCTAACCATTGGACAATAGCCTAGGTAGCCTACATGAACCCTTATACTTCCTCTCTCCTCTGCTATCCATCTTGATGTTCCCACAGACATTGGGAATTGAGGGATTTTATAAGGAAGACTTTTGTGTAGAAAACATTGTTTGCATGGGCCATACTAAAATTCGTTTGCACTTGGTCAACTAGCTAGGTTGTAGAGACTGAGGATTTGGGATACAGACACAATACGAACTAGATATACATGTTTCAAGATAACTAGGATCCAGGTATGGCATGAATACAGTTACATATGAGAACACGTCTATATACAAATCTTATATATCTTTTATAATATATTATAAATGTTTTGGATATCAAGTAGGTTACAAAAGTTCTAGAAAAGGGTTCGCTTGCAAAAATAATCTTACTTTCTCATATCTCAATCATGTTTGGCTTGATTTACAACCATGTCAACTCACCTTTAACCGTGTTTTGGATCCCTTTGAAGCCTACACGTAGACGGTCCTTATCCGACATAATTGTTGAAAAAGTATTGTGTCAGATATATGTCAGATACAAATAAGGAAACAATCCCCTAGAGGAATATCCGTGCACCCTAGTAAACAAGCATCAGGTGCAACCTAGTAAACAAGCAACGGGGAGAAAATGATGTGAAGATAATGTTGCAGGTGGTGTACTATTTTCCACGGATACACCGAGGGCCTTACGTGTTTCAGCAATTTAATTTTTTTTTCTAAAAGGGAGGAGTTAAGCCAATCCGTTGGGATAAATGCATGTTGTTGTTGTTATTGAAAGAGAGGAATCAGATATAGGACCTCTTTTGTAAAACAAGATTCTCGGGATTATAATATTAGTAATTATAGTTGTTGTTTTAGTTTTAATGTTATTACTATTAGGGGTTCTTAGTTTTAGAGGCTTGGGAACGGATTTTGGATTTCTTACCCATGTTTGGTAAGCGTGGGATTGGGAATTGGGAGGGAATATGGGAGACTTTAGATTCCCACATATGTGGGAAAGTAAAACCCAAGCCCTCCCTTGGGAATGTTTTTTTGCTTTCATGGAAATGTTGGTTGGGAGCACTAATTATAATTTTTTTGGACGGTAATACCCTCGATGACGACAACTAAATTTAGGTAATAGTAGCATCATGAAATTAATGAAAGTATATTTATGGAAAACTAAACAAATTAAGATTCCTATTCCTATATGAACCAATGAAAAATTTAATTTTTTGGGCCACATATTTCCAACCTAACCAAACATGGGTATGGAAATGTTGAATTCCTTTTCCATGGGAAAGGAATGGGAAATGGATTCCTAGGAATATAAAACCTCCACCCAAACGACCTCCACCCAAACGTCACCTTGGGGTACCTTACTATTATTACATTATTGGTACTATTTGTTGTGGAATTGTTTACAAGGAAAGAAAGAAATAAAAATTTATTACAGTTGATTTGCTGACCGGCAACTTGTAAGTAGACAATCTACAAAATGAATATATACAGGACCAATTATGCTTTCATCAAAAAGTGAATAAATCTCAATATTAGCACCAGAACAATTTCAGAAAAAAGTTATACACAAGATTAGTGTAATCCAGAGTAGTCTCGATGGACGATAATGTACTGTATTTGAAAGTATTGGACAAAACTGATAACAGGTATACTAACCCACCGGATCAAAATCCTCTCGGAGCACCCCTCTACTTGGAGAGGCCTTTTTCACCTCAGCTATCAAAGCAGGCACACCAGTTAAATTATACGATGCTCTCAAAGCGCCAACAAAATCTCTGGGAGGAGGAGCATTGCCAAGTGTTCTGTGCAGCACAGTCAAAGGTTTTCTCTCTTTCAACTGAATCCAAGGAAAATATTATAAGTTTAGAATAAATCCTCCTATTAAGAGGACAACATAGATTAAATCGAGTAGTATTTGTCGTGGAAATGCCTGTGTGACTTCGCTGTCCTTGTCCCATATTATTTTCTCCAGGATATTTCGAGGAGTGTTACCCTCATTCTCCAATCGAAACTCGAACGGTCCCACATTGTGCATTGGAGGTCCTGTTTGAGGACGTCTTCTTATTCGTATACCCTGGTCTTCTAATACGTCATCTATACATTTTCCATTTTGGCGCTCTCCAACGTCAGTTGAGTTTGTGACACGATCACTACTATGAGTAACTGCGACATTTGCGTCCACAGACTCCTGGAGAATTGTCAAAAATATGAGTAAATATTCAAAAGGACTAATAATAGGAAGCACAAATTTAATAAAGTTAAAACTGAGCATCTTGGTATTTATTTTACTGAAGTAATACATGACACTTGAAAAATTCACAAATATTTCAGTATTTATTTTACTGCATATTAGCATAATATTTCAAAAGTGCACGGATATTTCAGTAAAATTCGGTTAAAATAGAAGCACACAACGTGTCAAACAACAGTGAACCACTTTTGAGCATTATCCTAAATTTAGGGAGGATAACTGAGTACAGGATTTGAAGTTCGGATGAAATTGTGATACTTGTGCTGTTGAAACAATGACATAAACTAGAAATTGAGGATAACTCTAGGGAAACATAGTAAAATGACTGAAACATACATACACGAATTCCTAAACAATCTACAACACCACACACAGACACATAAACATAATCATAGATGCACTAAAGATCTATCAAGTAATTAAATCGATCAAGTAATTAATTACAATTTAATTAGATATATGCAAGAACTTATAAAATTATGTGTTGCAAGTGACCCTAGAATGGAATGTAAAAGAGAAATTCTGCAAGTAAATAAAGTGGAAAAAACCTATAGATAATACAAATGGTTGGGTGCAATTTCTAAAAGTCAACACCAGTTAACCTCAAAGAACAACCATCATCTTTTGGTCATCCAGCTGCAATATTCTCTCTTTCCGTGTATCAATATAATCATATAGTTAGGAACCTTCGGATCTCCATGTAAATTAATCTTAGGACTACTCACGAGGATAGCCCGAAGAGAAAAATCTAGATGCCCATTTGGAAAGTGTTCCAACTTCCAAGGCCCCTTAAAATAGGATATAATAACCGGATGGAAGGGCAGTGGTGAACCTTCTCTTCTATCTTGTGTAGCAGGAGCTCGAGGTGGGAGATCACAATGAAGGAAAGAAAACTGGAAAGTAAGACCTGTAAATTAATTTTGATCCTAGACACGGAATTAAAACAAAAGGATCAAACTATATATAATTAAATAGATCTAACCTCCCGCCATTGTTCCTCCAACAAGATGAACTTGCTTCAAGAAGATGAACTCTCCTTGCTTCTTTCTCCTTGGTTTGATCTTCCAAACTATGAGCACTCAATTTTGATGGCAAAAATCTGAAATGGAATGAGTACCTAGAATGGGGACCAATACCCTATTTATACACAATAGAGCTTTCCATCATGCTCTACCCATGATGTTGTCACTCCACCAAAAATGGTGATAGTTGGCCACTTCCCTTAGGAGTAGGAAGAGTGGGGCAAAAGTGGTGGGCCACAACTTAAGGGTTGGGAATAATTACTTACATTCTCCCACTTGGCCCCTACTTTTAATCCAATGTATTAACTTAAAACCAACTATTATTCATATTAAGTAATAAATACATGAATCATGACGATAAGTTCTTTATATGATGAGCATTATCTTTCATGTATTACAATGCATTTATTTCTTAATATTATACTTTATGTGACAACGCAACTTAATGAATAAACCATATGTTCATTATTGGTCCAATGAAGATATATTTTCTCAAAATAAAGTGCACATAAATATGAGAAAACATCATAAAAAGAGTTTCATTGATAACTTAATTTGTACAATAGAAACTACATAAGGGAACCAAGTCCCATGTTTGCTACATGATCCTTGAATTTCAATGGTGGCATGCCCTTAGTCAAAGGATCAGCAATCATCAATTCAGTGCTAATGCGCTGAATAACAACTTTCTTTTCTTTAACTCGTTCTCTTATGGCTAGAAACTTAATGTCGATGTGTTTGCTTCGACTTCCACTTTTGTTGTTCTTCGCCAAAAGACAGCAGCTGAATTGTCACAATATATGGTCAATGGCCTAGAAATAGAATCCATAATTCTAAGCCAGGAAATGAAACTCTTAAGCCATACACCATGCAAAGTCGCCTCCAAACAGGATACGAACTCAGCCTCCATAGTAGAAGTATCAGTCAAGGTCTGCTTAATGCTTCTCCAAGATACAGCTCCACCGGCTAACATAAAAATGTATCCCGATGTTGATTTACGTGAATCAACACAGCCAGTAAAGTCAGAATCTGAGTAGCCAACAACTTCTAAATCGCTCGTCCGTCTGTACATAAGCTTGTAGTCTTTGGTTCCTCGAAGGTACCTCAACACTTTCTTTGCAGCTCTCCAGTGGTCCATACCTGGATTACTCTGATATCGACCTAACATTCCAACAACAGATGCAATGTCAGGTCTTGTGCAGACCCGAGCATACATCAAGCTTCCTACAACAGAAGCATATGGAATGTTCTTCATTTGTTCCCTCTCAAGATCGTTCTTCGGGCATTGGTCCAGGTTGAACCTATCGCCCTTCACTACGGGAGAAACGCTAGGTGAACAATCTTTCATCCGAAACCTCTCTAAAACTTTATTAATATAGGTTTCCTGAGACAGACCCAAGATACCTCGAAATCTCTCTCTATGGATCTTAATGCCAATGACATAAGATGCCTCACCCATATCCTTCATGTCAAAATTTTTAGAGAGAAATTATTTCACCTTATAAAGTAAACCCTTATCATCGGTTGCAAGTAATATGTCATCCACGTATAAAATAAGAAAACAAAATTTACTCCCACTGACCTTAAGGTATATGCATTGATCCATAACGTTTTCTACAAAACCGAATGAAAAAATTACGTTATGAAATTTCAAATACCATTGGCGGAAAGCTTGTTTTAAACCATATATGGATTTCTTAAGCTTGCAAACCAATTGCTCACCATCACTAGAGGAAAAACCTTCAGGTTGTTTCATGTAAACTTCCTCCTCTAGATCTCCATTAAGGAATGCAGTTTTCACATCCATTTGTTGCAACTCCAAATCAAAATGGGCAACAAATGCCAAAATGATACGTAAGGAATCTTTTGTGGATACAGGAGAAAATGTCTCTTTGTAATCGATTCCTTCTTTTTGAGTGAATCCATTTGCAATAAGTCTGGCCTTATATCTCTCAATGTTGTCCAATGAGTCTTTCTTTGTCTTAAAGACCCATTTACAACCAATGGCTTTTGATCCATTGGGCAACTCAACAAGGTCCCAGACATCGTTGCACCTCAGGGAATTCATCTCATCCTTCATGGCATTGTACCACAATTCTGATTCTTTACAATTCATGGCTTGTGAAAAAGATTCAGGATCATTTTCGACTCCTATATTATAGTCAGATTCTTGTAGATACACTACATAATCACTAGGAATTGCTGATATCTTAGTTCGAGTAGATTTTCTGAATATTGCACCATCATCTACCTGGGTAGTATGAGGTTCAACTCGTTGTTCAGAAGTGTCACGAAACTCCTGGTCAACTTGTTCTACTAGAATATTGTCAACAGCTTGTGGAACTTCAATGACTGGTTGGACTTCAGTAATTTCTTGAACTTCAACGATTAGTTGTTCTACACCCGTTTGAGGGATATTGTTAACAACAATCAACCTATCGCTTGAAGTATAAGGTTGAGACTCTGTATGATCAATATCAGGAACTATGTTCCTAATTTGATCGCTCCCACTGATCAAGTCATATTCAAAAAAATTTGTGTTTCTTGATTCCACAATCCTAGTGCTGTGAGATGGACAATAAAATTTATACCCCTTGGACCTTTCAACATATCCAATAAAATGTCCACTAATGGTCCTTGGGTCCAACTTCTTTTCTTGTGGGTTATAAATTCTCACTTCAGACGGGCATCTCCAAACGCTATGTCGCAAACTCGATTTCCAACCTTTCCATAATTCAAATGGCGTCTTGGGGACAACCTTGGTTGGAACTCGATTTAATATATACACTGTCGTCTTAAGTGCTTCAGTCCACAAGGATCTAGGAAGTTTTGAGCTGCTAAGCATACTTCTCACCATGTCCAATAATGTTCGGTTTCTTCTCTCTGCTACACCATTCTGGTCCGAAGAACCAGGCATGGTGTATTGGGCAACAATCCCATGCTTTTGAAGAAACTTCGCAAATGGCCCAGGTGCTTGTCCATTTCCCGTGTATCTACCATAATATTTTCCACCTCTATCTGATCTCACAATCTTAATTTGTTTACCGCATTGTTTCTCTACTTCTGCCTTAAAAACCTTAAAGGCATCTAATGCTTCATTTTTGTTGTGAAGCATATAGAGATATATATATCGTAAATAATCATCTATGAAAGAGATGAAATATTTCTGACCATGTGAGTCCATATCTGGACAACATATATCAGTGTGTATGATTTCCAATATGGAAGAACTCCTATTAGCACCTTTCTTTGACTTGTTAGTCTGCTTTCCTTTAATGCAGTCCATACAAGTCTCAAAGTTAGTAAAATCTAGAGTACTAAGTACCCCATCATTTACTAATCTTTTAATTCTATCTATAGAGATATGACCTAATCTCTTGTGCCATAATGTAGAGGAATCCTCGTTTATAACACATCTCTTAATGCCAGCCTGAACATGTAATGAATTATAAGTAGTATCATTTTTTAAGAATATGCAATAAAGACCATCAGACAAGATACCATTCCCAACACAATCAGATTCATAATTTAAACTAAAAGATGATTCTGAAAATTGAAAGGAATAACCAAATGGCACAAGTCTAGAAATTGAAATCAAGTTTCGTGAGAAACTTGGTACATAAAAAGTCTTTTGCAATTCTAAAATAAAACCACTAGCTAAAGTTAAAAAACATGTTCCTATAGCTTCCACATGTGAGCCTGTCTTATTTCCAGATAATATAGTTTGCTCACTTCCCACTGGCTTCCTGAGGTTTTGCATACCCTGCAAGGAATTTGAAATATGGATTGTCGATCCAGAATCAATCCACCATGTGTTGATATTTAAATTAACCATATTAGATTCATAACACATAAAAGAGGTAGGATTACCTTTCTTCTCAAGCCAATTTTGGAACTTCAGACATTTCTTTTTCACGTGTCCCTTCTTTTTACAGAAGAAACACCTATTGTCTTTCTTAATGTCAGCTTTAGAAGGATTTTGATGCTTCCCTTTCTGACTGGTTTGAGATTTTTCTTTCTTTTGCGTAATCAGCATGGCACTTTCTCCTTGCTCCATCGCCAACCTTCCTTCCTCTTGAACACACATGATCATCAATTCGTTGATGGTCCATTTATCCTTATGTGTGTTGTAAGAGATTTTAAAAAGTCCATATTGGGACGAAAGTGTCACGTCCCGCTCCCGTAGGAGCGATCGTCCTCGCTAAGGCGTGATGCCGCATGAGCCTAGATTTGCACTCACGCAAGGCAGGTTTCATAACGGCCGATTTCAGGCTAAGTTATGGGGTCGTCGCACAGAAGTCCTAAGCAAAAACATTGAATAATAGCAGCAAAAATTTAAAGCAAACCATAGGTCATTCAAAATGCTCTTTATTGATATCGAAACAAAGATTACAATATGGCGCGAGGCCAAGATTACAATCACTCAAGCTCACTCTTCTCACATTACAAGTCACTCTGCTCTCTCTCATCTCTCAATACAACATGAGTAGACCAGCGGATACTGCAGATAGGCGATGTCCATACATTATGTCTCGTATAAGTCCAGACTCCATGCGGCCGCGCGTCTCGAAACGCCAAGGGACTCCATGCCTCGACGCATCAAAGTGAGCTCCGCGCCAACGAGCTTCTACCTGTGCCTGCACATAAACACTGTGTGGGTGTCAGTACTCAACTGTACTGGTGGAGTGAGCTCATCGTCAACCCATACAAAATCAACACGTTCATTTACTTTGTGCAATATATCATTTTACGATTGCCTTTCTATTCTTGCCTTAGGATCAATTTTAGGACATAAACTCTGGCCTATTTTGTGTCTCTAGACCATCACCGTGCCTTGCACAAACAACTTACTCATACTTTGCCTCTAGACCGCCTCGTGCCAACAACGTCATCTTATCGACTCGTGCTTGCCCTTCGGCCCATATTTGGTACGCAACAACTTGGTCGTGCCATAAATCCCTTTGTATAACATAATCGAGGCAGTGCCTCGCCACTTAGTAACTTCTCTATACTTGTGTCGTAACAACGTAGTCGTACCATACCATATCGAGGCGGTACCTCACAATTCAACATGACTTAACCGAACTTGTCCTACGGCCTATCTTGACTTAACTCGAAAGTACTCAATTCCAACTTATGCAACTCTATGCCGACGACTTATTAGTCGACGCCACATCTCGTGCCGAAGCACATGTCTTTGCTTAGACAAATCTTAGGCTCCATATTGGATTGCAACCGTGCATACCTTCTTAACTCAAACGTGTTGTGCTTACAATTTCTTTGAATCGACCGACACCGTGCATTGGGATTGCCGCTCAGCACGCCAACTTATCTATATGAAAGTCACTGGCAATCCAAGCCATCGTGGACATAGCTCGGGTAGGCGGCAGGTCTTTCAACGCAAGGTAGCTAGCCCCATGGAAAGCCCCCGACTACCCACGCGGTACAATCCAGCGCTGCTATAAAGTCTTCCCCCTAGGTCGACTGGCCCCGGCGTAATACCAGTCGAGGAAGAAATCATTGTCGACAAGTTATCCATGACCACGCACCTACGAGAACACCTAGACTCACGTAAATGCATGGCCTACTTTGAGGTACGACTAGAACCATACTTAGCACAAAGTGCTCGGAACCATATCATGCAAAACGTGCATCAGAATCATACGATGCAAAACGTACATCCTTGGAGACTCCCAAAACGTGGGACCTCCTCGACGACAAACGGTCGCATGAACTTTCCTTTATTTGAAACCCAGGGAACGACTATCGTATAGCCTTCCTACTTAACTTGAACAAAACGTGTTCCTTAAATGCCATAGACCGTGGCTAACTTTTCATAGTGTCGACCATGGCTCGTGCCTTAAACCGACTTGTGTTCTACGCGACGCTATCGTCCAAGTCATACTTTATATGACGAGCCTTGAGATCGTGAGACTATGTGACTTAACAATCGCAGAAAGTGTGGGACAGTGCTTAGAATAACTTCGACAACCCAACATAACTTTTGCCTAACTCAATCGTACAACAACTTAATCCGTATGATGGCCAAAGGCTATGCCAAGCCTTGGACGATAGGACGTGCATGCTTTATCAAGCATTTATACGTGCGATGCCTATGACTTAGGCTAAGTTCACAGTTTTGTGGCAACTTAAACCAACTTCCTTCTCCCAAGCCACGGGACGAAGGACCGAGTGTCATTTTGAAAGCACATCGTGCAACACTTCTAAGCCGACCGTGGGACCTTTCCATATTCTTAACTTAATCCGACCCAAGTTAGGATTATTCCCTTAACTATGTGGATTCATCTCTTTTATTATCAAACCTATTTGTGCATTTTGAAAACATTCGTTTTATTAGTGCGAAGGCCAAGCTGAGACAAGTTCACCGAAGCCACCCACCTGAGCGAGGAGTCGCATCGACCGTGCGGGTCTTCAAGCAAGTCGTTGCATGGCTATGTCTGAACGTTGTTTGCATTTCGATTCCTCCGATTGACTGAGCGGGACGGGGCACTACATTATACACCACTCAGAAAAAATTTCGTCCTCGAAACTAACTGAGTACACTTATCGACTTATAACTTGATTCATCATCCAACGATTCTTGTACACATTCTTCCTATGCGTTTCTTCAATCCGAGCCACGCTCGTGCTTTGATTTTCCTTCACATCGAACAACTATATCTCAACTTGGGTAACTTACATTTATCGCGCACACGGGCGACTTAGTTCTAGGACAAACTATTCGATCAATCGACATTCAAGTTCATTTGAATCCAACGATCATACTACCATTAATACTTTATTTGCAACACACGATTTCAAAAACCTCGATGCTCTTCCGTTCCTTTAGTCTCACTTGAATTCAACATATCACTTAGCTGGATCATGCACATATTTAAAGCGTCCCCGAAATATATGCATTTCAGCCAAGCCTCGTGATAATGAATCCAATCTCACATATTTGATTCATTCTATCAATCCTGAAATCAATCATATGCTATCTCTTAATGCAGGGACGTCTTGCCTAACCGCTAGGCCATTTCTCCAGGCTAAAGTCAATCGTCAGTATTGGAATCACAGTTCCCAAACAATAATATCAACACTGACCCAAATCCTAAGGTCAAACCAAAGTTGATAATACAGATTTTCTACCCAAGCTCGCATCACTCCGATTTCTAACTTCGAGCATATATTCTCCTATTCGCACTTAAAACACTTAGTCCAGGGGGTCCGAGTCATTCAGCAAAGCCATCCTACCATAAGTCATGTTCGACCCAATCTTCGGTATATCAATATCGCATGTCCAAACTACCAATTTGCATAATCCATCTCTTCAAACATGTTCAATACAATTCACCTATCCATCCTATTCCAGTCAAGTATGCTACAACACGAATTGTTACTAAACCATAATTTTCATTCCATATTCCCTAAGTCGTTTATCGCAATTCACATAATCGATCACGAGGTCGTCTAGCATAGCAATATGTCACACCCCAATCTCACGCAAGTCCGACTATCCATGCTTGGACATAAAATCACCATGCATTCTCGCAGGATAATCGTTCTCATCGGGACGTAACTCTTGCTTTGAGTCTAGACTGATTCATTCTCAATACGCAGATTGGATCTACTTAATCCTCAAGTTTACACAATTGTCAATCACAAGTCCGAACAATCCTTGAATTCACCTTCTCATCAAACCACAAGTCGAAGCATACAAATTGCCACGTCCTGATTTTTCGAGTTCGATCATTCCCGCAACATGAACACCATGTCAGCGCTCACGCGGAATGATCACCCGAAATTCGACATGACGCATAAGCGAGGCTGGTGTTACGCTCGCGCAAGACAAGAACATCGACATTGTGGCTATCGTCGAAGCAATCAAGATACTTTCCTTTCATCCAAACATCCCTTTCCATCAAAATCTCAAGTATAGAATCCAGCCAAACAATAACACTTTACACGAACGTCATTCCTCAAATCAGAGTACCCCCGAGTTATCGCAAATCGATCTTTGATACGCCTCAATACCATCGATGATATGCATAACCTGACGATCTTCCTTTGCAACGAATACCGAGTCGTGCAACTAATGCTATGATCCGAATTGGACATTCCATAATCTCTTCGATATTCAAGATCAAATTTGATCATTACCCCTCGAACTAGCTACATGTTCAATTCGTTCAAATCCATAATCACATATGTTCATCCATCTATCTTAAGTCATCGAGTAACATATTTTCCTAAAACGCCTCGATCTATGCTAACTCAAATAATCGAGCAACATCTATTCCAATCCTTAGAGTCAATCTCAAATATTCGAATCATTTCCATGCACACTATCATCCAATCGTGCTAACTTTTCGTATACGATTCATATCGATTTCCTCGATCGAGTCATCCGTTCGTACACCTTAACTTTTTCTTGATTCAATCTACCTACTCAATCATATTCACCATTCATACCTGCGCACTTCAATTCTCGTGCGCATCATTTCTAGTTTGTTCGAACCAACTCGTCATAAACTTTTAGATTACAACTTACTCAATGATACTCAATCTAAGGCTTTGCATACAATACGACGCTTGCTGATAGACTCATTGGCACCTCGTATCCTCGATCGATCGACATCCCCGAGGCTATGCCATACACCACTTAGGGATGAAGTTATTTGACAAATCCTCAAAACTCTCATTCGATTCACAATCGATTTACTTCGAATCTTCGTTCGAACCATTCCTCAATTTCAAGCAAGTTCCATCTATATCGCATTAACGATATCGTATTTCAAGCAAGTTCCATCTATATCGCATTAACGATATCGCATTTCAAGCAAGTTCCATCTATATCGCATTAACGATATCGCCTTACGATAGCACCTCTATCGCAACTAACAAATACTGTTTATGAATCAAGTCTAACTCATTCTTGTCCGACACATTTTGAATCCCGCATACGACTTTGTTAAGGTCAACGCAATCTTGATATATATGTCCAGCCCGACTTAGCCAACCGTGCTTTACGTGAACCATCTTTTATTTGTGAAAAACTATTCTCATACAATTTGCAAATTATATAGACTTATTGTATGGACATCCCGCGGAACATTGAGAGAGAGCACACTAATGATATCAATCGCAAAAACAACAGAGTTTGCGGAAACAAAATCGACGTTAAAGAATTCGATCGAAAGCCTAAGGACGTAAAGCCATGCTCTGATACCACTATGTTACTCCCCGCTCCCGTAGGAGCGATCGTCCTCGCTAAGGCGTGATGCCGCGTGAGCCTAGATTTGCGCTCACGCAAGGCAGATTTCATAACGGCCGATTTCAGACTAAGTGACGGGGTCGTCGCACAGAAGTCCCAAGCAAAAACATTGAATAATAGCAGCGAAAATTTAAAGCAAAACATAAGTCATTCAAAATGCTCTTTATTGATATCGAAACAAAGATTACAATATGGCGCGAGGCCAAGATTATAATCACTCAAGCTCACTATTCTCATATTACAAGTCACTCTACTCTCATCTCTCAACACAACTTGAGTAGGCCAGCAGATGCTGCAGATAGGCGATGTCCATACATTATGGACCGTATAAGTCCAGACTCCATGCGGTCGCACGCCTCGAAACTCCAAGGAACTCCATGCTTCGACGCATCCAAGAGAGCTTCGCGCTAACGAGCATCTACCTGTGCCTGCGCATAAACACTGTGTGAGTGTCAGTACTCAACTGTACTAGTGGAGTGAGCTTCTCGCCCACCCATACAAAACTAACACGTTCATTTACTTTGTGCAACATATCCTTTTACGATTGTCTTTCTATTCTTGCCTTAGGATCAATTTTAGGACATAAACTCTGGCCTATTTTGTGTCTCTAGACCATCACCGTGCCTTGCACAAACAACTTACTCATACTTTGCCTCTAGACCTCCTCGTGCCAACAACGTCATCTTATCGACTCGTGCTTGCCCTTCGGCCCATATTTGATACGCAACAACTTGGTCATGCCATAAATCCCTTTGTATAACATAATCGAGACAGTGCCTCGCCACTTAGTAAATTCCTATACTTGTGTATCCTTTTACGATTGTCTTTCTATTCTTGCCTTAGGATCAATTTTAGGACATAAACTTTGGCCTATTTTGTGTCTCTAGACCATCACCGTGCCTTGCACAAACAACTTACTCATACTTTGCCTCTAGACCTCCTCGTGCCAACAACGTCATCTTATCGACTCGTGCTTGCCCTTCGGCCCATATTTGATACGCAACAACTTGGTCATGCCATAAATCCCTTTGTATAACATAATCGAGACAGTGTCTCGCCACTTAGTAATTTTCCTATACTTGTGTCGTAACAACGTGGTCGTGCCATAACATATCGAGGCCGTGCCTCACAATTCAACATGACTTAACCGAACTTGTCCTACGACCCTTCTTGACTTAACTCGAAAATACTCAATTCCAACTTATGCAACTCTATGCCGACGACTTATTACTCGACGCCACATCTCGTGCCGAAGCATGTGTCTTTGCTTAGCCAAATCTTAGGCTCCATATTGGGTTGCAACCGTGCATACCTTCTTAACTCAAATGTGTCGTACTTACACTTTCTTTGAATCGACCGACACCGTGCATGCGGATTGCCGCTCAGCACGCCAACTTATCTATATGAAAGTCACTGGCAATCCAAGCCATCGTGGATATAGCTCGGATAGGCGGCGGGTCTTTCAATGCAAGGTAGCTAGCCCCATGGAAAGCCCCCGACTACCCACACGGTACAATCTAGCGCTGCTATAACGTCTTCCCCCTAGGTCGACTGGCCCCGACGCCCTGGCGTAAAACCAGTCGAAAAAAAAAATCCTTGTCGACAAGTTGTCCATGACCACGCACCTACGAGAACACCTAGACTCACGTAAATGTATGGCCTACTTTGAGGTACGACTAGAACCATACTTAGCAAAACGTGCTCGGAACCATATCATGCAAAACGTGCATCAGAATCATACGATGCAAAACGTGCATCCTTGGAGACTCCCAAAACGTGGGACCGCCTCGACGACAAACGGTCGCATGAGCTTTCCATTCTTTGAAACCCAGGAAATGACTATCGTATAACCTTCCTACTTAACTTGAATAAAACGTGTTCCTTAAGTGCCATAGACCGTGGCTAACTTTTCATAGTGCCGACCATGGCTCGTGCCTTAAACCGACTTGTGTTCTACGCGACGCTATCGTCCAAGTCATACTTTATATGACGAGCCTTGAAATCGTGGGACTATGTGACTTAACAATCGCAGAAAGTGCGAAACAGTGCTTAGAATAACTTCGACAGCCCAACATAACTTTTGCCTAACTCAATCGTACAACAACTTAATCCGTAGGACGGCCAAAGGCTATACCAAGCCTTGGACGATGGGACGTGCATGCTTTATCAAGCATTTATACGTGCGACGCCTATGACTTAGGCTAAGTTCACAGTTTTGTGGCAACTTAAACCAACTTCCTTCTCCCAAGCCACGGGACGAAGGACCGAGTGTCATTTTGAAAGCAAAACGTGCAACACTTCTAAGCCGACCGTGGGACATTTCCATATTCTTAACTTAATCCGACCCAAGTTGGAATTATTCCCTTAACTATGTGGATTCATCTCTTTTATTATCAAACCTATTTGTGCATTTTGAAAACATTCGTTTTATTAGTGCGAAGGCCAAGCTGAAGCAAGTTCACCGAAGCCACCCCACCTGAGCGAGGAGTCGCCTCGACCGTGCGGGTCTTCGAGCAAGCCGTTGCATGGCTAAGTCTGAACGCCGTTGACATTTCGATTCCTCCGATTGACTGAGCGGGACGGGGCACTACAGGAAGAGTGTTGAGGATAAAGTGCACCAAGAAGGAATCTGACATTTCTACCTCGAGCTTCTTGAGTTGAGCCACTATGTCCCTCATTTGCATAATGTGTTCACGTACACCTTTAATACCGGTGAGCTTTAAGGTTGTGAATTTCATAATTAGGGTGCTTGCTAGGGCCTTGTCCGAAGTGACGAATTGCTCGTCAATAGCCTTTAGCAGTTCACGGACATTCTCGTACTGCTCGATTGAACCACGTATACCAGCACTAACTTTAGTCTTAATGTACATCACGCTGAGCCGATTGGATTTCTTCCAGCGTTCGTACAACAAGATTTGAGCAGGTGTGCTGGTATTAGTGATGCTAGGCGGTTCATCTTTCCTAATAGCATAGTCTGTCCATGCACCCTAATTGAAGGAGAACTCTCTCCTTCAAAATCTTAAAGTTATCTCCTCTAAGTTCGGGAACCTCACAATGAATATCAGAGATACTAGGTAAAACTGCACAAAAGATTACAAGTTTATTAATATTTGAGACTTTAAAAGAATTCATGCTTTACCAATGTAAAAACATGCATTAAAATTGAATCTAATTTTCATTAAAAATTGCATGTGGGCTAAATTTTCAATTCAATCAGATTCATTATCTTTATAATAGATTTTATCAAACTATTTTTACTTTATAATAAAACTATTAAATTAATTCCTAACTCCTGTGGGTAAATCAAGAAGAAATTAATTTAATATTTTATCCTAATTAATTATACAAAAGTAATAAAATCCCTATGGGGTAAGATCATTATATTCATATAATTAATTACAATTAATGTCCATTATGTGAATCCAGTCCACTTCATATATAACATTAAATAATTAAAGATGTTGTGGCCACTCTCTAATTATTTAAAGTTATATGGTTCACTAGACATTTATTTTACTTTATTTTAGGCTCCACTTAATGCCTAAGACAATAAGTTATTAACATAATATACAATCACTATGGATTATGTTATCTTAATGTGCCAAATAATTTTAACTAAAACTATATGTTAAAATTATAATTGAGATTTATTAGCACAATTACAACATACAAAATAAAGCTATAAATTTTCATGTACAATAACTTAACTAAATTGTACCAGCATAATATTTACATTAAAATATAGCCATACAAAATAGCACAATTAAATCATCCTAGACGTACATTGAAGTTTGTGAGGAAGGATACGAAAACATAGCACACACATTTCTTCTGGCTGTTACCAAAATTTAGATATGGGAACATAAGGCATATATCTAATACCTAGATAAGACATCTTATAATAAATATATGAGACATCTTATGGTCATTTGACATAAACTTGCATTTCAAAAGCAGGTCGAGTATTACCAGTTACCACTTGATGTACATGTTAACCAGAATTGCAGAATGTCAGCATGGCTATATACCAATCAGTCCCGAAAGTGGTGATATGTAATTAGAGATCACCATAGGCCAATTTTTATACAAAGTCGTGGACTTTGATTGACACACATTACTAGTCAGAATATAAATGACCATTAAAAATGAATCTTGATATATCTATATAGCATGCAAACAAAAGCCAGAAGCTTAATTTTTGGATTTCAATACTAACTTTAAGACATTGTTGCTTGTCAAAGCCCTGAGTTCCAGAATGAGCACAAAATGCCAATACAAAGTCCTGAGTTCCAGAATTCAGGAACATTCCCCTATGCAATGTAAGGAGAACCAAAATATTTGGCAAGTGTCCATGACTCAATTATTTGGCGAGACAAACATGAAATGTCAAAAAAAACAGTGATCATTTTTTCATGATTGAAAGCATCAAGACAGAGGTATAAAAATTTGCTCTGATACCAAATGTAAATTAATTTTGATCCTAGACACGGAATTAAAACAAAAGGATCAAACTATATATAATTAAATAGATCTAACCTCCCGCCATTGTTGCTTCAACAAGATGAACTTGCTTCAAGAAGATGAACTCTCCTTGCTTCTTTCTCCTTGGTTTGATCTTCCAAACTATGAGCACCCAATTTTGATGGCAAAAATCTGAAATGGAATGAGTACCTAGAATGGGGACCAATACCCTATTTATACACAATAGAGCTTTCCATCATGCTCTACCCATGATGTTGTCACTCCGCCAAAAATGGTGATAGTTGGCCACTTCCCTTAGGAGTAGGAAAAGTGGGGCAAAAGTGGTGGGCCACAACTTAAGGGTTGGGAATAATTACTTACAAGACCCTGTTAGTCATTCTCAAGATTACCACATTTACCTTTTAACATATCTTTTGCGATATCCATAATCTTGTAATACCCAAACGAATCATCAAGTTTGTCATCTCGAGGATTATTTTCCTCAATATGACATATAATGTCTTGAGGATTCTCATGTTGTGTTGCTGAAGCATCTCTTTCTTTCCTTATCTCAAAATCTATTGGCTTACCTATGTACTCTTTTAAGTGAATTACACCATAGCTTTAGTCCTGAAGGACTAACGAGAATAATTGTTTTATAGATGATTATTCACTTTGTTAGAAACTTAGAATGAATTGAACTCGAGAATTCAACACATCCTATTCATTGCTCTTATACTCCACTTATGTCTAAACCTCAATTCTCATTCCAAAAAGCATGATGAAGCATCGGTGTGCGCTCACAATCTTTTCGGCATGGACATTTCCGCTGTTTAAATAATTTTGTGGCTTTGTTTTAGAGTATATTATAAAGTCTATTGCTTTTCATTCAGACGGTGGGAACCGACTCCCCTACCCCACCACCACCCTCCAACCCCCACCCCATCCAAAATCCCACTAATGATAGTTAGCAAAACATAGTCTCCCGAAACAAACCTGATATCTACATCTTCAGCTTCCTCTCGTCTTCAATGCAACCCTCCAACTTTGAAGATTCACTCATCCTATCTTCCAAGTCGATAGCATAGTTTGCAATATCGCCCGATACTGATACCGATCCGATATGGCTGATACCAATACGGTTTAGCATGTTCGATCCAATACCGACCGATATCCGATATTGACCGATACCGACATTGGGGGTCTCTTTTCTGGTCAATTCGGCAAAGAAAATTGAACGAAAAAGACCAATCAACAAGGGTGCAAAAGCATAGTAAGGTCTTAAAAGCATGTAAAACAAGAAAACTTATCTGAAGCATGTAAACCAATCGGCAAGGGTGACTACTATTTCATTTAATTTCAAAACTACTAAGAAACAACACTGAAAATTCTTAAAATTATGCCTAAATGTATGAAATATATTATCTAAAATGCTAATAATTTATTAATAATCATTTGTTTTCCGATACCAAAAAATCCGATACTCCGATCAGTCGATACTGCCGATACTGATACTGTGAACCTTGTTCGGATTCTCATATCCACAGTGTATTTATGTCGTCCCTCACCAAACCGACACTCCCCAACTCTTTCCCAGTGTTTCCTTAATTCCTCTTGCCTATCTAATGCACCTCAATTCCTGTACCGAGTGTGTCTAGATCGATTTGTACCAAAAAAGGAAAGTTTTGACAGAACTAAACTTATGGAAATCTACCAATTTCCACATTGCTGTGCGAAAACTTCATGATATAAATGGATAAAAGCAACAAAAGAAGATATTTGACGCTGATCCCTCAACAAGCAACCCGAAACGAGGAAAAGCCAGGTGGAGAACGCACCTCTTCGGCTCGACTGCAGCGGAGAATTGGGGGTTTCCGCTCGCCAGCCATGGAAACACCGGACCACTCCTTGGCGGGAAGCTTCCTCCAGCGTTCGGAAAATATCGACTTTGTGACGGAAACCCTAAATTTAGGTGGAGGGGTTGCAATGGAAATGCTCTCCATATGGAAACAAATTTGGAGTGGGGAGAGAAGAAGCAAGAAAGAAAGAAGACTAACGTGAGCTGTGGTCACCTTCCGGATGAGAGGCTGGCGAGTGACCGGATCTTTTAGCGGATGCGGATTCTTATCCCTTTATTATATTATATACTAGCATATGTGCACATGTCTTGCACGTATTTTAACATTTCTTAATTAATTTAGGAAGACCAAAGGATAGTCTTCCTAATTACTAAGTTGTTCTTATTAAAATTAATGAACTATTTTAATTAGTATAAATATGTAAGGGTGTTTTTGGAATTCAAAAAAGTTTCACCATCTAAGTTTTCCTATTATATAGTAGAATAGATACTCGAGCTTGTGGGTGTGGGTTATTATAACTTACTTAGGCCTGTTATTTAAATTGGACAAATTTAAAGATAATCTACTCTTTTTTAGAAGATTATCATAGTTGTTCTGTTAGAGCATCATATAATGATAAGGACCAACTCATTTTCTAGATTATAGAATGTAGGAGCTGATTTTGTAGAATAGTAAGACCAGGGCCGGTCCTGAGTTAATGGGGGCCCTAGGCAAATTTTTAAAATGGGGCCCATATATAATATAAAAAAATTGAACTAAAAAATGATACAGCCAAGGCTAGAACCTAGGACCTCTTGTGTACAAGTATAACAAACTACCACTACACCACAAATGTTTTGTGATAAAGGAGGATCATATTATATATTAGTTCTATTTTCAATATAAGATTACTAATATATATATACATTTAAATTAATTTTTTTGGGCCCCCAAATTTTATGGGGCCCTGGGCGGTCGCTCTGGCCGCCCTGGGCCAGGGCCGGCCCTGAGTAAGACCCATCTTAGGTTTTATTTTCTAGATTTTCAGGTCCAACCCACCCACAGGAGCTATAGGTTGGGTTTGAGAATTTCTAGATTCAGAATGTAGGAAATCATTTTATAGAATAGTAAGTCCCAATTTGGAGCCCAATTCTAGATTTATATTAATTTTATCTCACTTTAATTTTTGACCACACAATCTTTGGACGAAAGCTTATTTTATTATTTTCTACTATTCTCATACAAACTCAACCCATTCTACATTTACTTCTTTTTCAAAATGTTGGGACTCAAAATAAAATTTTGAGCACCATCTACTAATGATGGTCTTAGAGCATCATTAGTAAGGCACATCCCATTTTCTAGATTCTAGATTTAGAATGTAGGAGCTCATTTTGTAGAATAGTAAATCTCATCCCTAGTCTCAATTTCTACAATTTCGGTCACATCTCACCCATAGGTGCTAAGGGTTGGGCCTCCTAATTTCTAGATTCTAGATTGTAGGAGCTCGTTTTGTATAATAGTAAGTCCCAATTTGGGGCCCAACTTTCTAACTTCTAGACTTTATATTATTTTTTTCTTACATTAATTTTGACCGCACAATCTTTGGGATCGGAACTCACTTTATCATTTCATACTATTCTCACGCAAATCCAACACATTCTATATTTACCTTCTTTTTTTTTTGAAATTTCGGACCCCAAATTGCATTTGAGAGCCCCAACTACTCTTGTGAATAACATTTGATAGCAAGGGAGACTATATTCAACCGACTGTAAAACACAGAATGTGAGACCATATTCATCTTCGTATAGAAAATTAAGTAAATATGAAACATCATATTCATATCCAGAAACCAAATGGGATTGGTGGCAACAAATATCTGAGGGACCAATATTGTTGCATACAATATTAACTCCACAGAAAAGAAAATTTTGGTATGTATCACCCGTTCTGGGTGTGAACATGGAAGTTCGGATGTTCAACTTTTAATCCCAGCAACATACAATAACTATCAGACTTCTTCGATGGAAACCTTTTGGTAGTATCAAATCTTCTGTATTTCGTGTAATAATTTAGGTGGTGATACGGCAGCCAGGAGTTGTAACTTTTTCAATGAATAACAAATGTACATGTGACAAACGAGTCGATTCATCAATTAATATTATTAAATTTTTAAAGGTTTTTTCTAAGAGCACCATCCTTTTTGCTAGGGACTAGTCCAAAATAGTTCAAGAATATTATAAGTTTGCCATCAAAAATTTTTGCTAGGGGCTAGTCCAAGCAAACCTATAAATACAAATTTTTCTTTTCATTTTCTCTCTCCTTCTTCTCTTTTCTTTTCTCCCTCAACTCTTTTCTTCTCTCCTCTTAGGTCAAAGAATTTAAAGCCCAACTCTTTTCTTTTCTCCCTACATTTTTTTCAAATTGTTCTCTCCCTCAACTCTAGGTCATTGACTTCTCCAATTTATTGGTAAGTCATCGAACTAAAATATGTTTCATGTTTTAAACAAGAATTTCACATATAAAAGTTGAATTATGTGTTAAATGTAGAAAAATATTGAACATGGATCAACCGGGATCATCAAATGTTCCCGCCACGTCCGAAGAACACGTTCCCGCAACGTCCGAAGACAACTTTGATGCATCGGAAGCCCTCTTGGTAACTACATTTGAACTTGTCATCGGGTTAAAATTCGTGTTGTGACACAGAGGACTGCCAACACTCTGGCAGTCCAGATCATAGACTAGGACTGCCAGAGTGGTGGCAGTCCTTCACAGAAGAAGGACTGCCAGGACCCTGACAGTCCTACATATGTGTAGGACTGCCAGGGTCCTGGCAGTCCTTCTTCTGTGAAGGACTGCCACCACTCTGGCAGTCCTAGTCTATGATACCTGAATGCAGAGTTTTAGTCAGTAAAGGTGTTTGAAATTTATGAACACCAATTGATGTACAAAAGACGGTCTTGCTATTAACACAATTTGCTATTTATGAACACCAATCTTATGCACGGTCCTAATCTATGAAACCTATTTGCTTTAGGATGTTGTCTAATTGTACTAACCTTTAAGTTTTATTGTAGGACTTGAGATCTTCCGATTTTGCGGTACCGGCTCCAATTGCAGTCAATGTAGCCCATTTATTCTGGACCGATCTATGTTTTGAATCAAGCGAGGGTGCGGTACATTGTTGTCGAGAAGTCGGACGAAAAAACAATATTGTTCTAATGATATCCAGATCGGCCCGAAATTGATCGGGACAACAAACTGTGGTGGTTGGCTGTGAAAGAGGTGGTGTGTTCAGAACGCACAAGAAAAATACAGTTATCCAAAGTAAAGTTCCAAGAAGAAATGTTGGAACGAGGAAATGTGGTTGTCCATTCACGATTCATATTAGAAACGAAGAAGAAGGAAAATGGACAGTAGAAGTGAAGAATGGAACCCACAACCATGAGATTGCCGAGACACTATTGGGTCATCCGTATGTCGGACGGTTGAACAATACAGAGAAGAAGGTAGTCGAAGACTTGTCCACCTCCGGAGTTGCACCAAGACAAATATATTCCGTCATACGACATGAAGATAAGAAGAACATGTCTACAATGAAGTCAATATACAACGCCCTAGCTTCTTCAAACGCTGTCCAGACGAAATCAAGAATGGCGATGCAAGAAGTGCTCAAGTTGCTTGCCGATAATCATTATGTTGAGTTCCATAGAAGACATCCCCAGAGTAATGAAGTATTATCAATCTTTTGGGCTCATCCCGATTGCACAAATTTGGCCAGGTCTTTTGCCGACATGTTAGTCCTTGATTGCACGTACAAGACAAATAAGTTCAAGATGCCTCTCTTTCATGTTGTCAGTTTTACCTCTACTTGGAAAACATTTCCAGTGGCATTTTGCTTCATGAAGAGTGAGAAACTTGAAGACTACACATGGGCGTTGGAGAAACTGAAAATACTTTACACTGGTCATACAGAGCCGTCAGTATTTGTTACCGACAGAGAGTATGCCCTAATTAATGCTATTCGTATTATTTTTCCTCAAGCGGATACATTGCTATGCACTTGGCATGTCAATCGTAATATTCAAGCCCAATGTAAGTTGAAGTTTCGGAAGGAGGATGGTAAAATCGACATGCAGATTTTTGACGAATTCTACAATGATTGAAATTGTGTGTGACGAGCATCTACGATTGCCAGTTACGACGCCGCATGGTACTTGTTCAAGCAAAAGTGGGAGACGAGGGAGCCGGCATGCATTTCTTACATCAAAGACACATGGCTTGAACCGGACAAAGAACAATTCGTCTTAGCATGGTCGAATGTGGTTAGGGGTGAGCATTCGGTTTATTCGGTTTAAACCGAACCGAATAACCCAAAACCGAATTGGACCGAAACCGAATAAGCAAAACCGAAATCGAACCGAATTGGCCGAAAACCGAATCAAACCGAACCGAATTAAATCGGTTCGATTTTCGGTTTATTCGGTTTATTCATATTTTTTTGATCTTTTTTGAGCTTTTTTTGTTAATATATATAGTAACTAAATATACATAGACATATTTAGTATATACCAATATATATTTAGTATATACCTATATATATTAATACTTATATATATAGCGCGCACACACACACCCCCCCATATATATATATATATATATATATATATATATATATATATATATAAATTAATTAAAATTTCTTATTCGATTTTCGGTTTTGGACCGAAATCGAAACCGAAACCGAATAAGAAAATTTAGTATTTTTAAAAACGAAACCGAACCGAATTTTTTTAAAACCGAATCGAACTCTTATTCGGTTCGGTTTTCGGTCCGAAATCGAATAATGCTCACCCCTAAATGTGGTGAAGCATTACGGCACGACAACTACCAACCGTGTCGAAGGAGCACACTCTTTATTGAAGAGGCACCTAAAATCATCTCTCGGCAACTTCGTCTCTGTTTGGCAAGCTATACATTTATCAGTAGACCGGACGGTGAATGAAATTAAGGCATCATTTGAGATGAGTTTGAATATAGTCAAGCATGAGCATAGAAAGGAAGTACTCTTAGTTGCTTTAATGCGCGTGGTATCTCACAAGGCGTTGGCCTTAATAGCTGATGAGATTGAAAGGTCAAAGTTTGTCAGGCTTGATCTCGAGGTTTGCGGGTGTGTATATCGACATACACTGGGCCTCCCTTGTGCACATCAGATTAATGAATATCGCCGTAAATCCATTCCTATTGCAGTAGATGTTGTCGATCAACGTTGGAGGCAGTTGTCTATGATGCCCCTGGTGAAGACGGACGATGATTTCTTCTCTTTGCTACAAGTGAAACTTCTCCACGCAAGGTGGTGTGCCTCAGTAGGAGCAGAACGGATGTCCATTGAGCTTAAAATCCAAGAAATTGCATGTCCGGTGACTACTAGAATGCATGAGCCGTCCGTTGTTTCCAATCCTAAAGGCAGGCCTCAAACAAGATTGACTAGTTCACAGAAGAGAAGGCTGGAGTCGACTAAGAGAGATCTATCGTCCTTTGAGCATGTTGAACGAAGCTTACAGCAACCTTCGCCTGCACGGAAGGGCAAGCTTGTCGTTCGCCGAAAAATGGAGAAAATGGACCTCCCAAGAAAAGATACAGTTGCAAGCCAAACAACGAGTTTGTATATTGACAAATTTTAACCTGCGCTTCGAAGTTACATTTGGTCTATTGTCGATGTCCCCGGTGATGGCCATTGCGGATTTCATGCCCTTGCAAGGCATCTTGGTTATGATGACAAAGACGGATGGAGACGGGTGAGGCAGGAGCTGTACGAGGAGTTAGAGACTCGTCTTCCATTCTACTCCCGCATCCTAAGCGAAGAAACGGTTGCAAGTTTGTTGTTAAGTATCCCTTGCACCGACAGTGTTACCAGGACAGACCACTACATGTCAGTCCCGTCTGCCGGTTATTTATTTGCTAATAGGTACATGATACCTGTTATACTTATCTCGCCGGATATTAACAATACATTCTTTCCGATGTGCGCTTGTCACGCCCCAGAACCAGAATACTGGAGAGCGAGGGAATAACTCAGCCAGCTACGTATTACGGGTAGATGAATACCGTATAATACGATCAATGCTGTATAACCAGACGAGGGGGGTGCATACTACATGAAAGTCTTACTATGGTCACTTCACATCTATTGTCTCAATCATTCAAACAAGAAGCAAAAATAGAGAACATGTAAGGTAAAGCAGTAAGGCGTCCCCAAACGCTTAGTCAAAATGTTCTTGAGATCTGGCTTTACAAAACATAGCCAGATGGTATAGTAACATATACACAATTGTTATCAGCTGCAGTCTGACTTAATTACAATTATGTAAAAGTAAGTGCAAGACAATCCGACTAACATATCGGTGCCAAACGGCTAAGTATGAAGTCAATAACAAAACGAGCGGTGAAGTAAGGAACCCACTCGAGTCCTCCTACGATCATTCCCCTAGTATTGACCATCTTGGAGGTAGAAGTAAGCTGGATCCTCGTGAACTGGCTCTAAATCTGGCCATGCAAAACCAGAGAGGTTAGACCTCTAATAGCAAGTACCACAAGGGAGCACGATATGAAGGATTAAACCAGTAAGTAAGAGAATATAATAATAGATCTCTGCTTTCCACTAGGATTCGCATAACATCACGACACTTCGAACCAACCTCCCAACCAAACAAGGACAGAAGTTGGCCCGTCATGTCCTGACATTTTGATCATCTCAGTTAGGCAACAGAGTAGGTACAGTACACAAACAAGTCATCTTGAACGGCCAATCAACTACTACGGCTTGCTACTGTGAGTTCCAAGTTACCTTGGAATTATGCAAATAGGGATTCCTCAGTTCTTACTATGTGCGAGCAAGGCTAGTCTATCCAGTCAATCAATTGCGCCAATCATGTAATTAGACGAGTTCCAGCGGGACGCCGGCCTTTAATATAGCATGTACAATAATATAAGCAGATACCGTTCCCTGCCCGTGTGACAGATTTACAGTATCTGTGGGAACCAGCCGGCCTGTCGGACACTTAATAGTCCCAAGAGGGCTGCCATATAAGAACTCGGAAATCCATTCTCTCCATGCCATCATTATTTTATTTAACTTAATAGTCCCTACGTTAAGTGAAGTTCCATGTCGTGGGTCATGGTCATTCAAATGAGTACTTCCGTACGGGGTACGATATGCGCAACTCTACAACGATACCCGTACGGCTAGGTTGTAGGTTTTACATAGCGTGATGCAACAATCAAATCTAACCACGGAGTAATCATGCCTTGACCATAAAGTACACATGCTGTTTTTGTAAGATAAATAAATAACTAAATAAATAAATAAATAATTTGAAGCCTGCATGTGCCTGTATGCCAATATTCGAGATCGGCTAATCGATTGCAATAGCTCATTACATGAACGTGTCTCATTCATTTCATTCAATAAGACGACTAGCCAGTCTCTTAGTTCCAACTTAGGAACGCATGATCAATTTTAGTCAAGATAACCATTATCATCAATGGTGACAAGGCATGAAAGTCAATTAGTATTACATGGGGTCGAGTCTATAACTCCTCAGAGTTAAGTTCCAGCCTTACTGGGTATCCATGGATCAATCAGGACACAAGACGCATTCCACATAACAATCTGTATTAACAATATTAACATATCATGATTTTATCAAGTTCATGCCAAAAGGCGTAAGGATACAATAGAAGAATTATCATGCCATCATTAAATGAATAAGTTATAGCACAAATAAAAACACCCAAGTTAGAAAGTCACGCCAACAAGTCCATGCTAAGGCCAACAAGTCACGCCAAGTCTAGCAGGTAGTAGTGAGCGTATAAACAGCATGAGCGTGAAAAGTGGTTTACGTTGGCACGCACAGCGTGAGTATGAAGGGAAATTCACGCACTCATAAGTGAGCATGAAGAATGATAAGAAATTCACGCACGCACAAGTGAGCGTGAAAAGTGATAAGAAATTCACGCACGCACGCAAGGACGTGAGCGTAACTCAAATGTCACGCTGGCACGTAAGGATGTGAGCGTGACTAAAAATCCACGCAGACACGTACAGACGTGAGCGTGACTAAAAATCACGCTGGCACGTAAGAACGTGAGCGTGACTCAACTTCTCCGACGGACCACGGAGTGTCTAACCTATGTATTATAGGTCTGATCGGGGATCACTTCGTTATACTAAAAATGATCGCTCATTCTCTGATTCCTCCACCTTCAACAGTTTGGTAGAAAAGAGCACCGGTCGAAGCAATCGCTTGGACCACACCTTTCATTGACCAGATCAACCATTGTAAGAAGTTATTAAAGATTGAGGAGCCAAGAGACTTACCTGCTGACCACTACGACGTCGAAATCGACTAAGTATAGATATATTTACAGTTTGACATTTTGTATATGGAGGACCACTTTTGTATACAGTGAAATATGAAGTCCAGTAATATATGGAGTAAATTTTGAGTTATATGTGTTTACTTGTGCCTACCTATGTTATATGTGCCTACCTGTGTTATATATGCCTACCTGTGTACTATATGTGCCTACCTGTGTTATATGTGCTTACCTGTGTGTTATCTGTGTTATATGAGTGTACCTGTGTTATATGTGTTCACTGTCACAGCGTTTCAGTTTGAGAAACTCTGTCACAGAGTATCAATATCATGACTGTCTGTAACGCCCCAGAACCAGAATACTGGAGAGCGCGGGCGTACATAGCCAGCTACGCATATTGAAGTACAACCCACTTCGCTATACGGTCACGGCTGTCTAGATACATGAGGGTTTAAGTACAAGCCAACAGTCTCATATGGTCATGAACAAGCCTATTGTCTCAATCACAAGCAAGTAGTAACAGTTACAAGATGTCAGAGCACCAAATATACAATAGTACGGCGTCCCATACATTATATATTCGGATGATCATGAAGCTAGTCGTACAAAATGTCAAGACTAGCAAGAGTTTTAGTCAATACATGATCAACCCTAGGATTTGTCAATCATGTTACAGCCCGTAGGCGGACAGTAAATAAAGGTGCAATACGAGCTAACACGTGCTCGCCGGCTAAACGCCTCAAAAGAATAATTTTACAATAAAGTGGGAGGACAAAAAGAAACTCACTCGTTGCCAGGGTTACGCCTGGTGGTCACCATCTGGCTGAAAGACAGGTGGATCCTCTGGTGCTGCTCCGATATCTGGCCACACAAAACCAGCTGGGTCAGGTCCCAAAAAGAGTAAGTGCCACAAAGGAGGCTTCACTTAGAAACTAAAACCAACATATCATAATAGAATATTAAAGATAAATAATAAATAATAACTGATAATAATAGAGATAACAACAGTAAACTGAGTACGAAGAAACCATTCAAGTAGCCAGGTCACAATCCTTAAACCAAACAAGGACCGGGGTTGCAGCCCTTCACCTGAATAGAAATCCGTTTCAAATACTATTGGTACATAGAAGACAATAAACGAAGAGAGGACACAGAACTGCTCCGGGAGCCAGGTTACAACCCTTAAACCAAACAAGGACCGGGGTTGTAACCCTTCGCCTGAACAGAACTGGACCCCTGATCTTTATTGCTAAGGCCAGCATAATTAGTCATGGTATTAAGGTAAGGTAAAACATGACAAACATGGCATGGGGTTGCAATAAGACAATAAATGAAAAGAGGACACAGAACTGCTCCGGGAGCCAGTTATAACCCTTAAACCAAACAAGGACCGGGGTTGTAATCCTTCGCCTGAACAGAACTGGACCCCCGATCGTTATTGTTAAGGCAAGCATCAATAATCATGTCATGTCACAATCTTGCACATGATCAGGATAAGACTAAGCTAGAATAAACTTCATCGAATCAATCACGGCCAATCAAGAGTACGGCTTGATATTTTTAACTAACTAGGGTTATCACAGGCCTAGTTACTAGCAAGATGTAATGAGATTATCCCAACAGCTACAAGCCCTACAGACCATCCGGTTATCCGGGTCGAATGTTCGTTATGAAGAATGCAACATGTGACTGTGTGCTGGAAATGTGCCCTACTCGTCGGTAGGCTACAAGTTCACTTAATGCGCCCAGATAACGGGATTGCCTGTAGCTGGAAATCTCTTCATGTCTACTGAATTATTCTAGTTTATTAGCCTTAGTCAATTACTGTAGGTATCCCTGACCGTGGTACTCAGGGATCCCTATCCTAGACATGATGCAACAGTACTGGTTTATTGGTACAAATACAATCGCCCACGGTGTCCAGATCTTTCATACTTGTCATGTCAGGCTAGCTGTCGTAACAACATGTCGAGATATATCATGTCAGTTTACTTGCCAAGAGTGCGCCACAGTGGGCCACTATCGTGTTCTATTCTTACATTATCATGAATGAGAAAAATTGCATAAAATAACTAATAATATATTCTTGAAGCCAAGGAAAAGATCTACAACTTTCTTGTTGGGAGTTGGAAGAAATTCTGGCCACAATTCAGCCAAACAGGACTTAAAATAGCCAAAAACAACCAAAATAGGCACTATGCGGCACTATTTAGCACTATGCGTCACTATTCAGCACTATGCGGTACTCCCATATACGGCTGGATACTATGCGGCACTATGCAACACCCTTATGCGTTGGACACTATGCGGCACTATGCAGCACCCTTATGCGGCTGGGCACTATGCGGCACTATACAGCACCCTCATGCGGCTGGGCACTATACGGCACTATGCAGCACCCTTATACGGCTGGGCACTATGCGGTACTATGCAGCACCCTTATGCGGCTGGGCACTATACGGTACTATGCAGCATCCTTATGCGGCTGGACACTATACGATACTATGCAGCAACCTTATGCGGCTGGACACTATACGACACTATGTAGCACCCTCATGCGGCTGGATACTATGCGGCACTATGCAACACCCTTATGCAGTTGGACACTATGCGGCACTGTGCAGCGCCCTCATGCGGCTGGGCACTATGCGGCAATATGCAGCACCCTCATGCGGCTGGGCACTATGCAGCACCCTTATGCGGCTGGACACTATGCGGCACTATGCAGCACCCTTATGCGGCTGGACACTATACGGCACTATGCAGCACCCTCATGCTGCTGGGCACTATGCAGCACCCTTATGCGGCTGGGCACTATGCGGCACTATGCAGCACCCTTATGCGGCTGGACACTATGCAGCACTATTCATCGTCCCTGCCAAAATTAGCACAGATGAACATAGAAATGGCCAAAAATACTTTTGGCCATAACTTCCTCAAAACGAGTCGAAATCCAACTTTTCAAAGGTCTATTTTGGGTAAAATCGAATTCTCTACAACATGAAACAATCAAAACATGAAACTAATAAAGTTCAATAGATCAAAACCCAAGAAAATCGAAAATAATATAAACTTAGATCTATAAGAAAATATCCATCAAAATGGAAAATGCCAAGTTCTAAAGTATCTTAGAATCAAGTAAGGAAGAGAATGGAACAATAAAACTTGAGATCCATCATGAAGCAAGTTTGCACTTGCCTAAGCTCTCTCTCTCTCTCTCTCTCTCTCTCTCTCTCTCTTCCTGGTAGGTGTAGAAGTAAATGTGGAGAAGAAGAAGAGTAATGAAGAGAGATAATGAGGGAATGGGTTAATAAAGGATGATGGTGGTGGTAGGTAGGGGTTCTCCCCTTGGTTCATGATGAACCAAGGCAACCCAAGCCTAGCCGAACCAACCCAAAATAAACCGAGCCAAGCCAAGAGATATGCGATACAAGATAAAATACGTACACGTATTCTAAGATACGTAATACGAACTACATGCATTACAACTCTACCCACCTTAAAAGAATTTCGTCCTCGGAATTTAATCAAGAGGTTAGAATTGCAAGGACAAGCTATACTAATCACATGCAAGCTATACTAATCAAGCAATCAAGAAATTATTCATGTAAGCACGGAATCGAAGGTATGAGGCATAAGAAAGATATTATAACTCACGAGTCAAACAGGTCGGGATATCGTGATCGGATATCATCCTCACGCTCCCACGTTGACTCACCCAAAGAGTGATGACCCCAAGCAACTCGGACTAACTTGATAGTCTTGTTCTTGAGTGTCTTCTCTCTTCGGTCCAATATAGACACGGGCCTCTCCTCATACGAAAGGTTGGTACCAACAACCAATTCCGAATAATCCAGGATGTGGCTTGGGTCCGGGATATACCGTCGCAGTTGGGATACATGGAATACGTCATGTACCTCACGTAGCGACGGCGGAAGAGCGAGACGATAGGACACATCACCTATTCGCTCCAGAATATCGAACGGCCCTATATACCTAGGACTAAGCTTTCCTCATACGTCGAAAAGAATGACGTCGCGGTTAGGCAAAATCCTCATGAATACATGGTCGCCGACAGAAAACTCAAGAGGGCGCCGATGAGAATCGGCCCAATAACGCTGGCGATCTTGGGCAACTCGAAGATGAACTCTGACTCTTCTGACCACTTCAACGGTCTGAGCAATCATTTTCGGACCAAGCATCTGCCTCTCTCCAATATCGTCCTGTCACGCCCCAGAACCAGAATACTGGAGAGCGGGGGCAGACATAGCCAGCTACGTATAGTAAAATGGGATCCACTTCACTATACGGTCACGGCTGTCTAGATATATGAGGGTTTATCTACAAGCCATCAGTCTCTTAAGGTCAATAACAAGCCTAGTGTCTCAATCACAAGCAAGTAAACAGAGTTACAAGATGTAAGATCACCAAATATACAATAGTAAGGCGTCCCAAACATTACATATTCAGCTGATCATGAAGCTAGTCGTTACAAAATGTGAAGACTAGCAAGAGTTTTAGTCATACATGATCAACCCTAGGTTGCCAATCATGTTACAGCCCGTAGGCAGACAGTAAATAAAATGTACACGAGCTAACACTTGCTCGGCGGCTAAACGCCTCAAAAGAATAATTTTACAATAGAGTAGGAGAGCAAAAATAAACCCACTCGTTGCCCTGGTTACGCCTGATGTTCACCATCGGGCTGGAAAGTCGGTGGATCCCTTGGTGCTGCTCTGGTATCTGGCCATACAAAACCAGCTGGGTCAGATCCCAGAAAGAACAAGTGCCACAAAGGAGGCTTCACTTAGGAACTAAAACCAGCAATCAGCACAAGAGTAATAATATATAAAAGACAGTAATTAAAGAAAACAGGACAGGTGATATACGATGAGATAACCATGGGACTATTCAGATAACCAGGTTACAACCCGTAAACCAAACAAGGACCGGGGTTGTAATCCTTCGTCTGAACCGAACTTGGTTTCTTCCACCATTTATCGGCAAGATAAAATAAGAAAACAGGTCATGTGACAATCTTGTACAGGATCAAGACAAGAATAGACTGGTAAACTTCATCCAACATTCACGGCCAAGCAATAAGTACGGCTTGATACTTTAACTAACTAGGGTTATCACAGACCTAGTTACTAGAAAAATGCAGTGAGATTATTCCACAGCCACAAGCCCTGCAGACCATCCAGGCTATCCGGACGCAATTAGAGTTGAATTCAAGTGGGTACATCGTCCAGGAAACGTATGTACCCTTAGGTGACTTAGAGGGTGCAACACATGACAGTGTGCTGGAAATGTGCCCTATTCGACGGCAGGCTACAGATCCCAAGTGGGGCGCCCAGATAACGGGATTGCCTGTAGCTGGGAAATCTCTTCACGACTACTGGATTTATTCTAGTTGTTAGCCTTAGTCGATTTCAGTGGGTACCCCTGACCGTGGTACTCAGGGATCTCCGTCCTAGACATGATGCAAGACAAGACGGGTTCATTTGTACAAGCACAATCGTCCACGGTGTCCAGGTCATTCAATCATGTCATGTCGTGTTAGCCGTCGCAACAGCATTTCGAGAAATATCATGTCAGGTTCATCATGTCAAGAGTGCGCCACGGCGGGCCACTATCAAGAATTATCATGCCAAGTTATCATGTCAAATTGTCAGGTCAAGTTATCATGTCAGGAGTGCACCACGGCGGGTCACCATCAAGTCATGTCATTATTAAGGAGGGAAAAAACTTGAGCAATTAAAATAATAATATAATATAAAGTATATATTCTTGAAGCCAAGGAGAAACTCTACAACTTTCATGTTGGAAGTGGGAAGAAATTCTGACCACAATTCACGCAAATAAGACATTTAAACAATCAAAGTGGGACCCATGCGGTCCAAAAGTGGGAGAACAAACATGCGGTCAAAGAGAGTGGGAGGCCACCCATGCGGCCAATCAAGGCATATGCGGCCAGAAAATAGCTGAAGGGGCCATGCGGCCAGCAAGAAATTCTCATGCAACCAGAAAAGACAAAGAGAGTGGGACTCGCAATTAATGCAAGCTCCCACTCAAGCAAAAGGAAAGGACACGTGGCCACTCAATAATTAATGCAGCAAGGAAGGAAATTCATGTGAACCATTTAATTGATGATTCACGTGAGGCAATGATTACATGTAATATAATAAGCTAATGCAATTATTTAATGAAAAAGGCCATGCGGCTCAACCACAAATTTCTATGCGGCTCACTTAAGCCATGCAAATGCTAGGCCAATTTTAATGCATGCTGGACATGCTTTTCTAATGTATTCAAAGCATTTAATATGCAAATCTATATGCGGCCATGTAATTGAAGCAAGCAAGCAAGGCTTGCTAGGAGAACCCATGCGGCTAGGCATTGATTACTACTCATGCGGCTAGCTACATTCAAATAATAGGTCCAGCAATCACTTTAAGGTGAATGCAATATTAAATGCTATTTAGTATGAGCCTGGAATTGCTTTTAAGCCTAATAGCTTTTTAATGTTATTATAAGGCATGGAATGCTTTTCCAGGAAAGCATAATGACTTGAAATGCTTTTAATTAAATCCAAAAAGGCATTAATGCTTATTTAAATAAGCATGGAATTGATTATTATAACAAAGCATTCAATGCTTTTCCAGGAAGCATTAATGCTTGGTAGGAAAGCTTTATTCTTGCTAAAGGAAAAGCATGCATCAGACTTCAATTCCCATGCGGCTACTAAGATTTCACATTATAATAGAAGCCATGCGGCTCATATAATGCATTGAATGCCACATGGGTGCCTTCATGCGGCTGATAGCTGGAGTGGCCTATGCGGCTCTCTGGTGCATTAGGAAAATGCATTAGAACAATGCATTAAATACATGCATTTAGAATAGACAATAAAATATTGTATGTATGAGATGCACGTGGGAATATTGCATGCAAAATATTGCATGCATATGCGGCTCACATGGGTGCTGATGCATTCAATTCTTAGTGCATTAAATAATGATGCCTAGGCGGCTCACTGATAGTATTGTATTAAATAATGCATGCAAAAGTAAGTGCTGGCTATTGCATTAATATGCCATGCGGCCGAGTGCAAAAATGTCCATGCGGCTCAGAAATTTCTCGTAGGTCAAAATTGGACCAAACAATATTCTCTGCAACATGGGATCATCAACTTAGCAAAATATGCAAGTTGGATGGATCCAAATCCTGGGAACCAAAAATACCACAAAGCTAGATCTACAAAAATTTAACCATGGAAATGAAAAATGACAAGTACTAAAGTGGGTTAGAAACACATGAGGAAGACAATGGAACAATAAAAATGGAGTTCCTCCATGAAGCAAGATGCACTTGCCTAAGCTCTCCACTCTCTCCTGGTAGGTGGAGAAGTAAAGATAGAGAAGTAGAAATGAGTAATGAGTAATAATGGAAGAGAGAGAGTGGGATAGATATTTATGGTGGGAGTGGTGGTAGGTGGGAGTGGTTCTCCACATAAAACCAAACCAAGCCAAACCCACTAAACCGAACCAAACCAAGCCAATGCAATGCCATGATGAACCATGCTAATGCAATATATAAAATAAAAATCCAAGGCTAACTAATTATGACAAACCAAAAATACGTACACGTATTTCCAATACGTGATACGAACCACGGGCATTACAACTCTATCCACCTTAAAAGAATTCCGTCCTCGGAATTTAATCAAGTGGCTAGAGATGCAAGGACAAGCTATACTAAGCAATCAATCATGCAATCATGTATGTAAGCAAGAAAATCGAAGGCACGAGAAAGAGAAAAGATATCCTGCTAGGAACCTCTCTGCCGGTTCTGGATCTGAGCTTGGACCTGGGCATACTGCTGGGGTCTCTGTAGCTGGAAGGCTAGGGCCTGAGGCGACAATGGCCTCGGAGGCTGGTACTGCTGCTGAAACACTTGGGCCTGAGGCGACAATGGCCTCGACAATGGATACTGCTGCTGCTGCTGGACTGGGGCTGGTCCCCTTACCGAGGGACTAGTCTGGGCCGATGACGAACTGGCCCTATTCGGACAGGACCCTATCTTGTGGTCCGGTGCTCCACAAGCCAAGCACAATACCTGTGCTCTACGACACTCCGAAACAACGTGTCCTGCCTTCCCACAATGAGTGCAGCCCATTGCGGAAGACTGCTTCGGCTTCTGTTGCTGAGGGGACGTGACCGACGTCACTGAGGCTGCCTGCCTCGGAGTTCTAATTGTCAAAGCCCTGACTGTCGGGGCTGGTGCTGTCGACTGGGTCATCT
This sequence comes from Iris pallida, assembly GCA_029216955.1. Classification (NCBI taxonomy): domain Eukaryota; kingdom Viridiplantae; phylum Streptophyta; class Magnoliopsida; order Asparagales; family Iridaceae; genus Iris; species Iris pallida. The sequence continues at coordinate 3,051,419 of JANAVB010021800.1, read as the reverse complement.
GACCGTGAGATCGCTTCCGACCTCCGGTCCTGTCCACGATCCTATGGGAGGTATACTCATGCCTCCTGGCTGCTCTCAACACTGCATCAAAAGTCTGATGCTCAAACTATTCCACTGCCAACAAAATCTCGAGGTGGAGCCCTTGCTGGAACCGCTGGGCTCTGTCGAACTCGGTTGCCACCAAAGTGGGAGCAAACCGACTAAGCCTGGAGAACTCGGTCGCATATCCATCGACCGTCCTGCCTCCTTGCTTCAGGTTGGTGAACTTGGTCTGTAGATCATACCGAGCAACCGCATCGAAGTACTTAGTCTGGAATCTCTCTCTAAATAGTGCCCATGGAATAGGGGCCACTAATCCCACGGCCTGTGCCGCCCACCAGCTGCGGGCAAGATCCAATAACTGTAGGCGCACCACGGCCACCTTCTCGTCTTCCGGGGTCTTGGCTGCCTCTAGAACTACTTCTGTATCCTGGAGCCATGCATCAGCAGCAATAGCATCTTCGCTGCCGTTAAAGAAGGGAGGGTTCAGTCGCTTGAAACTGTTCGCTGCACGGTTCCCATGATCTCCACCTCTGTTCAGAGCATCTGCCACTGCCTGTTGCAAGGCATCTCCTCGGCGATCTTGGGAAGCTAACAATGATCTGATGAGACCCACCAAAGTGCCATCATCAGGCTCTGCAGGCTGGACTGGCTAAACTGGCGGCTCTGGATCCCCGGTAGGCATGACTCGAGAAGCTGCTCCTGAGTGCTGGACCTGATCTTCTGGTTGCTGCTGGTCCACGGGAGACGCTCCGCCTTGCTGATCGATAGGACCAGGAACAATGCCACTGAAGAAGACGACATGGGAACAATAAGGAAGGACCAGGAAAGATCAATGATTACAAGCACGTGATCAGGACAAGAATTTCAGGAATCAAGAGGATACGAGCATAGATCAAGGGCGAGTACTGATTGAGACGTCTATTCGGTAAACCCTCACATATCTTGATTTACAAGACCTGCATGGGCCACCACTTAAACCATGTCACGCCCCAGAACCAGAATACTGGAGAGCGGGGGCAGACATAGCCAGCTACGTATAGTGAAATGGGATCCACTCCACTATACGGTCACGGCTGTCTAGATATATGAGGGTTTATCTACAAGCCATCAGTCTCTTAAGGTCAATAACAAGCCTAGTGTCTCAATCACAAGCAAGTAAACAGAGTTACAAGATGTAAGATCACCAAATATACAATAGTAAGGCGTCCCAAACATTACATATTCAGCTGATCATGAAGCTAGTCGTTACAAAATGTGAAGACTAGCAAGAGTTTTAGTCATACATGATCAACTCTAGATTGCCAATCATGTTACAGCCCGTAGGCAGACAGTAAATAAAATGTACATGAGCTAACACTTGCTCGACGGCTAAACGCCTCAAAAGAATAATTTTACAATAGAGTGGGAGAGTAAAAATAAACCCACTCGTTGCCCTGGTTACGTCTGGTGTTCACCATCGGGCTGGAAAGTCGGTGGATCCCTTGGTGCTGCTCTGGTATCTGGCCATACAAAACCAGCTGGGTTAGATCCCAGAAAGAGCAAGTACCACAAAGGAGGCTTCACTTAGGAACTAAAACCAGCAATCAGCACAAGAGTAATAATATATAAAAGACAGTAATTAAAGAAAACAGGACAGGTGATATACGATGAGATAACCATGGGACTATTCAGATAACCAGGTTACAACCCGTAAACCAAATAAGGATCGGGGTTGTAACCCTTCGTCTGAACCGAACTTGGTTTCTCCCACCATTTATCGGCAAGATAAAATAAGAAAACAGGTCATGTGACAATCTTGTACAGGATCAAGACAAGAATAGACTAGTAAACTTCATCCAACATTCACGGCCAAGTAATAAGTACGCTTGATACTTTAACTAACTAGGGTTATCACAGACCTAGTTACTAGAAAAATACAGTGAGATTATTCCACAGCCACAAGCCCTGCAGACCATCCAGGCTATCCGGACGCAATTAGAGTTGAATTCAAGTGGGTACATCGTCCAGAAAACGCATGTACCCTTAGGTGACTTAGAGGGTGCAACACACAGTGTGCTAGAAATGTGTCCTACTCGACGGCAGGCTACAGATCCCAAGTGGGGCGCCCAGATAACGGGATTGCCTGTAGCTGGGAAATCTCTTCATGACTACTGGATTTATTCTAGTTGTTAGCCTTAGTCGATTTCAGTGGGTACCCCTGACCGTGGTACTCAGGGATCCCCGTCCTAGACATGATGCAAGACAAGACGGGTTCATTTGTACAAGCACAATCGTCCACGGTGTCCAGGTCATTCAATCATGTCATGTCGTGTTAGCCGTCGCAACAGCATTTTGAGAAATATCATGTCAGGTTCATCATGTCAAGAGTGCGCCACGGCGGGCTACTATCAAGAATTATCATGCCAAGTTATCATGTCAAATTGTCAGGTCAAGTTATCATGTCAGGAGTGCACCACGGCGGGTCACCATCAAGTCATGTCATTATTAAGGAGAAAAGAAACTTGAGCAATTAAAATAATAATATAATATAAAGTATATATTCTTGAAGCCAAGGAGAAACTCTACAACTTTCATGTTGGAAGTGGGAAGAAATTCTGACCACAATTCACGCAAATAAGACATTTAAACAATCAAAGTGGAACCCATGCGGTCCAAAAGTGGGAGAACAAACATGCGGTCAAAGAGAGTGGGAGGCCACCCATGCGGCCAATCAAGGCATATACGGCCAGAAAATAGCTGAAGGGGCCATGCGGCCAGCAAGAAATTCTCATGCAACCAGAAAAGACAAAGAGAGTGGGACCCGCAATTAATGCAAGCTCCCACTCAAGCAAAAGGAAAGGACACGTGGCCACTCAATAATTAATGCAGCAAGGAAGGAAATTCACGTGAACCATTTAATTGATGATCCACGTGAGGCAATGATTACATGTAATATAATAAGCTAATGCAATTATTTAATGAAAAAGGCCATGCGGCTCAACCACAAATTTCCATGCGGCTCACTTAAGCCATGCAAATGCTAGGCCAATTTTAATGCATGCTGGACATGCTTTTCTAATGTATTCAAAGCATTTAATATGCAAATCTATATGCGACCATGTAATTGAAGCAAGCAAGCAAGGCTTGCTAGGAGAACCCATGCGGCTAGGCATTGATTACTACTCATACGGCTACATTCAAATAATAGGTCCAGCAATCACTTTAAGGTGAATGCAATATTAAATGCTATTTAGTATGAGCCTGGAATTGCTTTTAAGCCTAATAGCTTTTTAATGTTATTATAAGGCATGGAATGCTTTTCCAGGAAAGCATAATGACTTGAAATGCTTTTAATTAAATCCAAAAAGGCATTAATGCTTATTTAAATAAGCATGGAATTGATTATTATAACAAAGCATTCAATGCTTTTCCAGGAAGCATTAATGCTTGGTAGGAAAGCTTTATTCTTGCTAAAGGAAAAGCATGCATCAGACTTCAATTCCCATGCGGCTACTAAGATTTTACGTTATAATAGAAGCCATACGGCTCATATAATGCATTGAATGCCACATGGGTGCCTTCATGCGGCTGATAGCTGGAGTGGCCTATGCGGCTCTCTGGTGCATTAGGAAAATGCATTGGAACAATGCATTAAATACATGCATTTAGAATAGACAATAAAATATTATATGTATGAGATGCACGTGGGAATATTGCATGCAAAATATTGCATGCATATGCGGCTCACATGGGTGCTGATGCATTCTATTCTTAGTGCATTAAATAATGATGCCTAGGCGGCTCACTGATAGTATTGTATTAAATAATGCATGCAAAAGTAAGTGCTGGCTATTGCATTAATATGCCATGCGGCCGAGTGCAAAAATGTCCATACGGCTCAGAAATTTCTCGTAGGTCAAAATTGGACCAAACAATATTCTCTGCAACATGGGATCATCAACTTAGCAAAATATGCAAGTTGGATGGATCCAAATCCTGGGAACCAAAAATACCACAAAGCTAGATCTATAACAATTTAACCTTGGAAATGAAAAATGACAAGTACTAAAGTGGGTTAGAAACACATGAGGAAGACAATGGAACAATAAAAATGGGGTTCCTCCTTGAAGCAAGATGCACTTGCCTAAGCTCTCCACTCTCTCCTGGTAGGTGGAGAAGTAAAGATAGAGAAGAAGAAATGAGTAATGAGTAATAATGGAAGAGAGAGAGAGAGAGTGGGATAGATATTTATGGTGGGAGTGGTGGTAGGTGGGAGTGGTTCTCCACATAAAACCAAACCAAGCCAAACCCACTAAACCGAACCAAACCAAGCCAATGCAATGCCATGATGAACCATGCTAATACAATATACAAAATAAAAATCCAAGGCTAACTAATTATGACAAACCAAAAATACGTACACGTATTTTCAATACGTGATACGAACCACGGGCATTACACGTCCCAGGCTAGCGGGGATCGGCACTTCCTACCATACAGTGCCTCGAACGGTGCCATCTGGATACTGGCCTAGAAATTGTTGTTGTACGAGAACTCCACCAGGTGCATGTGATCTTCCCACGAACCACCGAAGTCGAGTGTACATGACCGCAACATATCTTCAAGAGTCTGGATCGTGCGTTCCGACTGGCCATCTGTCTGCGGGTGATAAGCTGAACTGAACTGGAGGTGAGTTCCCAAACTTTCTTGCAAGCTACGCCAAAAGTACGACGTAAATCTTGAGTCTCTGTCCGAAGTGATACTGACTGGTACACCGTGCAATCTGACAATCTGTCGGAGATACATCTCCGCTAGCTGAGCCGTTGACTGACCAACTCTGAACGGGAGAAAGTGAGCCACCTTCGTGAGCCTGTCTATGTCAACCCAAATAGCGTCTCTGCCAGCCAGGGATTTAGGCAATCCAGTCGTAAAATCTATGGTTATATGCTCCCATTTCCACTCAAAAATCGGCAATGGTTGAAGTAGTCCAGCTGGTCTCTGATGTTCGGCCTTAACTTGTTGGCAGACTAAACAACAAGAGACAAACCGGACTATCTCCCTCTTCATGCCATTCCATCAAAAGTGCTGGCGGATATCACGGTACATCTTCGTGCCACCGAGATGAATAGAATACTGCAAACTGTGGAACTCTGCCATGATCTTCTGTCTGATATCTTCACTGGGTACACAAAAACGCTTACCATGTTGAAGTGTACCGTCTTCATGAATGCATAACTCTGGTCTTCGTCCTGCCTCACACTCTGCTCTGAGTTGCTGAAGTTTGGAATCTGCTGACTGCGCCATCCGGATCCTCTCGACTATAGTGGACTGAACTTGCATGCTGGCCATGAATGCCATACTGGAAGGGAGGACAACTTATATTCCCATCTTTTGAAGATCGGCCAACAGTTCTGGTTGCGTTGTTAGGAAATAAACTCCGGCTCTCCTGCTCAATGCATCTGCAACAACGTTGGCCTTCCCAGGATAATACTGCAGGTTGACATCATAATCCACAAGTAGCTCCAGCCACCTCCTCTGACGCATGTTGAGATCCTTCTGGGTGAAAACATACTTCAGGCTCTTGTGGTCGGTAAAAATTTTCACCCTATCTCCGTACAAGTAGTGCCTCCACAACTTAAGTACAAACACTACTGCTGCCAGCTCCAAGTCATGGGTTGGGTAATTCCTCTCATGATCACGAAGTTCTCGTGACGCATAAGCTATTACCTTCCCATGCTACATCAGAACACATCCTAAACCTCTGCCCGAAGCATCACAATACACTGAGAATCCTCCGGTTCCATCTGGAAGTGTAAGAATAGGAGCCGTCATCAAGCCTCGCTTCAACCTCTCAAAAGAATCCTGGCACTCTGCTGTCCAAGCAAACTAAACATCCTTGCGGGTGAACTGGATCAATGATGCTGAAATTCGAGCAAAGTCTGAAATAAATCGTCGGTAGTAACCGGCCAATCCAAAAAAACTACGGACTTCTGCAACTGTGCTGGCACTGGCCACGACTCAATGGCTACGATCTTCTGGGGATCCACTTCTACCCCTCCTCTGGTGATGATATGACCCAAGTACGAAATGCGATCGAGCCAGAACTCGCATTTGCTGAACTTGGCATACAACTGGTGCTCTCGGAGAATCTAGAGGACAATTCTGAGATGATGCTCATGCTCCGCCTCACTCTTACTGTAGACCAAGATGTCGTCTAGGAACACAATCACGAACTGATCCAAATAAGGCATGAAGATACGATTCATGAGGTCCATGAATACAGCCGGCGCATTGGTTGCTCCAAATGGCATCGCAAGGAACTCTCAATGCCCATATCTCGATCTAAAAGCTGTCTTCGGAATGTCCTGCTCTCTGACTCTGATCTAATGATATCCTGAGCGCAAGTCGATCTTCGAGAATACGGCTGCCCCTTTGAGTTGATCAAACAAGTCATCTATCCTCGGGAGAAGGTATCTATTCTTGATTGTCACCGAGTTCAAGGTACGATAATCAACACACAATCTGGACGTACCATCTTTCTTTTTCACAAGAAGCATCGGGGTCCCCAAGGTGATCCACTAGCACGAATGAATCCCTTGGTTTTGAGTTCTTCAATCACCTTGTACAATATCTCTAGCTCTGACGGCGCCATCCTGTAGACTCTCTCTGACACTGGGGCTGTCCCGGGAATCAAGTCGATGGTAAACTCGATCTCTCGCTCGGGCAGCATCCCTGGAAGCTCTTCTGGGAAAACATCTGGAAACTCTTTGACTATCCGAGGCAACTGCACTGCTGCTACTGCCATCCGTAATACTGGAGGAGAAGGTTCAACTTCCCCTCGGGAGAAAGAAAACTCTGGCTCTCCGGAAATGCTAAAAACAACCCTGCCAATGTGGCAGTCTATCCTAGAATATTGGTCCCTCAACCAATCCATCCCTAAGACTACATCATAGTCGGCCATCGGAAACTCTATCAATCTAGCGGGGAATTCTCTACCGCTAACTACGATTCGACACGAAGAAAATACTCTATCTACTCCCACAAGTCCGTTACCAGTAAGTATATTGAGCCTTAATGATAATGACTCGGGCTCCAGTTCTACCCGTGTCGCGAATCGTGCAGACATAAATGAATGCGAGGCACCAGAATCAAATAATACTGAAGCTGGAAAGGTGTTGACGAGAATAGTACCTGCCACCACCTCACCTGGTGCTACTCCTTCCTCTCCTATGGTCAAAGCCAGCACTTGACCATGCCCTCTGGGTGCGGGTCCCCTCTGCTGAAAATTCCTCTGTCTGCTCTGGATCAGGGCTTGGGTTTGGGCATACTGCTGCGGTCTCTGCTGCTGGAATGCCTGGGCCTGCGTCCGCAATGGCCTCGGGAACGGGAACTACAGCTGCTACTGCTGCTGGACTGGTGCTGGTCCTCTAACTGAAGGACTAGAGAAGGCCGATGAACTCTCCATGTTCGGGCAGTTCCCAACCCTGTGGTCCGGGACACCAAAAACCAAGCACAAACCCTGTGCTCTGCGACACTCTGATACCATATGCCCTGGCTTCCCGCAGTGTGAACATCCCACGGCGGAAGATTGCTTCTGCTTCTGCTGCTGAGGTGCGTCGGGGTAGAATGCTGAACCGATGTCACTGAGACCGCCCGCCTTGGAGCTCCAATGGTCAAAGTCCTGGCTGCCGGGGCTGGTGCTGATGACTGATTCATCTGGCCGTGAGATCGCTTTCGACCACCGGTCCTATCTATGATCCTCTGGGAGGTATACTCATGCCTCCGGGCTGCTCTCAATACTGTATCAAAAGTCTGATGCTCAAACTGCTCTACCGCCAATAAAATCTCTAGGTGGAGCCCCTGCTGGAACCGCTGGGCTCTATCGAACTCGGTCTCCACCAAGGTGGGAGCAAACCGAATAAGCTTGGAGAACTCGACCGCATATCCATCGACCGTCCTGCCTATCTGCTTCAGATTTGTGAACCTCGTCTGTAGATCATACTGAGCTACAACATCAAAATACTTGGTCTGAAATATCTCCCTGAATACTGCCCATAAAATAGGGACCACTAATCCATAGGCCTGTGCTGCCCACCAGCTACGGGCAAGATCCAATAACTGCAGGCGCACCACGGCCACCTTCTCGTTCTCTAGAGTCCTGGCTGCTTCTAGAATCACCTCTGTGTCCTGAAGCCATGCATCTGCAACGATCGCATCTTCATTGCCGTCGAAGAAGGGAGGGTTCAAGCGCTTGAAGCCGTTGGCCGCGCTATTACCCTGATGACCTCCTCTGGTCAAAGCGTCTGCCATCGCCTGGTGCAAGGCATCTCCTCGTCGATCCTGGAAGGCTAGTAGTGACCTGATGAGACCCACCAAAGTGCCATCATCAGGCTGGACGGGCTGAACTGGTGGCTCTCCTCCAGTAGGCATGACTCTGGAGGCTACTCCTGAATGCTGGGCTTCATCTCCAGGTTGCTGCTGGTCCGCGGAAGGTGCTCCGCCTTGCTGATCGGCAGGTCCAGGAACAATGCCGCTGAAGAAGACGCCATAGGGAACAATAAGGAAGGACCAGGACAGATCAAAGATGCAAGCATGTGATCAGGTCAAGATTCTCAGGGATTGGAAGATACGAGCAGAGATCAAGGGCGAGTACTGATTGAGACATCTATTCGGTAAACCCTCATATATCTTGATTTACAAGGCATGCATGGGCCACCACTAAAACCATGTAACGCTCCAGAACCAGAATACTGGAGAGCATGGGCATAGCCAGCTACGCATATTGAAGTACAACCCACTTTGCTATACGGTCACGGCTGTCTAGATACATGAGGGTTTAAGTACAAGCCAACAGTCTCTTATGGTCATGAACAAGCCTATTGTCTCAATCATAAGCAAGTAGTAACAGTTATAAGATGTCAGAGCACCAAATATATAATAGTAAGACGTCCCATATATTACATATTCGGATGATCATGAAGCTAGTCGTACAAAATGTCAAGACTAGCAAGAGTTTTAGTCAATACATGATCAACCCTAGGATTTGTCAATCATGTTACAGCCCGTAGGCGGACAGTAAATAAAGGTGCAATACGAGCTAACACGTGCTCGTCGGCTAAACGTCTCAAAAGAATAATTTTACAATAAAGTGGGAGGACAAAAAGAAACCCACTCGTTGCCAGGGTTACGCCTGGTGGTCACCATCTGGCTGGAAGACAGGTGGATCCTCTGGTGCTGCTCCGATATCTGGCCATACAAAACCAGCTGGGTCAGACCCCAGAAAGAGCAAGTGCCACAAAAGAGGCTTCACTTAGGAACTAAAACCAGCATATCACAATAGAATATTAAAGATAAATAATAAATAAGAAATGATAATAATAGAGATAACAACAGTAAACTGAGTACGAAGAAACCATTCAAGTAGCCAGGTCACAACCCTTAAACCAAACAAGGACCGGGGTTGCAGTCCTTCACCTGAATAGAAATCCGTCTCAAATACTATTGGTACAATAAAGACAATAAACGAAGAGAGGACACAGAACTGCTCCGGGAGCCAGGTTACAACCCTTAAACCAAACAAGGACCGGGGTTGTAACCCTTTGCCTGAACAGAACTGGACCCCTGATCTTTATTGCTAAGGCCAGCATAATTAATCATGGTATTAAGGTAAGGAAAAATATGACGAACATGGCATGGGGTTGCAATAAGACAATAAACGAAAAGAGGACACAGAACTGCTCCGGAAGCCAGGTTACAACCCTTAAACCAAACAAGGACCGGGGTTGTAATCCTTCGCCTGAACAGAACTGGACCCCTGATCGTTATTGTTAAGGCAAGCATCAATAATTATGTCATGTCACAATCTTGCACAGGATCATGATAAGACTAAGCTGGAATAAACTCCATCCAATCAATCATTGTAATGCCTGTAGTTCGTATTATGTATCTTGGAGTACGTGTACGTATTTTCTCTTGTATTGCATATCTTTTGGCTTGGCTCGGTTTATTTTGGGTTGGTTCGGCTAGGCTTGGGTTGCCTTGGTTCATCATGAACCAAGGAGAGAACCCCCACCTACCTTCCCCATCATCCTTTATTAACCCATTCCTTCATTCTCTCTCTTCATTACTCTTCTTCTTCTCCACATTTACTTCTACACCTACCAGGAAGAGAGAGAGCTTAGGCAAGTACAAACTTGCTTCATGATGGATCTCAAGTTTTATTGTTCCATTCTCTTCCTCACTTGATTCTAAGATACTTTAGAACTTGGCATTTTCCATTTTTATGGTTATATTTTTGTAGATCTAAGTTTTAAGTTCCTTCTTGTTTAGTTTTTCTTGGTTTTGATCTCTAAAAACTTGGTATTTCCAAAAACTAATGGTTCTATGTTGTAGAGAATTCAATTTCCTTCAGTTTTGGCTTTTGTTTCGCTTGATTTCGACTCCGGATGAGAAAGTTATGGCCATGGCAAGTTTTCAAAATTTTCATGGCTGAACTTGTTGTTTGGGGACGATGAACCCCATGCGCCGGGAGGCCATGCGTCGGGAGGCCATGCGCCGAATTGTGCACAAATCTCATGCGCCGATTTATGCAGAAATCTCATGTGCCGATTTGTGCAGAAATCTCATGCGCCGATTTGTGCAGGAATCCCATGCGCCAGAAATCTCATGCGCCGATTGTGCAGGAATCCCATGCGCCGGAATTGCCCTATTTCGCTGTTTTTGCTTTTTTAAGTTGTTTTGTAGCTAGAATCTCGAAAAACTCAAAACATAAAAGTTGTAGATCTTTTCATTGGCTTCAAGAATATGTCACTAGTTATTTTATGCAAGTTCTCTTATTCATGATATTGTAAGAATAGAACACGATAGTGGCCCACTGTGGCGCACTCTTGACAAGTAAACTGACATGATATATCTCGGCATGCTGTTACGACAGCTAGCCTGACAGGACAAGTATGAAAGACTTGGACACCGTGGGCGATTGTGTTTGTACAAATAAACTGGTACTGTCTTGCATCATGTCTAGGATGGGGATCCCTGAGTACCACGGTCAGGGGTACCTACTGAAATTGACTAAGGATAATTAATTAGAATGATTCAGTAGTCATGAAGAGATTCTCAGCTACAGGCAATCCCGTTATCTGGGCGCATTCAGTGGACTTGTAGCCTACCGACGAGTAGGACACATTTCCAGCACACAGTCACGTGTTGCATTCTTCATAAACGTTCGACCTGGATAACCGGATGGTCTGCAGGGCTTGTGGCTGTTGGGATAATCTCATTGCATCTTGCTAGTAACTAGGCCTGTGATAACCCTAGTTAGTTAAAAGTATCAAGCCATACTCTTGATTGGCCGTGATTGATTGGATGGAGTTTATTCCAGCTTAGTCTTATCCTGATCCTATGCAAGATTGTAACATGACATGATTATTGATACTTGTCTTAGCAATAACGATCGGAGGTCCAGTTCTGTTCAGGCGAAGGGTTACAACCCCGGTCCTTGTTTGGTTTAAGGGTTGTAACCTGGCTCCCGGAGCAGTTCTGTGTCCCCTCTTCGTTTATTGTCTTATTGCAACTCCATGTCATGTTCGTCATGTTTTACCTTACTTCAATACCATGATTATTTATACTGGCCTTAACAATAAAGATCAGGGGTCCAGTTCTGTTCAGGCGAAGGGTTACAACCCCGGTCCTTGTTTGGTTTAAGGGTTGTAACCTGGCTTCCAGAGCAGTTCTGTGTCCTCTCTTCATTTATTGTCTTGTTACCTTATCAATAGTAATTGAGGCGGGTTTCTATTCAGGCGAAGGATTGCAACCCCGGTCCTTGTTTGGTTTAAGGGTTGCAGTCTGGCTACTTGAATGGTTTCTCCGTGCTCAATATATTATTGATTATCTCAGTTATTATCAGTATCTTTTAATTACCTTAACTATTTATTTGTGATATGCTGGTTTTAGTTCCTAAGTGAAGCCTCCTTTGTGACACTTGCTCTTTCTGGGGTCTGACCCAGCTGGTTTTGTGTGGCCAGATATCGGAACAGCAACAGAGGATCCACCTGTCTTCCAGCCCGATGGTGACCACCAGGCGTAACCAGGGCAACGAGTGGGTTTCTTTTGTCCTCCCACTCTACTTGTAAAATTATTCTTTTGAGGCGTTTAGCCGGCGAGCACGTGTTAGCTCGTATTGTACCTTATTTACTGTCTGCCTACGGGCTGTAACATGATTGACAAATCCTAGGGTTGATCATGTATTGACTAAAACTCTTGCTAGTCCTGACATTTTGTACGACTAGCTTCATGATCATCCAATATGTAATGTATGGGACGCCTTACTATTGTATATTGATGCTCTAATATCTTGTGACTGTTACTACTTGCTTGTGATTGAGACAATAGGTTTGTTCTCGACCATAAGAGACTGATGGATTGTAGTTAAACCCTCATATATCTAGACAGCCGTGACCGTATAGTGACGTGGATTCCATTTTATTATACGTAGCTGGCTATGTCTGCCCCCGCTCTCCAGTATTCTGGTTCTGGGGCGTGACAATCACGGCCAATCAAGAGTACGGCTTGATACTTTTAACTAACTAGGGTTATTACAGGCCTAGTTACTAGCAAGATGCAATAAGATTATCCCAACAGCCACAAGCCCTGCAGACCATCCGGTTATCCGGATCGAATGTCTGTTATGAAGAATGCAACACGTGACTGTGTTCTGGAAATGTGCCCTACTCGTCGGTAGGCTACAAGTCCACTTAATGCGTCCAGATAACGGGATTGCCTGTAGCTGGGAATCTCTTCATGTCTACTGAATTATTCTAGTTTATTAGCCTTAGTCAATTACTGTAGGTATCCCTGACCGTGGTACTCAGGGATCCCTATCCTAGACATGATGCAACAGTACTGGTTTATTTGTACAAACGTAATCGCCTACGGTGTCCAGATCTTTCATACTTGTCATGTCAGGCTAGCTGTCGTAACAGCATGTCGAGATATATCATGTCAGTTTACTTGCTAAGAGTGCGCCACAGCGGGCTACTATCGTGTTCTATTCTTATATTATCATGAATGAGAAAAATTACATAAAATAACTAATAACTTATTCTTGAAGCCAAGAAAAAGATCTACAACTTTCATGTTGGAAGTTGGAAGAAATTCTGGCCACAATTCAGCCAAACAGGACTTAAAACAGCCAAAAACAGCCAAAATAGGCACTATGCGGCACTATTCAGCACTATACGGCACTGCCATATGCGGCTGGACACTATGTGGCACTATACAGCACCCTTATGCGGCTGGACACTATGCGGCACTATGCAGTACCCTTATGCGGCTGGATACTATGCAGCACCCTCATGCGGCTAGGCACTATACGGCACTATGCAGCACCCTTATGCGGCTGGACACTATGCGGTACTATGCAGCACCCTTATGCGGCTGGGCACTATACGACACTATGCAGCATCCTGATGCGGCTGGACACTATGCGGCACTATGCAGCACCCTTATGCGGTTGGACACTATGCGGCACTATGCAGCACCCTCATGCGATTGGACACTATGCGGCACTATTTAGCACCCTTATGCGGCTGGACAATATGCGGCACTATGCAGCACCCTCATGCGGCTGGGCACTATGCAGCACCCTTATGCGACTGGACACTATGCGGCACTATGCAGCACCCTCATGCGGCTGGGCACTATGCAGCACCCTTATGCGGCTGGACACTATGCAGCACCCTTATACGGCTGGATACTATGCAGCACTATGCAGCACCCTCATGCGGCTGGGCACTATGCAACATCCTTATGCGGCTGGGCACTATGTGGCACTATGCAGCACCCTTATGCGACTGGACACTATGCAGAACTATTCATCATCCCTGCCAAAATCAGCACAGATGAACATAGAAATGGCCAAAAATACTTTTGGCCATAACTTCCTCAAAACAAGTCGAAATCCAACTTTTCAAAGGTCTATTTTGGGTAAAATCGAATTCTCTACAACATGGAACAATCAAAACATGAAAATAATGAAGTTCAATAGATCAAAACCCAAAAAAATAAAAAATAATATAAACTTAGATCTACAAGAAAATATCCATCAAAATGGAAAATGCCAAGTTCTAAAGTATCTTAGAATCAAGTAAGGAAGAGAATAGAATAATAAAACGTGAGATCCATCATGAACCAAGTTTGCACTTGCCTAAGCGCGCTCTCTCTCTCTCTCTCTCTCTTTCTCTCTCTCTTCCTGGTAGGTGTAGAAGTAAATGTGGAGAAGAAGAAGAGTAATGAAGAGAGAGAATGAGGGAATAAGTTAATAAAAGATGATGGTGGTGGTAGGTAGGGGTTCTCCCCTTGGTTCATGATGAACCAAGGCAACCCAAGCCTAGCCGAACCAACCCAAAATAAACCGAGCCAAGCCAAGAGATATGCGATACAAGATAAAATACGTACACGTATTCTAAGATACGTAATACGAACTACAGGCATTATACTGCCACACCCATGGCAGTCCTACACTGAAGTAGGACTGCCAGGGTGACGGCTGTCATGCCCCGCTCCCGTAGGAGCGATCGTCCTCGCTAATGCGTGATGCCGCATGAGCCTAGATTGCGCTCGTGCAAGGCGGGTTCCATAACGGCCGATTTCAGCGGCTGCGATGGGGTCGTCGCACAGAAGTCCCATGCAGAAACATTGAATAATAGCAGCGAAATTTGAAGCAAAACAAAAGTCATTCCAAAACACTCTTTTATTGATATTGAAACAAAGGTTACATTTGGGGCGCAAGACCAAGATTATAATCACTCAAGCTCACTCTTCTCACATTACAAGTCACTCAGCTCTCTCTCATCTCTCAAATAGATTTGTCGATCCAGTGGAAGCTTAGAAAGGCGATGTCCATACATTATGTCCCATATAAGTCTTTTCTCCATGCGGCCGCACGCTTCGAATCGCCAAGGAACTCTGTGCCTCGACGCATCCAAGCGAGCTCCGTGCCACGAGCTTCTACCTGTGCCTGTACATGTAAACTATGTAGGTGTCAGTACTCAACTGTACTGGTGGAATGAGCTCCTCGCCCACCCATACAAAACTAACATGTTTACTTTACTTTGTGCAACATAGTCCCCTTTCTTATTATCTTTCTACTCTTGCCTTAGGATCAATTTTAGGACCGATGCCTTGGCCTATTCTGTGCCTCTAGACCATCCCGTGCTTGCAACAACAATGTCGACTCAAACAACGTTAACCTATCAAGTCGTGCTTGCCTTTCGGCCAAAATCAGAGACGCAACTACACGATAGACTCCTTTTCCATGTGACCGTGCTTACAAAGCCCATATTGAGGCCATGCTTCGTATTTCAGTAAGACTGAACCACATTGCCGCCTTGCGGTCCGTGCTACTTTGATCACCAACCGACCCAATCAAGACTTGTGAATCTTAGTGTCACTCAACCAACTTTGCCTTGCGGCGGTTTCCCGACTTAAACTCAAACAATTCAACCAACTTGTGCAACTTATATGTCGACAACTCACACTACAAGAAAATATGGTTTCTGTGACATGTAAAGTTGTCACAGAAATTTTAAGTCGTCACAACACATCTTCTGTGACGAGTACAGTGACGACTTATTTTCGTAGCCTATACCTCCGTAGCTAAAAGTATAGGTGACGACCAAAAGTCGTTGTCACAGAAAGTTCTCTACTGTGACAAGAATATGTTGTCAGTGATAGTAAACTTTCCGTGACAACAAAATTCATCACTAAAAATATTATAAGTGGCGCACAATATTGTCACAAAATAGCTTTTTATTGTAACTAAAATAAATAATTTTTTTTGAAAAAAATAAAAATTATTTTCGTGACGACATTTGCTATCACAAAACAACTTTAGTAACACTTTTATTGTTGTCACAATAAACGTATATGTTTAGTACATGTCATCATTGTAAACACTTGCAGTAACACATTTATTATTGTCACCATAGTGTACACTTATATGTTTGATGGAAATCAATTGTCACGAGTATTTTTTTTGTCATTGTCATTATACATTAAAAACACAAGAACATAATGTAATATCACACAATTCTTGTAGAAGAGGGTATGCATGATTGTGCTCATCTTCCAAGAACACCTCCATCGACTTTCCAATGTAAACCAAAACTAACCTTCACAAATTCTAAAAAGCCTTTATATAAGCGACTAACTCTAAAGTAATTATAGACGACAACAACATGAAAAGTAATTATAACAATTCTCAAAAAGTAATTATATTGCTCCACAAAATTCAGTACATATAACATGAAGAGAAGTAATATTGGTACTTATAAAATAAAGAGTATCCAAAGTAGCTGGTACATAAAACCTAGAGTAATCTATAAATATAAACTGATGATCAATTGCATATGCAGCTCTTGTCTTGGTGATGTTCAATCTTTAATGACCTGTATAAATTAATAAAGAGATTGTTTAGAATATTACGTAAGCATATATGTATAAGAAAAAAAATTGTCAAGAATTTCTACAATAGAAGCAATGAGAATAGAGAAAATGACACAAATGTTTGCAGTTTAGTTCAAAAGCTAGAAGTAATGTGTCTTTACATTTACTTGATAAATGGCAAAATTGTATGTATCTATAATTTCTAAATGCATCTTCAATATCAGATTACTGTCAATGACAAAATTGTATGGCAATGGCAAAATTATATGGCTATAAAATTATAGTCCCTATGCTAATAGGTATCAGTTAGCATAGCTGTCCCATTTAGCTTAAGGGTTCAATCCTTTGAATCTTAAGTTTCAGTCTAATTGGTTAAGTTCATCTCAGTCCTCATTAGATGTCATGTCTCATCTTGTCATATATCCACTGTTAATGATCAGTCCCTTCTCCCTGTAGTTCAGTTTTGATTAGTGTCAGCCCAGTCTAATGTTAACTGTTCTGTTCTCTAATCTAAGTGGCAGTCCATGTTCTGTTTGGTGTATCAGTGTATAGGAGTGGGATGAGGTAGTGAATAGAGAGGGTAAGTGACAGTGTCAAGTGTGTCTAAGTGAGGGTGAGGACCTATAGCATAAGTCAGTATGCAGGGCCATGTTTGGCCAGTGTAGTATGAGAATAGTGTAGGCAATAGTGGGACTGTCCAAAGATTTGAAGCAAAATATTTTGAAATCAAAACAACCGATCAATAACCTCAGCAACAAGATCATATGATCTTAAAAGATGAACACGTAAGCACAGAATTAATGCCAACGGGGTGAACATCATAGAAACCAGTATCATGAGCAGCAACCCTATGAACAGGTAACGAAAGTCGGCAAAATGTGACCCACAAAAAGGAGGAGAGTTTAGTTTTGTCTACAACAACAGATATCACTCCTGGTCCAGCATTTGCTGCCAAGATATTTAAGTCTTTCTGCTTGGCAACATTGGAAGGTACCTACAAAGCACCTATTCCAGACATCGTTCTGGCACAACTATTCTAAAAGGCACCCTCTATACAAAATTCCTTCAAGCCATACACCTACAGTTGGTTCCTAGCATTACCGTCTGAAATCGAGCAAAGCCTTCCTTTTCTCACCATATGCCTACAGTAAGTCAATGGCCTTGAAAGTAAGTGCTATTTTCTTAATTAGGCTATACCCATGGACTAAACTATTGCTCAACCAGGCCAAAGCAACTCTTCAAGGAGGTATAAGAACTCCTTATCAACATGAAGGGATTAGGACTCCATTTAATTTTGAATCTCACATATACATATAAGTTTAAACCCAGACGTGTGTGTGTGTGAGAGAGAGAGAGAGAGAAGATGAAAGGGTTCAATGTGATCTGAAGATTCTGTTGAAGAACATTATACAATGCAATTAAAGAACATTCAATGACTTCAGAAAAAGCATCCTGATTCCTGACGTCTCGCTTCTTGTTTGATGTCTACTAGGAGATTATAACACTTGTACAAGACTTTTATAATAGTATAGCCATAACTCAGTCTTGTCATACCTACACACACTATTATCTCTACCACTCATATAGGCAGACATCTCACTTTTTGTTTGATGTCCATATAAGGGTCAATTCCCCCTTTTTATTGGCTCGCAATAAGTGTGGAGGATGCACTAATACAAGTAGGTGGTGGTCGATAAATGGTGCTTTGTGGATTGGATAGTAAGAATTTCTAGAGAAAGAATTGTCTAGATGATGAAGACTCTAAATTAGACAGATGGTGGATTATAAAATATATGGGAAGTCCTACAAAAGAAAAGTTATGGTTTCATATAGAAATTAAAAAAGGCAATTTAGGTGTAGACATTTAACAGTGTATACATTTCTCCACTAAACAACAGGAAAAAATGGCATAGTACCATATGATGCTCAAATTCAATAACACATAGTAGTGTACCTACACCAAGATCAACAAGAAAGAGTTTCTTCTTTTAAGATGTACCAGGGGGGCTAGTAAAAAGTTTTTAGGCTTCAAGTCGCCATGCACATATCTTTTGCAAGTAGTGGTTGAAGATTGAATGTTGACATTATAACATAAATGAGTTTGTTATGTCATAAAGAAATAAATAAATTTCAATGGTCTAGAGTTGCACCATTAAAAAATTCCTTAATTTTGCTTTAGTTTATTACTTCAGTAAAAAATTACTTCAGTTAACTAGAGTTGCACAACTTAAATCCTTCTCATATATTGGAAACTATGGTATGGAATCCCATATTGAAAATATGATCAATTTTGATTGTATAAGTGTTAGGAAGCAAAAAAGAAATTCTCAACTAGGCAAAATTGGTTCATCCGTACGATCATTTACTTTAGTTTCTTAATGCACTGATTTTTCCTAAATTATATTACCAAGCACGTAGGCTCAAAATTACATAGACAATAGTTTCTACCTGACAAGTAACACAACTGAGTCTTTACATCACAAAATTTGCCATATAGTTCTGTAATGGACCCAGTTTCACTTCCACCTGGCAACAATATGTTGACAAGTTATGATTTAGAAGTGCTACTTCCAAAACAAAGCTAGCATTAAGTTCCTATGAACACAAAGATGATCTAATATTTGTAAATTAAAAGTTACCGTCCAATCCCCAGACCCATAAATTTCATCAACAACATGGTCCATATTCTCCGTTCCTAATCCGTAACCAAACTCTGACGCAAATATCTGATCTCAAACCCTAACCCTAGTATATATGGATCATTAAACTATGGCATGTTCTAGTTCACGAAACAGTAGAAGCAAAAGAAAAACAAGAAATTGACCTTGAGGTCCCGTTGTCGGAATTATGGATGATGATGATCGAGTAATCCCCAGAGGCCCTAGTGAGAAAAATTCGGTCCCTGGCGTGATGCACGACGTTGCACACCACCGCTCCTTCGGGAATCGACCAGAGCGGGAGCACGTTCCCAACCATGAGGTTGGCCTCGCGGCCGCAGTAGACAAATATGTCGGTGTACATCCCCTCCGCCATGATAAAGAGCTCCTTCTGGTGCTTATAGCGGAAGTGGTGGCAGAACGTGACCTTGGCGAGCAGCGCCCCCTGCCGGGGTCGTGGATGATGTCGACGACGACGCCCTTGAGGTAGTTGTTGCGCTCGTCGAAGTCGAGGCTAGCCGAGCCCTTGCGGTGGTCCGTGTGGGACTTGAAGATGGAGCCGGCTCCGTTATGCTAGGCTCGGATGACGCAACCCATCGCTCATGTTGATGATGGTGGCGACGGGGAGGATGAAGATGGAGAAAGTGAAGGAAGGGTTAGAGTTTGGAGTGGTGGAAATTAATAAACCATAACTTAAAAATTTCCAAATCAGAAACCCTAAACAAGAAAGAAAAGAAATCGAAGAAGATGAGGGATATTAAAATTAAAAGGGTTAGGGTTTGGAATGGTGATGACACCAGTAGGGTGGTGGTGGTGGAGGCGGGTTAGGGTTTGGAGTGGTGATGACACCAGTAGGGTGGCGGTGGTGGAGGCTGATAAAGGGAGACAACAAGGTGAGAGAACATGTGAAATAGAGAGTGATTTGGGAATGGAGAGAGATAATTTGGGAGGGGGAAGTAAGGGCCCGTTTGGCAAACCTTATTTGGATGTGGGATTTGAATTTTTATGGATTTGGAGACAAATTCATGGAATCTTTGGTTGGAGATTGATTTAGATATGGAAAGTATGACAAAATCTAAAACTTGGATTTGGTTGGATTTTGGAGAAAAATAATAATTATTCTTTAATAATTTTGTTAAAATATTTATTATTTAATAATTTTGTTAAAAATTAGTAAATTAAAAATTATTTAATCTTTAATAATTTTGTTAAAAATATTTATTCTTTAATAATTTCATTAAAAATTAGTTAATTAATAAAAAAATGACTATTTTATTAGTATTATTAATTAATAAAAAAATAGTATTATTAATTAAAAAATTAGTTAATTAGTTAATTTTGTTATAATCATAATTAATAATTTATTAGTATTATTATAATATTAATTAATAATATTTCATTTTTTAGTTAATAATTATAATTTACTAGTATTATTATATTATTATTATAATATTAATTAATAATTTATTGGTATTATTATAATATTAATTAATAATCATATCCTATGTTTAGTATTATTAATTAAAAAATTAGTTAATTTTATTATAATCATGTTAATAATTTATTAGTATTATTATACTATTTATTAATAATTTGTTAATAACTATTTTATTATAATCTTAATTAATAATATTTTAATCACAATTAGAATCATATTTTATAATTATTTAATTAATCACAATTAGAATCATATTTTAGGATTGTGATATTTGATATGAAAATTTTTGGTATAGTCAAATCTTGTTACAATTTAAATAGTAATGACAAAATAGTATCAAAATTAGGATATATTTTCTATTTAACTTTTTTAAATTTATTTCAAGTTTTTGTTACAAGAAATAAATTTCTTCTTTGTGACTAATACTTTTGTGTGACGTACAATTATTTGGTAACTAAAAGAAACTTTTAAGTGACAAGAATAAAATTTTAATCTTGTGGCTAATACTTTTATGTGACAATAATATTTTCTTGTAACTACAACAAAAATTTTTAGTGACAACTATTTTTCTTATCACACATAACTTGTCTCTAAAATCATAATTTTATTTTAGTGACCACATTAAGTGACGAACAATAAAAACATGGTCACTCAATATTTTAATTGTGTGACAGACAATATCAGTTGTCACAGAAACAAATTATGAGTGACAACAAAATGTATTTGTCACAGAAATATCCCTTTCAGTGACAAGTTTTACACTTGTCACAGATTACTTGTCACGGAAACCCAAATTTCTTGTAGTGTCAAGACTCGACGCCACATCTCGTGCCGAAGCACGTCGCCTATATGTTGTAGCCATTCTTAAGCCCAAACATTTGTATTCTAACTTGTATACACATTCAACAACTCAACTCAATCCAAAGGCACTCACGCGGATTGCCGCCATACCGACTCATCTATATGATTTGGTCACCGACTCCCAGAGCCATTGTAGACTCATTTTTAGCTGAGTATAGGATGGACCGGTTTGGGTAGCTAGCCCTAATCCGCGTCCACCGAATACTTTGCCCCAGGCGCAGCTATTTAGGCTCCCAGAGCCATAGTTGTTTTCTTAGGCCGCATCGGTCCCGTGGCGCCACAGGTTGCCGTACGGGGAAACTCTACCTTGTCGACAAGTTATCCATGACCATGCAAGACTCGACTCAAACTGACGTCTCACATAGTCATTGTACCTCCAGTGTTACCATCTCTTTCAGGACTAAATTCAATACTTCTCACATCTGAGATCTTGCCTCGACGACCCATAGTCGCGAGCATTCTTCTTTCTTTCTTGCCCTATCATTTCACTCAACTCAAGAACAACTATTTAGACATTTTTCCAAACTCAATGAATCAACCGTGGCCCGTACCTTAAAACACTAGGACCGTGCCATCGTCTTAAACCAACTTGAAACTCTATGTGACACCACCGCCCAAGTCGTGGTTGTACCCAGACGTTAAACTTATAGGACCGTGCTTGGAATGACTTAGGTCGACCACCATCACTTTGCCTAACTTCACCAAGCCTACAACTTAACTCAAGGGACGAGCAAAGGCTATTCCAAGCTTGCATCATGGAAGCGTGCATGCTTTATCGAGCATTTACGCGGGCGACACCTATGACTTAGGCTACGTTCATAACTTTGCCTACTCAACCAACTTTCCATCTCCCAAGCCACGGGACGAAGGATCGAGTGTCATTTTCAAAGCACGTCGTGCACCAACTCTAAGCCGACCGTAGGACGTTTTCCATATTCTAACTCAATCCGACTCGTCAGGATTATTCCCTTTAGCTATGTGGATTCGTCTCTTTTATTATCAAGCCTACTTGTGCAAGTTAAAAATATGCGATTTATTATATGAAGGCTAAGATGAGGCAAGTTCACCGAAACTACCCTACCTGAGCGAGCGGTCGTCTCGACCGAGCGATGTCTCTGAGCAGCCGTTGCAAGGCTAAGTCCGAACGCCGTAGGCGTTCCTATTCCTCCAATTGACTGAGCGGGACGGGACACTATATGATACACCACTCAGAAAAAGTTTTGTCCTCGAAACTAACTGAGTACACTTATCGACTCATCACTTTACTCAAAATTCTAGAACTCTCGCACACGCTACGCCTATGCGTTTTCTCAATCCGAGCCACGCTCGCACTACCCTCAATCTTTTCTTCAAAACTTACGATCTCAAAATCTTCGACACTTTCCTGTTCCTCAAGTCTCACTTGAATTCAACGTATCACTTAGTATGGATCGTGCACATATTTTAGGCGTCCCCAAAATACATGCATTTCAACCAAGCCCCGTGATAGCAAATTCTGCCATTACCACTCGAGTTGGATCGTGCACGCATTCAAACGTCCTTGATATACATGCATGTCAGCCGAGGCTCATGAGTGGTATTTTCATATTCCCGAATCATTCCATTCGTCAATACCTATATCCCAACCAATCAATCCTCGAGATCACTCGCACCGATACTAACTTTGGCAACATGGACGTCTTGTCTAACCGCTAGGCTATATCTTTTAGGCTATAGTCAATCCGTCAGTATTGGAATCATAGTTCCCAAACAACAATATCAACACTGACCCCATCCTAAGGTCAAACCAAGTTGATAGTACAGGGTTTTCTACCCAAGCTCGCATTACTCTGATTTCTAAACATCGAGCATTGATTCCCTACACGCATCTCAACATTCGTCATACGGGATCTGAGTCATTCCGCAAAGCCATCCTACGACAACTTACGTTAAACTAATTCCATGACATCTCAATATCGCTCGTTCAACAAACCATCTTCGCATAGTCTATCTCTTCGAACACGTTCGACATAATCCGTCTATCATCCCTTCCAAGTCAAGCACGCTACGACACAATCCATCGCTAAACCATAATTCATATTTCATATTCCCTAAGTCATTCATCCCAACTCACGTATTCGATCATGAGGTCGTCTAGCTTAACAATATGTTGCGTCCCGATCTCACGCGATTCAGATTATCCACGGTGGACATGAATCACCATGCACGCTTCCGCGGGATAGTCATCCTCATCGGGACGTAACTCTTGTTTTGGTGTCTAGACTAATTCATTCTCAATGCGCGGATTGGACCTACTCAATCCTCAAGTTTATTTCATTCATCAATCACAAGTCTAAACATCCTTGAATTTTCCTTTGCATCAAACTGACAAGTCGAGACAATCAAAGTTGCCACGTCCTGATTTTTTTCGAGTTCGATCATTCTCGCGACATGAATCACCATGTCAGCGCTCACGCGGAACGATCGTCGTAAATCCGACGCGATGCATGTGCGAGGCTAGAGTTGCGCTCGCGCAAGACAAGAATGTCGACGCTACGATTATCCGTGTAACCACCCAAGTCACTTTTATTTTCATCCAGCATTCATCTCAATCAAAATTCTAAGCATAGCACCCAATCGAACAATAATACTTACACGATCGTCATTCGCCGAGTTAGAGTACCTCCGAGTTATCGTATAGCGATCTTTGGTACGCCTCAATACCATCGACGATAAGCGTAACCTGACGATCTTCCTTTGCAACAAATTCTGAGTCGTACAAATGGTGCTATCATCCGACTGGATAATCTCTTCGACATTCAATTCAAGTTCTATCATTATCCCTCGGATCATTCACAACATCAAATTTCTCAAACCCAAATTCGCGTATTCGTTCATCCCTTTATCTTAAGTCATCGAGCAACATTCAATCCAATCCTTAGAGTCATTATGTAACTTCAAAATTCAATATTTCATGCACGCTATCTTCCTGTCGTGCTAACTTTTTGTATACGATCCATATCAATTTCTTCGATCAAGTCATCCATTCGTACACCCTAACTTTTTCTTCGATTCGATTTCACCTACTCAATCGTTTTCGCGTTTCATACTTCGCACAATCCTTGATCCCGTGCACGTCCCGTGCACGTCAATTTCTAATTTGTTCGAATCACACATCGCCAAATCTTTTAAGACTATAACTTGTTCAATGATACTCAATCTACGGCTTTGCATATGTGCGATGCTTGCTGATAGACTCACCGACACCCCAAATCCTCAATCGATCGATCGACATCCCTGAGGCTATCGCATACACCATTCAGGGATAAAGTCATTCAACTAATCCTCAACTATCATTTGAATCAAAATCGGCTTCTTTGAATCCCGTTCGAACCATTCTTCGAATTTCAAGCACGCATATCTATATCTTACCGACGTTATCGTCGCTCGATAGCGCCCCTATCGATAGTTATCCCTCTTTTACTCAATCGAGTTCAACTCATTCTTGCTCGACACAATTCGAATCTCGTACTCGACTTTTCTAAGGTCGACACAACTTTTTGGTGTATATGCCCAGCCTGACTTAGCCAACCGTGCTTACGCGAACCATCTTTTTGTTTTGTCAAAAACTGTTCTCCTACGTTTTACAAAATAATTAGACTTATTGTATGGACATCCCGTAGGATGATTGAGAGAGAGCGCACTAACGATATCAATATGCGGAAGTAACATTTAGAGTTTTGCGGAAGCAACGAGTTAAAGAATTCAATCGATAGTCCAAGGACGTAAAGCCGTGCTCTGATACCATTATGTCATGCCCCGCTCCCGTAGGAGCGATCGTCCTCGCTAAGGCGTGATGCCGCACGAGCCTAGATTGCGCTCGTGCAAGGCGAGTTCTATAACGACCGATTTCAGCGACTGTGACAGGGTCGTCGTACAGAAGTCCCATGCAGAGACATTGAATAATAGCAGCGAAATTTGAAGCAAAACACAAGTCATTCCAAAACACTCTTTTATTGATATTGAAATAAAGATTACATTTGGGACGCAAGGCCAAGATTACAATCACTCAAGCTCACTCTTCTCACATTACAAGTCACTCAGCTCTCTCTCATCTCTCAAATAGATTTGTCGATCCAGTGGAAGCTTCGGAAGGCGATGTTCATACATTATGTTCCGTATAAGTCTTTTCTCCATGTGGCCGCACACTTCGAATCGCCAAGGAACTCTGTGCCTCGACGCATCCAAGCGAGCTCTGCGCCACGAGCTTCTACCTATGCCTGCACATGTAAACTATGTGGGTGTCAATACTCAACTGTACTGGTGGAATGAGCTCCTCGTCCACCCATACAAAACCAACACGTTTACTTTACTTTGTACAACATAGTCCCCTTTTTTATTGTCTTTCTACTCTTACCTTAGGATCAATTTTAGGACCGACGCCTTGGCCTATTCTGTGCCTCTAGACCATCTCGTGCTTGCAACAACAATGTCGACACAAACAACATTAAACTATCAAGTCGTGCTTGTCTTTCGGCCAAAATCAAAGATGCAACTACACGATAGACTCCTTTTCCATGTGACCGTGCTTACAAAGCCCATATTGAGGCCGTGCTTCGTATTTTAGTAAGACTGAACCACATTTCCGCCTTGCGGCCCGTGCTACTTTGATCACCAACCGACCCAATCAAGACTTGTGAATCTTAGTGTCACTCAACCAACTTTGCCTTGCGGCGGTTTCCTGACTTAAACTCAAACAACTCAACCAACTTGTGCAACTTATATGCCAACAACTCAAGAATCGACGCCACATCTCGTGCCGAAGCACGTCGCCTATGTTGTAGCCATTCTTAAGCCCAAACATTTGTATTCTAACTTGTATACACATTCAACTCAATCCAAAGGTATTCACGCGGATTGCTGCCATGCCGACTCATCTATATGATTTGGTCACTGACTTCCAGAGCCATTGTGGACTCATTTTTAGCTGAGTATAGGATGGACCGGTTTGGGTAGCTAGCCCTAATCCGCGTCCACCGAATACTTTGCCCCAGGCGCAGCTATTTAGGCTCCCAGAGCCATAGTTGCTTCCTTAGGCCGCATCGGTCCCGTGGCGCCACAGATTGTCGTGCGGAGAAACTCTACCTTATCGACAAGTTGTCCATGACCATGCAAGACTCGACTCAAACTGACGTCTCACACAGTCATTGTACCTCCAGTGTTACCATCTCTTTCAGGGCTAAATTCAATACTTCTCACATCTGAGATCTTGTCTCGACGACCCGTAGTCGCGAGCATTCTTCTTTCTTGCCTCAACGACCCAGTCGTGAGCATTCTTCTTTCTTTCTTGCCCTATCATTTCGCTCAACTCAAGAACAACTATTTAGACATTTTTCCAAACTTAATGAATCAACCGTGGCTCGTGCCTTAAAACACTAGGACCGTGCCATCATTTTAAACTAACTTGAAACTCTATGTGACACCACCGCCCAAGTCGTGGTTGTACCCAGCCGTTAAACTTATAGGACCGTGCTTGGAATGACTTAGGTCGACCACCATCACTTTGCCTAACTTCACCAAGCCTACAACTTAACTCAAGGGACGAGCAAAGGCTATGCCAAGCCATGCATCATGGAAGCGTGCATGCTTTATCGAGCATTTACGCGGGCGACGCCTATGACTTAGGCTACTTTCATAACTTTGCCTACTCAACCAACTTTCCATCTCCCAAGCCACATGACGAAGGATCGAGTGTCATTTTCAAAGCACGTCGTGCACCAACTCTAAGCCGACCGTGGGACGTTTTTCATATTCTAACTCAATCCGACTCGTCGGAATTATTTCCTTTAGCTATGTGGATTCGTCTTTTTTATTATCAAGCCTACTTGTATAAGTTAAAAACATACGATTTATTATGTGAAGGCTATGATGAGGCAAGTTCACCGAAACTACCCCACCTGAGCGAGCGGTCGTCTCGACCGAACGATGTCGCTGAGCAGCCGTTGCAAGGCTAAGTCCGAACGCCATCGGCATTCCTATTCCTCCGATTGACTGAGCGGGACGGGACACTACAATGGCAGTCCTAACTAAAACTTGCTGTTAGTTAGGACTGCCAGCTCCCTGGCAGTCCTAATTCAGTGTAGGACTGCCATGGGTGTGGCAGTCCTAACTGTAATACTCTGTAATAATTTTTATGTGTGAATCAAATCATCACAGAGTTTCATAGTTAGGACTGCCACACCCATGGCAGTCCTACACTGAAGTAGGACTGCCTGGGTGGTGGCAGTTCTAACTAAAACTTGCTGTTACAGCAAGTTTTAGTTAGGACTACCATGGATGTGGCAGTCCTAACTCTAGTACTCTATGATGAATTTATGTGTGAATCAAATCATCACAGAGTTTCATAGTTAGGACTGCCACACCCATGGCAGTCCTACACTGAAGTAGGACTGCCAGGGAGCTGGCAGTCCTAACTAAAAACTTGCTGTTACAACAAGTTTTTTGTTAGGACTGCCAGCTCCTGGCAGTCCTACTTCAGTGTAGGACTGCCATGGGTGTGGCAGTCCTAACTATGAAACTCTGTGATGAATTTATGTGTGAATCAAATCATCACACAGTTTGAGAGTTAGGACTGCCACAACCATGGCAGTCCTACACTGAAGTAGGACTGCCACAACCATGGCAGTCCTACACTGAAGTAGGACTGCCAGGGTGATGGCAGTCCTAACTAAACTTGCTGTCACAGCAAGTTTTAGTTAGGACTGTCAGCTCCCTGGCAGTCCTACTTCAGTGTAGGACTGCCATGGATGTGGCAGTCCTAACTATGAAACTCTATGATAATTTGATTGTGTGAATCAAATTGTCACAGAGTTTGATAGTTAGGACTGCCACCCCATTGGCAGTCCTACACTGAAGTAGGACTGCCAGGGTGCTTGCAGTCCTGATACAGATACTCTGTACATTAAAAAGAACAATTTATCACAAGTACACAAATAATAATAATTCTTCACAACTTAAGATTCATCACAAAAACTCAATAATCCAACTACAATAAATTCATCACAACTACAATAATTCATCACAACTACTTAGTCCCGAACATTCCACATCCAAATTAAGTTTCAAACAAGTAAAATATCCACAATAATTCATCAAATGTACGTAACTATTCCACATCCAACTTAAGTTTGAAACATGAAAAATATCAAAATCCATCTACATATCATGCTGGGCCTTTGAATGAGACTCCCTATTGTTCATGAAGGGGAAGTCGACCACGTCGTTGATGCGATCAAGCTCGTTGGCGACCGCGACACAAGTGTCACTTTGGCAACCTCTCCGGAGTGTCTGCGCCAATTCCTTCACCCTTTGAGACTGAAAATGAAAGTATAAATGAATTAAGTCTACAAACATGGAAATCTCATTCTTATTACAAATACGGAACTCACCATTCTCACCAACCCAGCATACAAGACATTTTTGGAAGAAAGAGCTACAATTACTCCGACGGCCACGGGACCCGGGTTGGTAGGGTTCGACAACTTAGGATGTCCGACCCCCAGGAACTACTGCATGTAGTCCTCGCTGCAGTCGGCCATCTGGGTGACCGGTCGTCTTTCAGATTCCCGAAGTACATGTCGTTGCCACTCCGAGTAAAAGTCGGTCACCCAGTCGAATTTTGCCGGTTTGTAACTTAAAGGTTGGATTTCGCACGGAGGCTCCAACAGCCGTAGTGTGCGCTTCGGCACAGTTTGCACGAAGCCAAACTGACGAAGTACTCTATCAGGCATGTACGGCTCCGTGATTTCATAGCATGTGATCATGCCATGAAATAAAGAAACTGGTTGGACCTCACGATTCAGCTCACGTAAATCCCGGTATGGATTCCAAAAAATCTGTAGAAAAATAGTTAACAACAAAACAAAATCAACATGAAAAAGTTAGTGTCACCCCCATTTCCTGTATTTCGTATTTATACTCGTAATTTGATTATGGCACGTATTTTATTTTCTCGACTTGTGGATTTGGTTTCTCGTAAGTGGGTTTTGACTTGGCTTGGTTTTATTTTGTGGAGGGGGTTTGGTTTGGTTTGGTTTATCATGAGAGGAGCACTTTAACCTATACTCCACCCTCAACACAACACAACCACCATCATAAATCCCCACCTACTTTTCTCTCTCCTCATTATTTTTATTTATTTCTTCTTCTTCTTCCTTCCTCTACACAACACCATCACCTATAGGCAAGTGCACCTTGCCATCAAATAAGCACCACTTTTTATTTGTCCATTAACTAGATTAGGCCATGGAGAACAACTTTAGAACTTGACATTTTGTGATTTGGAGCTTTCATTTTTCTAGATCTAGGTTTTAACCATTTTTGAAAATCCTTGGTTTTGATCCATTAAACTTTGGTTTTTGCATGTTTTGATGCTTCTATGTGGAAGAGAATTCGATTTTACTCAAGTTAGAACTTTGAAAATCTAGATTTGGTTTTGATTTGGCTAAGTTATGAAGATTTGAAGTTTTTGGTGTTCTTGAGGAGTTTGTCTCAGCCTTGGTGAAGGCTCTCGGCCAGTGCTCTTTAGCACTTGACCGTTTGCGCACCCCGACCTGTGCTCTTTAGCGCATGGCCGATTGCGCATAGGCTCAGCCAGTGCTTTGCGCTGCACTAGATTGCGCTGGCGCAAGCTAGCCATGCGCAAGCCAGCCATGCGCAAAGTAACCCCTGCGCACTCGACCATTGCGCAGTCCATACTCTGCGCAGTCTGCTCATGCGCAGTCCGTCCTTGCGCAATCTGACCCTGCGCCATTCATTCCTACGCAACCTGATCCAGCACAAACCATCTGCTGCGCCATCCACCCTTGCGCAGTTGGTACCCTGCGCAGCTCACCCCTGCGCAGTTGGCTCCTGGCGCACTTGACTCCTGAGCAATCCAACCCCCTGATCCCTTGTGCAATCCATTGGCTCTTGGAGTTTTGGTTTTATTTCTCTAAGCCTGGCTCTTCTATAGCCCTGTATATTGATATTTTATTAGATATTTTACGCCCATTTTATATCCTTACGCCTTTTGTCATGAACTTGATTTTACTTAATATGTTTGGAATGACTATTGTACATGGCATGGTATGACAAGGAACTAGCATAATACGACAGTGACCCGTAGTGGTGCACTCCTGACATGACCAACCTGACTTGATAGTGACCCGTAGTGGTGCACTCCTGTCATGACCAACCTGACCTGATAGTGGCCCGTCGTGGCGCACTCCTGACAAGTACCCTGACAGGATTAATCTTGATACTTGATAACTTGATAGTGACCCGTAATGGTGCACTCCTGACATGACCAACCTGACTTGATAGTGACCCGTAGTGGTGCACTCCTGACATGACCAACCTGACTTGATAGTGGCCCGTGGCGGCGCACTCTTGACATGTACTTGACTTGACCTGTACTTGACCTGACTTGACTTGTAACTTGTAACTTGTAACTTGACTTGTACAATTAACTTGATACCGTGGGTGTTCCTGCTTGCTTGCTTGTGCAATCCACTTGTCTTGTCTTGCATCATGTCTAGGACGTGACTCCCTGGTTCCCACGGTCAGGGATTCACACTGAATATGGATCAGGCTAATGACTAGATCAAAGTGTAGTTCATGGAGAATTTCCAGTCACAGGCAATCTTGTTATCTGGGCGCTCTTAATTGGACTTGTAGCTTGCCGACAAGTAGAGCACATTTCCAGCACACCGTCGCGTGTTGCACCCTCTAAGTCACCTAAGGGTACATTTGTCTCCCGGGCGATGTACCCATCTATACTCTCAACCCGCGAAAGGATAACTGGATAGTCTGCAGGGCTTGGGACTGGGAAATTCTCACTTGCATCTTGTTAGTAATTAGGCTTGTGATAACCCTAGTTAGTTAAGTAGTAAGCCGTAGTACTTGCTTGGTCGTGATTGATTGGATGGAGTCTAGTCCCGCTTGTCTTGCCCTGATCCTGTACAAGGTTATGACATGACATGATTACTCGTGCTTTACCTTAATCATGATTAATTACAGATCCTGATTTCTTGCATTTTTATCTTGCCGATAAATGGTGGGAGAAACCCAGTTCCGTTCAGACGAAGGGTTACAACCCCGGTCCTTGTTTGGTTTACGGGTTGTAACCTGGTTATCTGAATAGTCCCATGGTTATCTCATCGTATATCACCTGCCAGGTTTCTCCTCAATAATTGTCTTTATTATGTAATTATTTTCTTATGTTCTGATATGCTGGCTTTTGTTCTTATTTTGTGACCTCCTTTGTGGCACTTGCTCTTTCTGGGGTTTAACCCAGCTGGTTTTGTGTGGCCAGATTTCGGAGCAGCACCCGAGGATCTACCGAACCTCCAGCCCGATGGTGGCAACTAGAAGAAACTCGGGCTACGAGTGGGTTTTCTATTTTGTTTCGCTCACTCTATTTGTAAATTTATTCTTTTGAGGCGTTTAGCCGACGAGCACCTGTTAGCTCGATGCACTTTACTTACTGTCTGCCTACGGGCTGTAAACATGATTAACAAATCCTAGGGTTGATCATGTATGACTTAACTCTTGCTAGTCCTAGCATTTTGTACGACTAGCTTCATGATCAGCTGATATGTAATATTTGGGACACCTTTTATTGTATATTTGGTGGTCAAACATCTTGTGACTATATTACTTGCTTGAGATTGAGACAATAGGCTTGACCTTAAGAGACTGTTGGCTTGTAGTAAACCCTCATATCTAGACAGCCGTGACCGTATAGCGAGGTGGATGCCATTTCGATATACATAGCTGGCTATGTGCACCCCTGCTCTTCAGTATTCTGGTTCTGGGGCGTGACATGGTTTAAGTGGTGGCCCATGCAGGTCTTGTCAATCAAGAAATGTGAGGGTTTACCGAATAGATGTCTCAATCATTATTCGTCCTTGATCTCCGTTCATATCCTCTGAATCCCTGAGAATCTTGACCTGATCACATGCTTGTATCATTGATCTGTCCTGGTCCTTTCTTATTGTTTTCTCTGTGTCGTCTTCTTCAGCGGCACTGTACCTGACCCCGCCGATCAGCAAGGTGGAGCACCTCCCGTGGATCAGCAGCCTAGAGATCAAGCCCAACACTCCGGAGTAGCCTCCCGAGTCGTACCTACTGGAGGAGAGCCGCCAGTTCAGCCAGTCCAGTCTGCAGAGCCTGATGATGGCACTTTGGTGGGTCTCATCAGATCATTGTTAGCTTCCCAAGATCGCCGAGGAGATGTCTTGCACCAGGCAGTGGAAGATGCTCTGAACAGAGGCGGTCATCCAAGGAATAGTGCAATGTCTTACACCAGGCAGTGGAAGATGCTCTGAACAGCCTCCATTCTTCGACGGCAGCGAAGATGCTATCGCTGCTGACGCGTGGCTCCAGGATACTGAAGTCATTCTAGAGGCAGCCAGAACCCCGGAGGACGAGAAGGTAGCCGTAGTGCGTCTACAGTTACTGGATCTTGCCCGCAGCTGGTGGGCAGCATAGGCCATGGGATTAGTGGCCCCAATTCAATGGGCACTATTCAGAGAGAGATTCCAGACGAAGTATTTCGATGCGGTGGTTCGGTACGATCTACAGACCAAGTTCACCAATCTGAAGCAAGGAGGCAGGACGGTCGATGGATATGCGGCCGAGTTCTCCAGGCTTAGTCGGTTTGCTCCTACTTTGGTGGCGACCGAGTTTGATAGAGCCCAGCGGTTCCAGCAAGGGCTCCACCTTGAGATTTTGTTAGCAGTGGAACAGTTTGAACATCAGAATTTTGATGCAGTGTTGAGGGAAGCCAGGAGGCACGAGTATACCTCCCACAGGATCGTGGACAGGACCGGAGGTCGGAAGCGATCTCACGGCCAGATGACCCAGTCGACAGCACCAGCCCCAGTAGTCAGGGCCTTGACAATTGGAACTCCGAGGCAGGCGGCCTCAGTGACGTCGGTCACGTTCCCTCAGCAACAGAAGCAGAAGCAGTCTTCCGCAATGGGCTGCACTCATTGTGGAAAGCCAGGGCACGTTATTTCGGAGTGTCGCAGAGCACAGGGATTGTGCTTGGCTTGTGGAGCACCGGACCACATGATAGGGTCCTGTCCGAATAGAGCCGGTCCCTCCTCGTTGGCCCAGACTAGTCCTTCGGTAAGAGGACCAGCACCAGCACCAGTACAGCAGCAACAACAGTATCCATTGCCGAGGCCATTGCCGCCTCAGGCCCAAGTGTTTCAGCAGCAGTACCAGCCTCCGAGGCCATTGCCGCCTCAGACTCAAGCCTTCCAGCAACAGAGGTCTCAGCAGTTCGTCCTGGCCCAGGCCCAGATCCCGACTCGGCAGAGAGGTATCTGTGTCCTATTGTCTTACTTTCCGCCGTTGTTATGCGGGACACGTATCATTGTTTCATGTGTCCTAATTACAACGGTATATTTCGGGCCCGAGCCATGTCCTAGATCATTCGAAAACGGTTATTGGTACCAACCTTTTCGTATGCGGAGAGGCCCGTGTCCCTGTTTGACCAAGGGGAGAGACCTCAAGCGCAAGACTATCAGTTTAGTTCATGTTGCTTGAGTTCATCGCTCCTTGGGAGAGTCAAACGTGGGAGCGTGAGGACGACATCCGATCGCGATATCCCTACCTGTTTGACTCATAAGGTATAATGTCTTCCTTATGCCTTATGCCTTCCCTCCTTGCTTGCATGCGTGATTGTTTGATTGACTGCTTAGTATAGCTTGCATGTGAATAGTATGACTTGTCCATGTCTCTCTAGCTCTTTGATTAAATTCCGAGGACGAAATTCTTTGAAGGTGGGTAGAGTTGTCACCCCCATTTCCTGTATTCGTATTTGTACTCGTAATTTGATTATGGCACGTATTTTATTTTTTCGACTTGTGGATTTGGTTTCTCGTAAGTGGGTTTTGACTTGGCTTGGTTTTATTTTGTGGAGGGGGTTTGGTTTGGTTTGGTTTATCATGAGAGGAGCACTTTAACCTATACTCCACCCTCAACACAACACAACCACCATCATAAATCCCCACCTACTTTTCTCTCTCCTCATTATTTTCATTTATTTCTTCTTCTTCTTCCTTCCTCTACACAACACCATCACCTATAGGCAAGTGCACCTTGCCATCAAATAAGCACCACTTTTTATTTGTCCATTAACTTGATTAGGCCATGGAGAACAACTTTAGAACTTGACATTTTGTGATTTGGAGCTTTCATTTTTCTAGATCTAGGTTTTAAACATTTTTGAAAATCCTTGGTTTTGATCCATTAAACTTCGGTTTTTGCATGTTTTGATGCTTCTATGTGGAAGAGAATTCGATTTTACTCAAGTTAGAACTTTGAAAATCTAGATTTGGTTTTGATTTGGCTAATTTATGAAGATTTGAAGTTTTTGGTGTTCTTGAGGAGTTCGTCTCAGCCTTGGTGAAGGCTCTCGGCCAGTGCTCTTTAGCACTTGACCGTTTGTGCACCCCGGCCTGTGCTCTTTAGCGCATGGCCGATTGCGCATAGGCTCAGCCAGTGCTTTGCGCTGCGCTGGATTGCGCTGGCGCAAGCTAGCCATGCGCAAGCCAGCCATGCGCAAAGTAACCCCTGCGCACTCGACCATTGCGCAGTCCATACTCTGCGCAGTCTGCTCATGCGCAGTCCGTCCCTGCGCAATCTGACCCTGCGCCATTCATTCCTGCACAACCTGATCCAGCGCAAACCATCTGCTGCGCCATCCACCCTTGCGCAGTTGGTACCCTGCGCAGCTCACCCCTGCGCAGTTGGCTCCTGGCGTACTTGACTCCTGAGCAATCCAACCCCCTGACCCCTTACGCAATCCATTGGCTCTTGGAGTTTTGGTTTTATTTCTCTAAGCCTGGCTCTTCTATAGCCCTGTATATTAATATTTTATTAGATATTTTACGTCCATTTTATATCCTTACGCCTTTTGTCATGAACTTGATTTTACTTAATATGTTTGGAATGACTATTGTACATGGCATGGTATGACAAGGAACTAGCATAACACGACAGTGACCCGTAGTGGTGCACTCCTGACATGACCAACCTGACTTGATAGTGACCTGTAGTGGTGCACTCCTGACATGACCAACCTGACCTGATAGTGGCCCGTCGTGGTGCACTCTTGACAAGTACCCTGACAGGATTAATCTTGATACTTGATAACTTGATAGTGACCCGTAATGGTGCACTCCTGACATGACCAACCTGACTTGATAGTGACCCGTAGTGGTGCACTCCTGACATGACCAACCTGACTTGATAGTGGCCCGTGGCGGCGCACTCTTGACATGTACTTGACTTGACCTGTACTTGACCTGACTTGACTTGTAACTTGTAACTTGACTTGTACAATTAACTTGACACCGTGGGTGTTCCTGTTTGCTTGCTTGTGCAATCCACTTGTCTTGTCTTGCATCATGTCTAGGACGTGACTCCCTGGTTTCCACGGTCAGGGATTCACACTGAATATGGATCAGGCTAATGACTAGATCAAAGTGTAGTTCATGGAGAATTTCCAGTCACAGGCAATCTTGTTATCTGGGCGCTCTTAATTGGACTTGTAGCTTGCCGACGAGTAGAGCATATTTCCAGCACACCGTCGCGTGTTGCACCCTCTAAGTCACCTAAGGGTACATTTGTCTCCCGGGCGATGTACCCACCTATACTCTCAACCCGCGGAAGGATAACTGGATAGTCTGCAGGGCTTGGGACTGGGAAATTCTCACTTGCATCTTGTTAGTAATTAGGCTTGTGATAACCCTAGTTAGTTAAGTAGTAAGCCGTAGTACTTGCTTGGCCGTGATTGATTGGATGGAGTCTAGTCCCGCTTGTCTTGTCCTGATCCTGTACAAGGTTATGACATGACATGATTACTCGTACTTTACCTTAATCATGATTAATTACAGATCCTGATTTCTTGTATTTTTATCTTGCCGATAAATGGTGGGAGAAACCCAGTTCCGTTCAGACGAAGGGTTACAACCCCGGTCCTTGTTTGGTTTACGGGTTGTAACCTGGTTATCTGAATAGTCCTATGGTTATCTCATCGTATATCACCTGCCAGGTTTCTCCTCAATAATTGTCTTTATTATGTAATTATTTTCTTATGTTCTGATATGCTGGCTTTTATTCTTATTTTGTGGCCTCCTTTGTGGCACTTGCTCTTTCTGGGGTTTGACCCAGCTGGTTTTGTGTGGCCAGATTTCGGAGCAGCACCCGAGGATCTACCGAACCTCCAGCCCGATGGTGGCAACTAGAAGAAACTCGGGCTACGAGTGGGTTTTCTATTTTGTTTCGCTCACTCTATTTGTAAATTTATTCTTTTGAGGCGTTTAGCCGACGAGCACCTGTTAGC
Source organism: Iris pallida (assembly GCA_029216955.1). Taxonomy (NCBI): domain Eukaryota; kingdom Viridiplantae; phylum Streptophyta; class Magnoliopsida; order Asparagales; family Iridaceae; genus Iris; species Iris pallida. The sequence goes on along the minus strand of JANAVB010021800.1, from coordinate 3,014,620 downwards.
TCGATGCACTTTACTTACTGTCTGCCTACGGGCTGTAAACATGATTAACAAATCCTAGGGTTGATCATGTATGACTTAACTCTTGCTAGTCCTAGCATTTTGTACGACTAGCTTCATGATCAGCTGATATGTAATATTTGGGACGCCTTTTATTGTATATTTGGTGGTCAAACATCTTATGACTATATTACTTGCTTGAGATTGAGACAATAGGCTTGACCTTAAGAGACTGTTGGCTTGTAGTAAACCCTCATATCTAGACAGCCGTGACCGTAAGCGAGGTGGATGCCATTTCAATATACGTAGTTGGCTATGTGCACCCCCGCTCTTCAGTATTCTGGTTCTGGGGCGTGACAGTTAGTACCTCTTTTGGCACCAAACTGTCTAATACTTCACGAATGGAAGCCAGTGTTTGCCAATTTTTGGTTTCCAGCTGGGATGGCCTCCATCGACACACCCTAGGAAGGTGTTCAAGATACTCTGGGTTTTCGTCAGTCCGTCTAAGCATCGAAAAGTGCTCGTATATCTATGCCTATTCAATTTATAAATGAATAGTAAAAATTAAAACAACAAATTGAAGTATACGAGATTAAATTGTTAGAAGTTTTCTTACATGTAGCAGAGTCTGACAGCCGGCCATTGTCTTAGTCCCGACACGAGATGCGATGCCGAGCTCGCGGTAAAGATTGGCTAGGATACCGCTTCCCCAGGATATATCAATGAAGTCATCCACTTCAGATAAGTTGAGCATGTACCGAGCATGTATCGACGTTCCGGACTTGTCCGGAATGCCGACCGTTCCTAGGATGAACATCATATACGCACGGGCCACCGCGTCGACCGTATCATCGTCATCGTCATCCACCTCCATATCCATGAACTGGTCCACCAGAAATGGTAGAGGAATTCCGTACGACTTCTTGAAGCCTGGTAGAGTTGTAAAACTCGTAGCCGGAACTCCAAGGTGAGTTGAGACGAACTTGACGATCTTCTCGTACCATTTCACGGATTTATCATTCGTGTAATGTTCTTTGGTCATTACGCGCCCGGTCACTGGCAGCTCCAATATCTGGTAGACGTCGTCAAGTGTAATGGTCATCTCCCCTGCTGGAAGATGAAATGTGTTGGTCTCCGGGTGCCATCTCTCCACAAAGGCGGATATGAGGGCACTATCCATTGTCCGGTAGGCGTTTTGTGCCAAATTGTGCAAGCCGCTCGGTATGATTTTGCTCCGGACGGCCTCCGATAAGCTTGTAAACTGCCAGGACACAGTTTTCTTCCCGTGACTCACAGCCCTAAGGATACGATATGTCCTCTGTATATCGAACAATAAAAAATATATCAATTATGAAATACATATATATATAGTATACTAAACTGGTAGCTTACAAACGTCATGTACGTACCGGGTTCTTCCATATTTCATACGCAATGTGGTTCTCAAAAGAAACCAACATTGAGTAACCGGGCGGACGGACATGCGGCTCAGAAGGACCGGCCTCCTCAGAAGGACCGACCTCCTCAAATGGAGCAGAACCGTCTTGACGTGATAGGAGTCGGGCAATTGGCACGTCATCGTCGTCGTCGGAAGGAGGCGTAGGAGTAGGAGCTCGTTGCTTCGACCGAGCTTGACGTGCCGGTGGCGATGTCCGAGACCGAGCTTCGGGCGCCGGTTCGATAATTGTTATCGGACGCTCGAGAGGACGTCCCGCACGTTCCTTCCGCTTTGACGCGGTGGGCCGTATTCTTTTGTTAGCGGCCAGTGGACTCCATGACAACATACACTTATTAAATAATAGAAACAACATGCAGTTACCCAACCCCCATATGTCATAACATTAGGACTGCCAGGCATGTGGCAGTCCTAATGAAAATTAGGACTGCCATAGTCCTGGCAGTCCTCTTTCACAAGAGGACTGCCAGGACTGTGGCAGTCCTAATTTTCATTAGGACTGCCACATGCCTGCCAGTCCTACTGTCGTGAACCCGAACTGCCGCAACGACATTCTAGTTTGTCGTGTTCTAGGGTTGGGTTTCAACATAAAATTGGGATTTCTTGTGTTCGAAAATTAGGGAAGAGAACGTGCAAGAGATTATAGACCTATTTTATCAAAACTTTTTCAAGAATTAAACAAATTCTAGGGTTTCAAATATAATGTACAAAAATCTCGAAGAAATTAGGGAAGAACGTACCTGGATTCCGGTTGCTTTGACTTGCGTGTCATCTCTTCGAGAATCTTCGTGGAGGGATTGAGAATAGAGTGGTGGAGAAGAAAAAAATAGGGTTTAGGAGAGGGAGAGGGAGAGAGCTTTTTCTTTTCTTCTTGAGGAGAGAGTGAAGAATGGAAATGAGAGTGAAATTTTTGGTTTGGGGGGTTGGGCTGCCCCCTAACAAGTTTTGGGTGCCCCCTAGCAATTTTTTCACATTCATGGGCTGTCCCCAAGTATTTTTGGTGGTGCCCGTAGAAAAAAAAAACCTTTTTAAATAGCTCATGTACAATTTAACTAGCATGTTAGACATACTAATAGATAACTACACATCAAAAGGAAATCAAATCCTAGACATTTGTTATGGTCAGGACGACAGCAATAGTACATATTTGTTGCAAGAGAGCAATAAATAAATATTAGTTGTGAGAAAAAAAAATAAAAAAATCCTATTGTATGTTTTGAGGATGCATATGAGCCTTCAGGTTCGTTAGAGTGATAAGGTGTTGGTAGTCTAAAACACTAAAATATTTTTCAAGAATAATAATAGAAGAAATACGTAACTCTCCAAGGGTTCTCTCCTTAAAATCGGTTGAGATATTTAAGAGAATGATTTAACTTACAAATTACGTCAATTGTTGCATCAAATCAAATGTCATCAAACCTAGATGTGGCACCTTGTCAGAAAAGAATCAGCAAGTTGTCAGAAAATGATTTAACCATCCATAGACCAAAAATACATATGCTTTCGCTTCTCAGAAACAACAGAACAAAAATTGAACTTCCATTACATACTAAGCTATATGTCTAAGACTGTGTTACATATATCCCTTCCCTATATATTAAATAACATGACCATTCATAGATTCAAAATACACATGCTTCCGAATCTCACCGCACAATAATATAAGGGATATTTTAGCAAATGTCCTCCTCGTTCAAAAATATACAAAAACTAAGAAATACTCTCATTTCTGTTCCTCGTTCAAAAATATACAAAAACTAAGAAATACTCTCATTTCTGTACGGAACTGTAGGAAATAATAATGCCTTGTTCTCATTGATGGGGGCTGGTTACAATATATAGTGTCTATATGATTGGACTGTCTACATAATTGGACTTATGGGCCAGATTTACATTAGCTACAAATATAATCTCTAACACCCCCCCTCAAGTTGGAGCATGCAAGTCACAAATGTCCAACTTGAAAAGTAAAGAATCAAACACATGCTTTCCAAGGGACTTGGTGAAGATGTCAGCCAGTTGAGAAGAAGTAGGAACATGCGAGGCTATTACGGTGCCATCTCTAATAGCATCGCGAACAAAATGCAAATCCACCTCAATATGCTTACTGCGCTCATGAAATACCGGGTTCTGAGCCAGGTGCAGGGCTGACTGACTGTCACAATACACCGACATAGCAGACTCCTGGCGAACACCCAAACACACCAATAACTCCTTCAACCATTTCAACTCACAAACAAGCGCAGCAAGAGATCGGTATTCAGCTTCAGCAGAAGATCGGAAAACAGTCAGTTGCTTCTTGGTCTTCCAAGAAATAGGAGATCCCCCCAGAAACACCAACCAGCCTGTAACAGAGCGGCGAGTCAAGGGACAACTAGTCCAGTCGGAATCACACCAACCAGAAAGACGGAGATCACAATCAGCTTTCAAAAGAATACCCTGTCCATATTTGAGATATCTGACAACTCTCAAAGCAGCATGCCAATGATCTTGTCTAGGCTCCTGTAAGAATTGAGACAAGATATGCACAGCATAGGCTAAGTCAGGACGAGTAAATGATAGATAAATCAACCTCCCAACCAGCCTCCGATAAGTCTCTGCATCCGCCATTTTTGGACTAGTCGACTCTGCCAGCTTGTGATTGGGCTCCATGGGAAAGCCAGCAGGTCGAGACCCCATCAAGCCGCATTCTGAAATGATGTCCAAAGCATACTTCCTTTGACACAAGAAAATTCCTTCTGCACTCCGAGCCAACTCTATGCCAAGAAAGTACTTCAACACACCAAGGTCCTTCATGTGAAAGCAAGAACTAAGGTACTTTTTGAAAACATCTAAAGCACCGGAGTCATTACCAGACACAATCATATCATCCACATAGATCAAAACATGCAACTCTACCTTCCCTTTTAAAAGAGAGAAAAGAAAATAATCGGAATGAGATTGAATAAATCCATATGATATCAGAGAAGCAGCAAGCTTAGCAAACCAACAACGTTGTGCCTGTTTCAATCCATATAGAGACTTACACAGGCGACACACTTTGTTGGGTTCACTATGCAAAAAACCTGGCGGCAACTTCATATACACTTCTTCTGTCAGATCTCCATGAAGAAAAGCATTGTGCACATCCATCTTGTGCAAAGTCCAGCCTTTCACAGCTGCAACAGCCAAGAACGTCCTAACTGTAGGCATCTTAGCTACCGGGGCAAATGTCTCTGAATAGTCGATCCCCTCAACCTGATGATTACCGAACACAGCTGATCCGGCCGACCCCTACGCGCTCTACGCGCCCGATTAGGGTCTGCTTGGCAATTGTAGGGGTAGCGGTTATGAGGTATTTTTAGAGTACCGGTTATGAACGGTTATGAGGGGTCCGATTTTGGATGGTTTTTAAGTAGCGGCTTTTAAACCAGTCCAATTCATGCTTGGTAATTCACTAACGAGCGGTTCTGAAATTTTTTTACATGAATAAATTAAATAAGGAAGGGTATCAGTAGTTATAATTATATATATTTTTGTGAGGATATAAATGGAATAAAAAAATAGAGTCCTCAAAACCCACCGATTTGGGGTGTTTATAAAGCCACCAAAAAATACATTACACCGGTTTTGGAGAGTTTTTGAGCCGACCAAAATCGGTGCCTCAAAAAAATTAACAAGCAAGGGTTTTCATAAACGATCGGTTCAAAAACACTCCAAAACCGGTGAAAACACCGTTACCAAGCAGACCCTTAAAAAAAATGTACACCTCCACTATTTTAACCGAGATTTGACTGTTTCGTCCAAAAACAAGGATATCTCTTAGGGGGCGTTTGGTACGCGGTATTTTTTTTATTTCCGGAAAAATTTAAGATGGAAAATCTATTACCACGTTTGTTTCGCTTATAAAAATTTATTTCCGGGAATTATAAATACCCGGGTAAATAGTTTACCTACAAAACATGAAAATTCTATCCCTTGAGAATAGGTGGGTATTTTTTTTTTGCCCGGGAAAAAAAATATTTTTCTTTTTTGATCAATTTTGATTGTTTTGAACGTTTTTTTTTTGTCATTTTTATCGCTTTTTTGTCAATTTTTGTCGTTTTTACCAATTTTTTGTCATTTTAAGCTGGTTTTTTGTCGTTTTTACCCAATTTTTGTCTTTTTTGATTATTTTTTTCGTTTTTATCGCTTTTTTGTCGTTTTTACCAATTTTTTGTCGTTTTAAGCGATTTTTTGTCGTTTTTACCCATTTTTGTCTTTTTTGTCACTTTTTGATTATTTGTTGTCGTTTTTACCCAATTTTTGTCATTTTTTGTCCTTTTTTGTCAATTTTTGTCGTTTTTAAGCGATTTTTTTGTCGTTTTTGTGACTTTTTTTTTTGTTTTTACCGATTTTTAGTCATTTTTGTCGCTTTTTGGTCATTTTTACTGATTTTATGGCATTTTTTTTTTTCATTTTTGTCGCTTTTTTTGTCGCTTTTATCGATTTTTTGTCGTTTTTTGTCGCTTTTTGGTTATTTTTTGTCGTTTTTAACCGATTTTTTGTCCTTTTTGTCGCTTTTATCGATTTTTTTGTCGTTTTTGTCGCTTTTTGGTTATTTTTTGTCATTTTAACTGATTTTTTGTTGTTTTAAACCTTTTTTTGTCGTCTTTAACCGATTTTTTGTCGTTTAACCTATTTTTTATCGTTTTAACCGAGTTTTTGTCGTTTTTAACCGATTTTTTGTCCTTTTTTGTCATTTTTATCGATTATTTTTCGGTTTTGTCGCTTATTGGTTATTTTTTGTCGTTTTAACCGATTTTTTTATTGTTTTTTAACCGAATTTTTTTCGTTTTTTAACCGAATTTTTTGTCATTTTAACCGATTTTTTGTTATTCTTTGTCGTTTTTGCCGCATTTTGGTTTTTTTTGTCGTTTTTACCGATTTTTTGTCGTTTTTGTCGTGTTTTGGTTATTTTTGTCGTTTTTACCCTTTTTGTCATTTTTTGGTCATTTTTGTCGTTTTAACCGATTTTTGTCCTTTTTCATCGTTTTTGTCGTTTTTCATCGTTTTTGTCATTTTTTGTTATTTTGTCGTTTTTACCATTTTTTTTAGTTTTTACCTATTTTTTGTCGTTTTTATCGATTTTTTTTTTTTATATTTGTTCATTTTTTTCGTTATTATTATTTTTTATTTTTTTCCCGGGAATGTTTATATTGTCAACAAACATGGGAATGTAATTTTCCAGGAAATTTAATTCCTTGGAATTTGATTCCCGGAAATATAGAATTTCCGGCTATATAGTATTCTGCATACCAAACGTCGCCTTAGTTTTTTAAAGTGGGGTAAGACGATGGTCTTTTTTCTGCAATTACAAACAAAGCAACGTGAAAAGGCAGTGTAGCGTCGTAACTCTAGGAATAAGGTTCCAATACCTAACCAAACACAAGTAGGAAGAGTAATATATTCTTCTGATCGATCATCCTAGCCTCTCAGATGCCGGTAGCAGCTGTAGGCAACAGCAACCGAGGCCACAGCTGCAACAACAGCAAGAACTGCATAGGTGTCCTCATACATATTCCCAGCTCTCGTACCATCTAGGCATCCCACATATCTTCCGAGTGCTTCCCTTGCTCTCTCTCTTTTGCTCTTCTGAACCGACGCGTTCTCGGCCTCCTGCTCAGCTGCATCGATGCTCTCGAGTTTGTCTTCGGAAGGCCCATTCTGGCAACAGCTGAAGCTTCTGGTGCCCTGGCAGCAGCCACCTGCTGCTGGTGATGTGCCATTGGCAGCACTCTCAGCAGGATCCATTAGCAATCTTGTCCTCTGTTCCGCCATTCAGCTGCAGCCTAAGCTTCTGGGCATTTTTCTGCTCCTCTTCTGATAAACCCATTTGACCCCTGAGATTTGATCCGGCAAATGATTTATAGAACCGTGGTTGAAATCAGATAGCGAACAATATCACAAGTATGCCGTTTTAAACAACTTGGGTATGGGCAAAGTAAGAAATCAGAAGACCAACGACTAATTCGTCAAATTTTTGAAAAAGTGCGCATGCATGCATATGTGTAGAAGAGAAGGGAGTAGGTCGGTAAATATGCTATGCTCAAATGTTATTGTACATCTAAATATAAAAGGCAACAGTAACTAGAAAGAAGAAAAAAAAAGCAGATTTAACCCCAAAGGAAAATCAGCAAGCAACATTTTATAAATATTGAACAAATAAGCTGGAAAAATGTGGTAAAACATATGTTAAAAAAATAATGACGTATCCTGAATCTTTCAATTGCTTGTTCATAGAGTGATTATTGAACAATATATTAAAATAAGTTCATTAGTTGGCAAGATAAACATTTGTTGAACAATAAACTTGAGGATGCAGGCCGGCTGATTTTTTTAATCATAAACATGATTTTGCAACTAATCAGTTCATCAATGGGGAAGTGAATCCAGATTATTGCTAGACGAGGCAATCAACAAAGCCCATGGATAAATGAGTATTCTTATGATTAAATATTTCTAAGTATCTTTCTTCGATCACACAACAACCCGTCCCAAGTTTACAGTGGAAGTAGGATATCAGCATGAGCTTTTAAAAAGTACAGAGGCAAAAATAACTAATGAACATGACTCATCATAGTCCCAAAAAATTGTCTAGTCTATCAAATACCAAGCTATACTATTTGTTTAAATATTTCTAAGTATCGAGTCCTTCGATCACACAACAACCCGTCCCAAGTTTACAGTGGAAGTAGGATATCAGCATGAGCTTTTAAAAAGTACAGAGGCAAAAATAACTAATGAAGATGACTCATCATAGTCCCAAAAAATTGTCTAGTCTATCAAATACCAAGCTATACTATTTGATTAAATATTTCTAAGTATCCTTCTTCAATCACACAACCACCTGTTCCAAATTTACAGTGGAAGTAGGATGTCAGCATGAGCTTTTAAAAAGTACGGAGGCAAAAAAAACTAATGAAGATGACTCTGTTGGCCCAATGATTGTATCATGTTTTTGAATATGGTTAATATGTTAAGTTTAGCATTTTATTATCACTAATCTTTAAACTATCGCTATAGCATTTCTACTTATACTTATACCTTTGGTGATATATGCCTATTGGTTTTCATTTTAGTGATATGAGCTTATCTATCTTAAATTTAATCGGGTTGCCAAAATCAAAACTATGTTTTTGATTGTGGTCATTCAATTAAGTTTAATCATTATGATATCACTAACATTTATACTATCACCTTAACACTTATACTTAAACTCAGCATTGTCCTAATGTGCATTAAACTTATCATACTTGCTTCTATGTATATTGCTTTGTTCGTCTAACATGTACATGCAGAAAAGCAATAAGCAAGATCAATGTGGACATATGCAATGAAGAAATCATGGTGGGCCAAAGACGATGGATCCCACAAGATTTCTCTGAACCACCCGACGACATCTCTGGAGCCACGCACTCGGGGGTTCCGCTGCCCGGTCAGCGGACGGGGGTCGAGGGGGCATCGCCCCTCGTCGGGGGTTCGGGAGCGAAGCCCCGAAAGGTATTAAGTTTTCACAAACTGGATATCTTTGGACAGCTGCCGCCAAGGGAAAAAGCCAGCACCTATCAAAGGAAGAAGTCAAGGCATGCCATCATCATTTCAAGACTCTGAAGAAGCCTGCACATGCCTAAGTTTATCTGGAGTCTGTAATGAGTCTTAGGAATTATTGTAAACACAAGAAATGGATGGCAAAATCGAAAGCTAGGACAGAAATAAGTCCAGGATCATTTTTGGTGGAAAAACGGCATACCGACGGTATACCGGTGTATACCGACGGTATACCGGTTTTTGTTCACAGAAAGTTTCTGTTTACAAAACCGGCATACCGACGGCATACCGGTCCATACCGACGGTATACCGCTTCCGAAACGTTGAAATTCCAACGGTCGGATTTCCAACCATTAATGATCCCAACGGCTATATTTCTAGCCGTTGCAATCCCAGACCGGTATACCGCCGGTATGCCGGATCATACCGGCGGTATGCCGGTTCGCGGACTGAAAAGTTGCCTTTGGCTCTTTTCAATGCTTTGGTTATAAATAGCCTTGAACCCCTTCATTCAAGGTTGATGCTTTGAGCCTAAAAATTTCTAAACCACCAAAGCCTATCCACAAACAACTCTATAAAGCTTTCATTTGCCATCCACAAATTGTGTTAGAGTTATTGAGTTGAAAAGTAAGATCTTCATCCTATTGTAAGGAGATCAAAACCTATTGTGAAAGGTTGAAGTTGGAGAGTCTTCGTATCCAAACTCTTGGTGTGAAGTCGGAGAGCCCTTCGGATTAAAGCTCTTGTGTGTTGAAGTTGGCGAGTTCTTCGGATCCAAACTCGTGTTGAAGTTGGCGAGTTCTTCGGATCCAAACTCGTGTGTAACTATTTACTCAAATAGTGGATTAAAGCCGGAGAGAGTTCCGGGACTGGAGTGCCTCTTGGGAGGATACCAGGATATATCGTGTGTCGGTTTTGTTATTGCTTCTTCTCTTGCACTTATATTTTTAAATTGCCCATTAACTTATGACTAAGTGCTTGATTAGTTAGCGTGACCCTATTCACCCCCCCTCTAGGGTTCCTACAGACTCGTCATAGTTCCAAAAAATTATAACAAAGCTATACAATTTGAGCAAAAACTATAACAAAGCATAAAAATCCAACTACGGAAGATATTTGTGTTTCTTCATGATCTAGAACACTTAATTTACAGAAATATGTACAGAAATTTCGTTTGCATAATATCATGTGCTAGTACATACAGGAACCTTGTTAAAGAGCATACTTTAAGTACATGACCCAACACTCAGGAACCTTATTGCATACAGATAACAAATAAAAGAATATATTGAGTAAAGTTTTTATAATACCGTTGCAAAAGATATTGTAAGACAGCCGTAAGATAATGTACTGAGATAATAGCATTACAAAAGGTGACATTATAACAGTAAGATCGACATTTTTACACAAGATAGCAGTAAAATATAATACCTCCAAAGATGGGCAATAATCTCTCCTTTTCCAATGTGCTGCTCAAGCAATGTAGGCACATCCTCTGGAGTAACATATCTGTACCTACCAAAAGAAACCAATAACCAATATTGCAACATGCAGCAATTCATCAGATAGTCCATCAACAGAGAAATTTTGCAAGAAATCATCATAAATTAGGCGGGTTCAACAAGTTAATCCAACAATTATTTAATACAGTATCCTCACCAGTGACCAGTTACTTCTCCATTAGCATTTGGGCTGAATATGATAACATTTCCTGCATACTTATGAATGTGAGCAGGGGCTGACAGACACTTGACCCTGAAGTCCTCGTAGGTTTTTCTCTTCTTTAAATTTCTTAACAAGAACAGGTCCACAGACACCACACCTCCGATCGCGGCTTCCATGAGCACATACAAAAACATATGAACCTGTTAATGTCTCAACAGCTCCAGGAAGCCACTCAGTCTCCTTCACAAGCACTTCTTCAACAAAATTATCAACATCAAAGTGCGTCAAACGCCTGCAACCAATGAAGTTAGCATTAAACTACGGCATATTCGACTTGTAGTAAATGATTGACAGATTGCTAGAAGTACACAACTGTGAACATACAACAGACCTGTATCTGATCATTTCTGGAAATATCAATACATCTCCATTTGATGACTCAGTACCATCCTCTCCTTCGCATATGGTCAGACGAGTCTGCAGGGAATACAAAATGAAAAGGTCCACTTGAGTTAAATGAAATACTTGATTAGAGATCTACATCTATCCATTTAGTAATTCGGTACAGCAACATTCCAACCTTCGAGACAGCTTTGGCAGTAGAGAACAAATATCATTCAGCCGTCATTTGCGTACAAGTGAGCCAGCAGCTTACCTCACAGAATCCACCAGCTGTTGGCCCTAATACATCATCATTGAAATTGGGAGGATCAAACCGTTTAATGCTTAACAGCGAATAGTGACCCGAGTATCCCAATCCGGGGGGAGAAAGGAATGCTTAGAATAAGCTCAATCTAATAATAAATCAGCCTAGCTTGAACCTATGTTTCAAGTTTGAAATGTAGGATCAAAGCTTGAACGGAGCCTGCTCATTATTGTTCAGCTGGAATAAGTTTATCCACATTTTTGTGCTCATCATGTAAGGATACTTACAGTGATAATAAGATGGCCACATATGAAGGCTTGTGTAAATATTCAATTTGATGTTTTATGTTTATCTAGTAAATATTGACCTTGAAATGACAATCATGATATAACAAAACTGAAATCAATTTCGATATCCTGAAGAAAGCTTGATGAACAACTAATATATAATGTGTGTTTCACAAATCAGTTAATAGTAATACATCTTTTCAGCAATTAAATAAATTTTCTCTTTAAGAATTATAAGAATAATACACAGAAATTCAACTGTAATATAGTAAAACTTAGTTGCAAGCAAACAGCTCAAGTTCAGCCCAATATCAAAAAAGCTAAGATGACACAAAGATATAGACTAAAAACATCAAAATGCAGTCAGCTCTAGAAGTCGTGGATTAACAAGGTTGTGAAAAGCGCTAGACGCTAGTCGGACGGACACCATTTTGTAGGGTGACGGATCCACATCAGTATGGATCACACGTGGGGTCGCCTCGGTTAATCTCTTTGATAAAATATCATCAACCAAGCCCTTCATCTCGTCTGCTGTCAGTTTACCACTGATCGAATCCATGGCGTCTTCAACTGTGAATCGTCGTCGTCGTCGGCTTCGTCGGCTTTGTCGTCGTCGTCGTCGGCTTCGTCGTCATCGTCATCTTCGTCGTCGTCTTCGTCTTCGTGTAAAGTCGTCAACAGAGACCTTACGAATGCACGGTTAACATGGCCAACACCGGCGTGCGCATGGAGATCCTAATTTGCAGATCGAGAACGGAAAACAAATAAAGCATTTGTTGTTCCGGAGGGCGTAATATAGGAACAGAAGGTGCAAATAAAGCATTTGACAGCCATCCGTCTTCGAATAATCGCCCACATAATCTCTCTCACAAATTAGGGTTCTCTTGTTTTCTTTTTTTTCTTTTTTTTGAAAAAAAGGGGGGTTTACAGCAGCAGGTGGGTCGGCGTCGAGGGGGGGTTGGGGTTGGCGTCGGGGGGGGGGGGGGTCAGCAGCGGGTGGGGGTGGGGGTCGACAGGGGGTGAGGAACGGCAGGGGGGGCGTCGGGCGGGGGGGGGGGGGGTGGTCGGCAGGGGGTAGGGCGGCAGGGATGGGTGGGGGTCGGCAGGGGGTGGGGAACGGCAGGGGGGGGCGGGCGGGCGGGGCTTGGGGGGGGGGGGGGTGGTCGGCAGGGAGTGGGCGGTTAGGGTTAGGGCGGCAGAGAGGGGGGGGGGGGGTCGAAAGGGGAGATGAATTTTTTTTATTTATTATGCCTTTGATACCATGTGGAGAATAATTGTTGTTGTGTATTTTATTGATGGGCTACTCAACTACTTATAGGGAGTCTAGCTCCTCTTCATATTACATTTTCCAATGTGGGACTAAATCCCTTATTAGTTCTCAACAAAAGGAAAGCAAAGATAGATCGAGTAAGAGAAGAGAATAAAGAGTAACACCGACATGTGTTGTGAAGAAGAGAAACGAGTGATTCTCTCATATCTCATTTATCTCCTAGCATCTTATTCTATCGTGTAGGATAGTATAGTATAAGCTATACAGCATATAAGCTATACAATGTATAAGCTAATGAATCATGTTATCCTCTACGTTGTTTGGGGAGTATGTTGCATAAGGAGTTGTATTGTATAATTTTTATACAATAGGTTGTATAATATTATACGACCTAGGAGTCGTTATAATATTATATGGTCTATGGCAAATAACAACCCTCCACTGTATAAAGTTATACTATATGGTTGAAATTTAAAAAATGCATCGAACACCGTATAGCATCATTAACGTATAACATTACACTATGCAGATGTTTATAATGTGCATCAAAACGGAGCCTTAAAGTATTGTGAAGGATAGGAGTGTAAAACAAAGAAGGGAGAAAGAAGTTGTTGGTTGTTATGACTTGTTGGCTTCTTTTGAGTTTCGACTAGTACTTCTTTAGTCTAACTAGTATTAAATTATTAATTACTAACCCTTTTGTATATCGCAACTGCTAACTCATGAATTATCTAACCCGTTAATCCATATTATACATAATAACCTCTTAATCTTCGTTAAGAAGCTTTATTGCCAAATGAACGTTAGAGCTTATCCATTTCAATGTATGGCCCAAGCACCCATGATCTCAGATAGACTGGACAAGACAAGCTTGTTCGAGATAAACCCTTACAAATAAGCACAAATATCATTGGAACAATCTCTATCCATAAGAGAGGAATAGACAACTTGTGGCCATCTAAATATCGGTAACCGTTTTCATGACTGGACTTTGAAAAATTAATAACTCATGAGTTTGCTTATGTAACGGCTTGCTGATGACTTAGTCTATTCCAGAATAATAGGAGCAAAAAACAACTTAATAAATAACAAGAAAGAATAATAATATTTGGTCCGCGTTCAATTGGACCGTAAACCGTGACCACCGGCCAATGGAAGCTAACACGTGGCCCGCGGTCACCAGAAATTATTGGATGGTCCAGGCTTACCACGTGGAAATGGTAAACCCAGCCACTAATTTCTTGACACTTGACATAATTCATTATATCACTACATTTTTATTATTTTCTAAGTCGGATTTTTTATTTTTTATTGAAAGAAAAAAAATATCTATTTTTTTCTGATTATATGCCAAGTGATTTTTTATATATTTTTTTGAAATTTTTTATACCAAAAAGTGTCAAGAAATTAGTGGCCGGGCTCACCATTCACCATTTCCAAGTGGTGAGCCAGGAGGCCGTCACGGTGTACTGTCGAAGACTGCGGGCCACGTAGCGCTGCCGAACAACAAAAAGTAGCAGTGAAGGAATGCCAACGAACAGTAAGATGCACTAATTTGCAAGAGACGAGGCTCACCTGCTTCTTGATCTGTTCCTTGCGGGACTTGAGCGCGGCGGAGCCGCGGGAGGCGGTCGAACTCAGCGGCCTCGACGCGGGCGGGCCAGACGTCGGGGGACTTGTAGCAGAGGAAGAGGTGGCGGTCGTGGGCCCCCACGGTGCCGGCGAGCGTCTCTCGGCCCATCTCCGGGCGCCCGAACCCGAACTCGAACTCCGGCGTTCTGCTGGAGGCTGCCGGGGCGAGACGAGGCGGGGACGGGGTCGGGGTCGGGGTCGGGGTCGGCGGTGGGGCCTTCCACCACGGCAGCGACGACGGTGAAGGAGATTGGCGAGGAGGAGGAGGGGGCTCCCATGGGGATTGGTTTCTTTGAGGGGTTAGGTTTCAAGAATTTTGCGGGGAGTGAACTCTGAGAGAGCGTAGTATAGTACTGGTGGATTGGCAAGTAAAAGAGGGATATTTATTCATATTTGACGTGTGGTTTTCCTTCGCCTTCTTGAGTGGCAAGACAGAACTATTCTTTTGCCAAAAAAAAAAGAAAAGAAAGAACATTATTTGATATTTAATATTTTCTTTTCTTTTTTGGGCGCTATTAGGAATTGGGCCCGGCTATACACATCCCAAGACTTGCTAAGGACACCCCAATTACTAAGTACACCCCATATATATTTAATAAAACTTAAAAACATACTAAACAAACCCCACTCTTTGACAGAAATGCCCTTTCTAAGCACACCCCACTTTCCTCTCTTCTCAAACCAATAATCCTAAGTACACCCCCATTCTATACAAAACCAAACACACCCATTTTTATTCACCACTAACACTCCATTCTCTTCTCTCTCCCGAAGACCAAGCGGCCGAACCCCCCCCCCCCCCCCCTCCCGTTCGACGACAAGGAGTCCCGTTCGACGACAAGGAGTTTGTTTCGTTACAATGGCGGGCCAATCCGAAGATCGATCCCAAGATGAACTCCAATCCCAACAATATGGTGAGTTTTTCAAATCGAACCTCACCATTACTTCGAACTGAGTCTTTCGTTTAGGATCACTGAATTAGGGTTTAAAAAACCCGTCATTTTCTAGCCCGTGCATCTTCGTTTTCGTTTTTTTTTTTCGATTTTTGCTGTTCTGCCCGAGCCTGATTGGTCGGGCAGAAAACAGTACGTTCGACAACACGAAGTCGAACACTTGTGCAGACGTTCGACAGTAATATGTCGAACACTCACGCATTGTTCGCCAGACATATGTTAAACATCCTGCTTATGTTCGACCTACATATGTCGAACAGTAGGTTCTTGTTCGACCTGTAATGGTCGAACATTATATATTTGTTCGACCAGTGTTGGTCGAACAGTTTATTTTGAATGTATATATTGTTTAGTTTTTGATATTTCATTCAATTTAGCAGGAATGACATATATTAGGAGACGACCTACAGCTTCTACTAAGAGGCGTCGGTTAGAAGAGTTGGCAGCTGCACGTAGCAGTCGTCAAGAAGGAGCAACAATTGCTCCGATTCAAATGCAAGAGCAATGTGCTGCGGAAGAAGAGGCAGCTGTACGTACTAGTCCAACAGCTGTTGCAAGTCAAATTAGCGAGCAGTAACGTGCTGGAGAAGAAGAGGATGAGGAACATGTCGAGGAAAAAGAGGAACAAGAGGAAGCACATGATGAGGAAGAAGAGGAAGCACGTGCTGAGGAAGATGAGGAAGCACGTGCTGAGGAAGATGAGGAAGAAGGTGTTGACAGTGATATATTGACGGGCCCTTGTCCCGGTGGACCTCAGGATCCCCGACTTATCCCAAGTTTCAAGACTCATGTGGCGTTCCAGATTTGGAATGAGATTGAAAGGCCCTTATTGAGGTGTTGGTGCCACATGACCAAGATGGAGACTTGGAAGTTTGGTCAAGGGGGTAATGAATTTAAGGAGTTGATCCATCGTTCCAAAATTCCAGACTTGAGATGGATTTCATATAAGACGTCGAACAAAAATCTAATTTGCGCGTTTGTTGAGCGTTGGCAACCGGAGACCAACTCATTCCATATGCCATTCGGTGATATGACAATTACGTTGGATGACGTATTTTGTCTTACCGGACTCCCGGTTAGTGGATTACCTGTTGTTGCACCAGAGTCGGCAAGGGGACCAGAGGAACCCAAGAAAATGATCAGTAGATTATTAGGAGTGACAGAAAGGGAGGCTATTGATGTTCTTCAGGGCCAGAGAGGTAGCTCGGTCCGGCTTGAGTGGCTCCGTTCACGATTTAGTGGAGATGTCACTAGTAGGGATGAGAGAAAAAGAAGACGTACAGCCCGTGCATATTTATGGTTCGTGCTTGGATGCACAATATTTGCAAACAAGAGTGGCACACGTGTGGACACGAAAATTCTCAGTCTTCTAGAGACGGTCAACCGCGTCAATGAGTATGCTTGGGGAGCAGCTGCTCTAGCATACTTGTATCGACAGCTTGGTTTAGCATCTCGGAGTGGGGTGCGACAAATATGTGGATATCTGACGTTACTGGAGGTAGTTATCTCTCCTTATTATATGCATGTTTTTATGTTATTATCTTATTCTTTTATGTGGATATTTATGTTTTGTTTCTATGTCCGATATTTGTTTTTTCAGGCTTGGATATACGAGTATTTTCCCTTCACAAGGCCAACCCATAATGTCAATTATAAGTTGGGCGATCCACTTGCTTTGAGGTGGGCCAAGAGATCCCATTCTGCAGGAACTGCCGACCGGGTATTGGCCTTGAGGGAGGTTCTGGACAATCTCCAAGTACATAGTGTGAGTGTTATTACATTCTTTTACGCCATTTATTAATGTGTTTTATGTATTAGTAATTATGTTTTGTTATGATGTAGGTCAATTGGACTCCTTTCAATTGAAACGGACAGTCATATTTCTTCGTCCCCATAAGCTTTTTCCGTCTTGCCTTCTTCGCAATGTTCGCCGAATTTGTTTCAGCAACTTTAGTCTTGGGAGGCCGATATTTACCACCGCGCTCACAACCCAAAACTATTCGAGCCCGCCTTCCATCCCCTCTATCGGATCGTTTAACCAAAACGACCATATTATAACGTCTTCCTACCGTCTGTGCCCACCTCAACAACGATTCACGATTATCAAATATCTCTTCCGTCTGAAATTCTTCTGAAAAATCAACTTGTTCATACATGGGAAAGTTAACAATGCTCAATTCATTGTTCATTCCAGTGTCATTTGAAGAACTATCCTGAAAAGAAAAAGACCCACATTTTACTAAGTTAAAAAATAAAATTCAAAAAACACAGTGCTCGACCATTACAGGTCGTACAAACATCTTCTGTTCGACAGTGACAGGTCGAACTTGTCGAAAAACGTTCTACTTAACAGGGTCGAACAATACAAGACACGTTCGACAACTCCTAGCCGAACATCACTATTATGTTCGACAACTAGCAGTCGAACAAAACATGAAATGCGCGACGAACACAGGTCGTGCATATCGCGAATTTTTTTTGAATTTCTCGTTTGGAACGATTCTCATACTAATTTTAATACTTGAAAACGAGCAAGAAGGTGGAGAGAGTACGTACATTGTGTCTTTCAGATGGACCACCTTCCTCTATGATGGCTTCTCAACTTAGAAATTTTCTAGGGTTTTAGGGTTTTGTTGAAGAAGATGATGAAAGAAGGAAGAATGAGGAAGAGGATGGTGGGGTGTGAAAATGAGAGAAGTGTTTGGGAAGGCTGATGGGGTGTGAAAATGAGAGAAGGGTATAATAGTCATTTAATATTGAAGTAATTTATAACTTAAGTTACTTGGGGTGTGCTAAGTAACTGCTGGGGTGCGTTTAGCCGTGCCCTTACGAATTATCCCCCAATTGATGATGGGTTGGGAGAAGCACATTTAATTTGCATGTGTGAAAAAATAATGTAATGTAGCCGGTGGGTGCTACTAACATGGAGCGGGCTAGGCAGGCCGGTTTGTGGGATTTTCGATCGGATTGGACCCTTCGAATCAAGTTATAGACCTTCGGACGAGATTTGTAAACCTTAGCTGTAGGTCTCCAGACAGCATTAAAATTTTATTGTTGATACACACACACACATGCACACACACACACACACGCGGAGGCTTAGAACTCATTCAAAGTTGAGTCATAGTAACTATATCTAGATAATAAATTAACAAAAAGTGCAATGTCTTGTGCATTGTGTTAGATATGACACTTAAATACGGTACTTCAGGACCAATAACTTTTTCATCTTCTCTTTTTGGTCCAAATGGATCTTTATCCAAATCCAAACTCTATACAACCGTAAGTTTACTAAGTGGATGTGCTTTGTCCATTTTGAATCGTTTCAAAATTCTACCCGTAGTCGACGACGAGCGACGGAACGGAAGGAGCAAAGCGACATTACCGACCGAGCACCCGCTTACACTCTCTCTAACTGCCATAACCCTACCGGTTATATGGCCTTTAGATTATGACACTGTATGGGGGGAATGGTTTCCCCCCCGGACCCCCCTTCCTTTTTTTAGCCTCTCGTCGGACTCGCTACACTCTCAATCGGCGAGGCCTCACAGCCGAGATATAATTTATAACAAGGCGAGGCTTTAGCCGCTCGCTGGGAGCTTGCTATATTAGCAGCCCCCCCTCAGTCGTCGGGGTGGGGCTCGCTGTTAGAAATTGCTAGTACTTCACTTCAGAGTTATGCGAAGTTGAAAATGTCGTCAAGGCTTGAATCGTGCATTTAGCAGCACTTTCCTCAAAGTGTTTCGGGCACTCCGGTAACGTCTTGGAGTCAGCACGCCAGAACACCCAGGATAAGATAGCCTTCTGCCGGAGGTTCACCAGACGTTGAGAGACACCGGCGTAGAGAAGAACACCTTTCAGGAAAACTTTGGAAGAGAAAAGAATGAGAGAATGAATACTGAGATTCTGTGTGTTTTAGACTCAGAGATCTGTAGTATATATAGATAGATTCGTGTTGTTTAGTAAAGTCGCGACCCTTCCGAAACAACATTCATTCACCTGTTCGCAGGTTCATTCATCCCTTCGTCTGTCTGGACCGCAAAAATGGGCTAACAGTGGGTTGCAAAAAATAGGAATTCTCGGGGCGAGAATCGCCGCGAGGAGCCCGAGGCCCGAGCCTACGCCGTTCGTCCGATGCCACGTTGCCTAAGTGCACAAGTGCGTCTACAATGCGCCACTATCGTCTCTACGTCCGAGCCCGTGCCCGTGCCCGAGCCGGAGCCGGAGCCGGTGTTACCGGTGGTAACACCAGCTACATTTCATGAAGAAGATAAAACAACAACCAATGGTCACCCACTAGCAACCCTTTGGTTGTTGCACACTCCTCATGAGTGCACATACCTATTTAAGCACCCTCGAACCTTTCTCTGTTTCCGATGTGGGACTAAAGTCCCTTCTCTTTCCTTTTCATCCTTATGAACAATAAATGAAATTAATAATTCCAACAATCCCCCACTTGTTCCATAAATGATGGAAAGAAATTCCAGAATACATCACTTAAAGAATGTTAATACAGTTAGGTATCTTTCGATTTGAACCTAACCTTAGTAGATGCAACACAAGATTTTATCGGAATCTCTGGTAGCTGGGCTTTGAACCAGTTATTCCTTGTGATAAAATCGGTGTTACTTTACACACATTCTTTTTTAGTTCTTCGCCTACATCTCTCGCTTAGCACTATTAATGGTCATATGCTGATCCTGTCTCGTGAATTTTTTATAAGATAAACTCCAGATCTTACTGAGACGGCACCATCTCTAAATTCACATAGGTGAAGTTCTTTCAGTATCTCTGTTGCTTTACAGATACATGTCAACATTACTGAACTTCATTAAGAGTTTTATAGACTCAATCCTCAAATTGCAATAGTCGACATTATCATGTCGTATACATCCAAATCAACAGTTTGTTGTTACCCATTGAATCTAAGGTTAAGGTTTTCTTAACATTAGATTGGGTTGTCACTGTTGTTGGAACTCTTACTCAAGGAGTTTCAATCCCATACCTCTCGAGGTAGATTTTACTAAATCCCTAGATAGTGGTTTAGTAAAGGGATCAACTAAATTATAGCTGGTACGCACATACATAAGAGAAATGATTCCATCTTTGATCAATTTTCTTACGTAGGTATGTCTTAGACTTATATGTCTAGACTTCCCATTATACACTTCGTTGTAGGCTCTTGCTAGAGTAGCTTGACTATCGCAATGTATTGACACTTTTGATACATTGTCCTTAGCCAGCGGAACTTCTAATAGAAGATCCCTCAACCACTCAGCTTCTTGTCCTGCAGAAGCTAGAGCCACAAACTCTGACTCCATGGTCGAATGGGTAATGCACGTTTGTTTCTTGCTCTTCCAAGAAACTGCCCCTCCGGCAAGCGTAAATACCCAATTTGTCGTAGATTTGTTATCCCCGACACTTGATATCCAACTAGCGTCGGTATATCCTTCTAATATGGCAGGAAATCTACCATACTGTAATCCAAGATTCTTGGTTTTCAAAAGATAACCAAAAATTCTTCCAATAGCCCTCTAATGGTTGCTAGTAAATCTACTCATTTTACTAACTGCAAATGCTATATCAGGTCTTGTGCATTGCATCAAATACATAAGACATCCAATAGCACTTGCGTATTCTAAATGAGCGACGGCTCTTCCAGAATTTTTTTCTAGTTTAACACTTGGATCAAATGGAGTGTTCACTTCTTTGAACTTTAGGTGTTTGAACTTGTCTAACACTTTCTCAACATAGTGCGACTGCGTAAGTTCAAAATCCCTACTGTTTTGTATTACTTTGATCCCAAAATAGTGTCAACAATTCCAAGATCTTTCATCTTGAATGTGGAAGTTAGAAATCTCTTCGTTTCTGTAATTCTACTCATCTCGTTGCTAATGATCAACATATCATCAACGTAGAGACAAAGAAATATCACGATATTTCCATATACTTTAGTATATAAACACTTATCACAAACATTGTGAACAAAACCATTAGAAATTATGACTGAGTCAAATTTTTGATGCCACTGCTTTGGTGCTTGTTTTAATCCGTACAAGGATTTAACAAGTTTGCATACATTTTGTTCATTTTTCGGGAGCATGAACCCTTCCGGTTGCTCCATGTAAATCTCCTCATCGAGATCTCCATTTAAGAATGCCGTTTTGACATCCATCTGATAAACATTAAGATGATGCAATGAAGCTAACACAAACAATATTCTAATTGTAGTCGTTCTTGCTACTGGTGCATATGTGTCAAAATAATCAATTCCTTCTCTTTGTCGAAATCCTTTGGCTACTAGTCTAGCCTTGTAGGTGTTTAAAATACCATCACTATGATACTTTCTCCTGAACACCCACTTACATCCAATAGGTCTTGACCCTTTGGACAGATCGACAATTTTCCAAGTGTGGTTAGATATTATCGAATCCATCTCATCTTGGATAACATCTTTCCAAAAAGATGAGTCCCGCGAAGCTATTGCTTCCTTAAAGGTTTTAGGATCATCTTCCACCTGAAGAATGATAGGAATCTTTCGAATAAATTTCTCTGTATTTCCTTCTACTAAGTAAAAAGAAATTAGTTGAGAATCTATTTCGTCAGATCCAAGATCCTTAGCCTTTCGAACTCTCTTGCTGATCCGAAGCTCGGGTCGTTTTTCAACTAACCGTGAAGAGCTCTCCTCACGAGACTCTTCATTAGCAGGAATCTCAGAATCCTTATTCTTAGTAATAAGGTTCTCGAAAAATTCCACATCTCTGGATTCGACAATAATGTTAGATTCTAAGTTTAAAAGTCTATATGCCTTACTATTGGCAGCATAACCTACAAAAGCACTTTTGATTCCACGAGGACCTAATTTGGTCCTTTTAGGATCCATATTTTTATAATAAGCTATGCACCCCCACACTCTAAAATAACTGATATTAGGATTACGGCCTTTCCATATCTCATATGGTGAAATACCAGTTTTCTTCAAAGGAATTCGGTTCATTATATGACATGCAGTAATTAAAGCTTCTCCCCACAAACTAAATGATAATTCAGAATGCATTAGCATTGCATTTATCATTTCTTGATATGTTCTATTTTTTCTTTCGGCTAGTCCGTTCTGTTGTGGTGTCCGTAGTGCAGAACGTTCGTGAATAATACCGTTCTCTTCACAGAAGGTGTTAAATTCAAAAGAAAAGTATTCACCAACTTTATCACTTCTAAGTATTTTAATATTTTTACCAAGTTGATTTTCAATATCTGATTTGTATATTTTAAAAGCATTAAAGGCTTCATCTTTATGCTTTAATAAATATACATATGTAAATCTAGAGCAATCATCAATGAAGGTAATAAAATATTTATTACCTCCTCGAGATAATGTGCCATTAAATTCACATAAATCAGAGTGAACTAAATCTAGTAGGTTGGTATTACGCTCTACAATGTGAAAAGGTTTTTTAATCATTTTAAATTTTGCACAAATTTTACACTTATCTAAGTCTTCAGAATTGTATAAAATTAATCCAGATTTAATTAATCCTTTTATAGTGCTAATACCTATATGCGCTAATCTACTATGCCATAAAGTAGAGGACTCAATCATGTAAGCAGAAGTAGAAACTTTATTGATATTATTTTCAATGATACAAAGTTTGATCATACCCCCATCGGTATATCCCTTTTCAACAAACACATCATTACGGGTCAAAATTAATTTGTCCGACTCAAAGACAGATTTTATTCCTGGTTTACCCAACAAGACTCCACTGACGAGGTTCCTACTCATATCCGGGACGTAAAGTACGTTAGTCAGAGTTACTTTCTTCCCGGAAGTGAATTAGATTTCTACATCACCTGTTCCCACGACCGTTAAGTGTCCTTCATTTCCCATCTGAACTTCTTGTCCATCATTGACTTCAGAATAGGTCTTGAATGCTGCTTTGTCGTATGAAACATGAATGGTAGCACAAGTATCGTACCACCATCCTGGAGCCTTTCCTTTGACCGTCATGAGTTTTCTCACTGTAGCAATTATGTCATCTATCTCAGTGAGATTTACCTCGCTGTTTTGGGTCTTTCGAACCCGACAGTATCTGGCATAATGTCATGTTTTGCCACATACAAAACAGCCGGTCTTGGGTCCTTTGGCGGTGCTGGAGTTCTTGAACTTTTGTTGGTCCTTCTTAGGACCGAGAAAGTTCTTCTTTCCTGCAGGCCTCTTGCTTTTCGCGCTCACCGCGTTAGTTTTTGTAAGCCCCCTAAATTTCCGGGATTATTTTCGAATTTTCCAAATAATTTATTCTCGATAATTAATTTCGATTTAATTGATTTTGATCATTAAATGCTCTTTACCGTGACTTGGAATTCTAGAGCATCAGGGATGCCAGTCTCTGGAAACTTCCTTCTTGGAGTTTGTAGTAGACAAGATTATCTTCATTTTGATATATCATGTCCCACTTGAACTCGTTCCCTTGTGCTCTTTTTGTATCGCACAACTTTCGGGTCAATTTAGGCCAATTAATTATCTACCGTAAAACCTGATTTAATTTCCAACTTAATTTTCGGGCCCGACATCGGTCCAATCCAGACGACCCAATATATGGCCCTGGCATGTTTTAAGCCTACTATGCACGTGCCACTTGCGTGCCACCAATTTGACCTCCCTTGTGCTCCCATTCCATCCGTGATTTTAATTGGTTTAATTTATAAGTTAATTAAATCTTGGCTTCGACTTTGTCCAAACTTGGCCCAACGTCTGACCCAGTTTGGCATGAACCCTACCATGACTGTCCATACATCCCACTGATGTGTCTGTATTTTTTCCTATTTGAAAATACGTTTATTTTATATGAATATCTCTTTCTCTCTCCCTTTCGAATATATATATATATATATATATATATATATATATATATATATATATATATATATATATATATATATATATATATATGGAAACTCGCTCTCTCTCTCATCCTCACCACTCTCTCTCCTAACTTACCCAGTCGAACACATCCCCCCCTCTCTCTAAATATCTATCTCTCTCTCTCTCTCTAACTATCCCACTCCCTTTCTATATATACAATATACACACACACACACATATTATATATATATATTTCTCTCTCTCTCTCACTCCATCACACACAAGCCCACTCCCCCTCACATCACCTTTTCTCTCTCCCCCTACCCGTGCAGTAGCCAGCCCATACACCCCTCTCAACCGACCTCCCACTCTCTCTTAAACTCTCTCTCTATTTCTATTATTAACTAACACCTCTCTCTCTCTCTATTACACTCACCCCTCTCTCTCTCTCCAACTCTCATTCAACACCCTAACCAAGAGCAGCAACAGCTCCCCATGGCCGAGCACTCCGACCCCCTCCTCCTCCTTCTTCACTTCTCCATCTTCTTCCTCTCATCCTCCTCCATTCTCTTCCTTCTCCACCCTCCATAACCATCACCATTATCATCAACACCACACCATCACCATAACTATCACATCGCCACCACCCCCACGCCATCTCCGCCGCCACGGCCACTCCCGCCGGCGCCGCCCATGCCACTGGCCGCGTCGCCGTCGCTGGACGGCCTCCACAGCAGCGGCAGCAGGCAGCAACAACTGCGGCAGCAGCTGCCACAGCAGCAGCCGCGTGCGCCGCCACCGCCGCGGCAGTCGCCGCCGCCGGCGACCCGCCCCCTAGCCGCGCGCAGCTCCGGCGACCCCCCCGGGTGCGTCGTCGTCCTTCCCGACGCGTTAAACAGACGATTCGTGCGTTTTGTACGGAATCCCGTCGACGCGCGCGCGGACGAATTTCAGAATTCGTGTTTCGTCGCAGCAACTTCGTGCCGATTTTTTGGAGAATCCGACCGTTGGATTATCGATTTCTTCGCTCCGTCACAATCTCGGTATATAGCACTTCACTCCCCTCAATTTTCGTCCGTTAATTTCGTCGTTTGATAGATCAAAACCGGCCACCAAGTTGACGTTTTAATTTGAACTGTTTTTGGACAGTTTCGTGATGCCAACTTCGCGGGTTTGTATCTACGTCGTCGCAGCTCCGTTTTGTGCGTTACCAGTTTCGGTGCACAGCTGGTATAACCCTCTTCCTGCCCCCTTTAGATTTCATTTCAGTTTGAGCTTGTTAGGTCGGTAGAATTTGACGCCAAAGTTGGTCGTTCGAATTCTTAGTGTTGCACTTGTTAAATTCTATTTTTGAACCCGGGACTCCGGATTCAATTTCTCACACCACCAGTAGACTCATGGCGTCGTTTTGGCATGTTTTCATGTAAAGTTTGCTTGATTTGGAGAACGTGGGCCCTGGCACGCATTTCGGTGCAAAGCGGGTCCCACTTTCTGAGTCAACGGGACTTTTTGATGCCGGCTCAACGGAATCCAATTCTGGATATACCGTTGAGTTCGTATCGTCATTCTGGACTCATTGACATATAATTTGCTAGGTTTTAGTGGACATTGGTTCCGACGTGCATTTCGGTGCAAGTCGGATACCAATATCCGGACCAACGGGTCATTTTGAGATCGGCTCATCGGAATCCAATTCCGGATATACCGTTGAGTTCGTATCGTCATTCTGGACTCGTTAATATATAATTTGCTGAGTTTTGAGGACATTGGCTTCGACACGCTTTTCCGTACAAATCGGTTTCCAATATCCGGGTCAATGGACCAATCTGAGATCGGGTCAACGGAATCCAATTCTGGATATACCGTTGGGTTCGTATCATCATTCTGGATTCGTGGACATATAATTTGTTAGGTTCAGTACACTTTTATTTTGGCACGTTTTTCGGTACAAAGTGGGTCCGACACGGACACTGTTTTGACCCAAAATTACCTTTTTTCCCCTGTGTCCAAATTGGACTTATGGATAGGCTATCCTAGCTGATTTGACCATTCTAGATGCGTTGGTGATATTTGTTTTACCATCCGACAACACCTGTAGGTTTTCACCCTATTATTATAATCCTTCTATTTTATTCGTATTTTTTAGATCCTTGTATCGGATTTGAGATCCATCGATTCCAGTGATTTTACAACCACTGAAATTGATATGTTGACCCTATATATGTTTATAGAGACTAGCCTTGACCCTGTTTGACCATGGTTGACTGCTTTGACTGAACGTCGAAGTAGAGTCAACATTTGACCTAGGTTAGACTAGTTTTGACCTAGAGTTGACCATAGTTGACCAGTTGACCAAAAGTCAACTGTAAGTCAACCATTGACCCAGTTTGACCTAGTTGACTTGGTTTGACTTCTTGTGACCTAGTGTGACTCAGTGTGATCTAGTTTGACTTAGTTGACTGAGTCTGACCTAGATTGCGTAGTTTATACTATAGAATCAAGCCTAACACTATTGAACCCTAATTAGTTATATATATCTTATCTTTAGGTCTGTGGCATCACTCTGAGCATCGACTCCATTTGACAGCTCAGGACCGCAGGCGAGTACATTCACTGATAGTTTTCATTGTCTTGATATTTGCTATATCCGATTCAGTTGTAGTGTTTTACTTGATTCTCAGTCACGATAGTTCACGGACTAGTATTATCGGACTCCTGTCATGAGATGTCATTCCTGGATTTCTTGGGATACTGGTACTAGCTTGGTCTTGATTCTTGTACTTGTATTGACGCCGATTCCTGAAGAGGACTTGCTCCCCTCTTAGGGAATCCTGCGTCATGACGTGCTATGTCCGGATCCGTATACTATTCGAGGAATGGGGAATTTTATAGATAGTGTGATCAATGCCCACCTTGAGTTACTGTCACGCCCCAGAACCAGAATACTGGAGAGCGGAGGCAGACATAGCCAGCTACATATTGAAATAGAATACATCTCAACTATACGGTCACGGCTGTCTAGATATGAGGGTTTACTACAAGCCAGCAGTCTCTTAAGGTCAAGCCTATTGTCTCAATCTCAAGCAATTAACAGAGTTACAAGATATTAGAGCATCAAATATATATATATAAGGCGTCCCAAATATTACATATTGGATGATCATGAAGCTAGTCATACAAAATGATAGGACTAGCAAGAGTTCAGTCATACATGATCAACCCTAGGATTTGTTAATCATGTTTACAACCCGTAGGCAGACAGTAAGTAAATGTGCATCGAGCTAACAGGTGCTCGTCGGCTAAACGTCTCAAAAGAATAAATTTATATATAAGTGGGTGAAACAAAAAGGGAAAACCCACTCGTAGCCCCGGTTCCTAGTGTTCACCATTGGGCTGGAAGCTTGGTAGATCCTCGGAAGCTGCTCCGAAATCTGGCCACACAAAACCAGCTGGGTCAAACCCCAGAAAGAGCAAGTGCCACAAAGGAGGCCACAAATAAGAACAAAAGCCAGCATATCAGAACATAAGAATAAAAGAAGTACAAGTAGTAAAGTACACAGGGCGATAAACGACTAGGGACGTGGAACCATTCCGGGAGCCAGGTTACAATCCTTAAACCAGACAAGGACCGGGGTTGTAACCCTTCGCCTGAATAGCTCACTGTCTCTACTCATTTATCGTTAAGATAAGTAAAACAAATATGCTCAGGAGATAGCAGGTACTGGAGCTAGACAAGACTTAGACAAGGCTGGACACCATTCATTCACAATCGGCCAAGCAATTACTACGGCTTACTACTTTAACTAACTAGGGTTATCACAAGCCTAATTACTAACAAGATGCAAGTGAGAATTTTCAGTCCCAAGCCCTGCAGACCATCCAGTTATCCTTCCGCGGGTTGAGAGTTATAGGTGGGTACATTGCCCGGGAGACAAATGTACCCTTAGGTGACTTAGAGGGTGCAACACATGACAGTGTGCTGGAAATGTGCTCTACTCGTCGGCAAGCTACAAGTCCATTAAAGCGCCCAGATAACGAGATTGCCTGTGACTGGGAATTCTCTATGTTCTAGTTTGATCTAATCATTAGCCTAATCCAATTTAGCGCGAGTCCCTGGCCGTGGTACCCAGGAAGTCATGTCCTAGACATGATGCAAGACAAGACAAGTGGATTGTACAAGCAAGCAAGCAGGAACACCCACGGTGTCAAGTTGATTATACGAGTCAAGTTACAAGTTACAAGTCAAGTCAGGAGTGCGCCGCCACGGGCCACTATCAAGTCATCAAGATAATTCATGTCAGGGTACTGTCAGGAGTGTGCCACTACGGGTCACTGTCGTGTTATGCTAGTTCCTTGTCATACCATGCTGTGTACAATAGTCATTCCAAACATATTAAGTAAAATCAAGTTCATGACAAAAGGCGTAAGGATATAAAATGGGCGTAAAATATCTAATAAAATATTAATATAAATAGGACTATAGAAGAGCCAAGATCAAGAAATAAACAAATTCATCATAGACAAGTAGGTTGTACAGGGTATGTACTGCGCAGGGTGTCAAGTGCGCAGGTGTCAATTGCGCAGGGTGAGCTGCGCAGGGTACCAACTGCGCAGGATGAGCAGCACAGTAGATGGATTGCGCTGGATCAGATTGCGCAGGAATGGATGGCGCAGGGTCAGATTGCGCAAGGGTGGATTGCGCAAGGGTGGATTGCGCAGAGGTGGATTGCGCATGGCTGGCTTGCGCATGGCTGGCTTGCGCATGGCTGGCTTGCGCCAGCGCAATCCAGTGCAGCGCAAAGCACTGGCTGAGGTCATGCGCAATCGGCCCTGCGCTAAAGAGCACAGGCCGGGGGTGCGCAACCGGCCATGCGCTAAAGAGCGCAATGCAGAGGGATGTTCTTCCTGGCCGAGAGCAGGTCCAAGAACACCAAGAACTTCAATTCTTCATAACTTTGTCAAAACAAAACCAAATCTAGATTTTCAAAGTTCTAACTTGAGTAAAATCGAATTCTCTTCCACATGGAAGCATCAAAACATGCAAAAATCGAAGTTTAATAGATCAAAACCAAAGATTTTCGAAAATGGTTAAAACCTAGATCTATAAGAATGAAAGCTCCAAATCACAAAATGTCAAGTTCTAAAGTTGTTCTCCATGGCCTAATCTAGTTAATGGACAAATAAAAAGTGGTGCTTATTTGATGGCAAGGTGCACTTGCCTATGGGTTGGGGAGTTGTGTGGAAGAAGGAAGAAGAAGAAGTTGAAAGAAATTAATGGAGTTATGGAGGAGAGAGAAAAGGTTGGTAGGTTTTAATGAGGGTGGTTGTGATGGAATAGAGGTGGAGAATAGGCTAAGGTGTTCCACTCATGATGAACCAAACCAAATCAAACCAACTCCACAAAATAAAACCAAGCCATGGTCTAAAACCCATTTACGAGAACCCGAATCCACAAGTCGAGAAAATAAAATACGTGCCAAAATCAAATTACGAGTACAAATACGAAATACAGGAAATGGGGGTGACAACTCTACCCACCTTCAAAGAATTCCGTCCTCGGAATTTAATCAAGGAGCTAGAGATTGCCACGACAAGCTATACTAAGCACAGACAAGCTACACTAAGCAGTTCAATCATACAATCATACAATGCAAGCAAGGAAGGGAAAGCGTAAGGCACAAGGAAGACATTATACCTTACGAGTCTAACAGGTAGGGATATCGCGATCGGATGTCGTCCTCACGCTCCCACGTTGACTCACCTAGAGAGTGATGACCCCAAGCAACACGGACTAAGTTAATAGTCTTGTTCTTGAGCGTCTTTTCTCTCCGGTCCAATATAGACACGGGCCTCTCCTCATACGAAAGGTTGGTACCAACAACCAATTCCGAATGATCTAGGATATGGCTCGGGTCCGGGATGTACCGTCTTAATTGGGATACATGGAATACATCATGTACCTCACTTAGCGACGGCGGAAGAGCGAGACGATAGGACACATCGCCTACTCGCTCCAGAATATCGAACGGCCCTATATACCTAGGACTAAGCTTTCTTCGTACGCCAAAACGAATGACGCCGCGGGTAGGCGAGATCCTAAGGAATACATGGTCGCCGACGGCAAATTCTAAGGGACGTCGATGAGCATCGGCCCAATGGCGCTGGCGATCCTGAGCAACTCGAAGGTGATCTCTGACTTTCCTGACCACTTCAACCGTCTGAGAAATCAGTTCTGGACCGAGCATCTGCCTCTCTCCGACATCGTCCCATGCTAACGGGGATCTGCACTTCCTATCATACAGAGCCTCGAAGGGTGCCATCTGGATACTGGCCTGGAAACTATTGTTGTACGAGAATTCCACCAGGTGCAGGTGATCCTCCCACGAACCACCGAAGTCAAGGGTACACGACCGTAACATATCTTCGAGAGTTTGTATAGTACGCTCTGACTGCCCATCTGTCTGCGGATGATACGCTGAGCTGAACTTGAGACGAGTCCCCAAACTTTGATGAAGACTGCGCCAGAAGTGCGATGTGAATCTCGTATCCCTGTCTGATACTATGCTGACTGGCACTCCGTGAAGTCGGACGATCTGCCTGAGATACATCCCTGCTAGCTGCGCCGTCGACTGTCCAACTCTAAATGGAAGAAAGTGTGCCACCTTGGTAAGCCTGTCTACAATGACCCAAATAGCATCTCTGCCTGCCGGAGATCTGGGTAACCCAGTCACGAAATCCATGGTTATGTGTTCCCATTTCCATTCTGGGATCGGTAAAGGTTGAAGAAGTCCAGCTGGCCTCTGATGTTCAGCCTTGACTTGTTGGCAAACCAAACATCGAGAGACATACCGGGCTATCTCCCTCTTCATACCATTCCACCAAAAGTGTTGACGAATATCTCTGTACATCTTCGTGCTGCCTGGGTGGATGGAATACTACGAACTGTGAGCCTCTGCCATGACTTCCTGTCTGATATCTCCACTGGGTACACAAAGACGCATGCCGTGTTGAAGTGTACCATCCTCATGAATACATAACTCTGGCCTTCTCCCTGCCTCGCACTCTGCTCTGAGCTGCTGAATCTTGGAATCTGTTAACTGTGCTGTCCGGATCCTCTCAACTATGGTAGACTGAATCTGTAGGCTGGCCATCAAGGCCACATTGGAAGGGAGAACCACTTCAATACCCATCTTCTGAAGATCTGCCAATAGCTCTGGTTGCGCCGTCAGGAAATAAACTTCGGCTCTCCGGCTCAACGTATCTGCTACAACGTTGGCCTTTCCTGGATGATACTGTAAATCCACATCGTAGTCCACCAGTAGCTCGAGCCATCTTTTCTGCCGCATATTAAGATCCTTTTGGGTGAAAACATACTTCAGGTTCTTATGATCAGTAAATATCTCCACTCTGTCTCCGTACAAGTAGTGCCTCCACAACTTAAGTGCAAACACTACTGCTGCTAGCTCCAAGTCGTGGGTCGAGTAATTCTTCTCATGATCACGGAGTTGACGTGACGCATAAGCAATTACCTTTCCATGCTGCATCAAAACACATCCCAATCCTCTGCCTGAAGCGTCGCAATAAACTGTGAATCCTCCGGTCCCATCTGGAAGGGTGAGAATGGGAGCCGTTATCAAACCTCGTTTCAACTTCTCAAAGGATTCCTGACATTCTGCTGTCCAAACGAACGGCACATCCTTGCGGGTCAACTGGGTCATCGGCGCTGAAATTATTGCAAAATTAGAGACGAACCGCCGGTAGTAGCCGGCCAATCCAAGAAAGCTGTGAACTTCTGCCACTGAGCTGGGTACTGGCCAAGACTCGATGGCCACAATCTTCTGGGGATCCACTTCCACTCCTCCTCGGGTAATGATGTGACCCAAGTACGAAATGCGATCGAGCCAGAACTCGCATTTACTGAACTTGGCGTACAACTGGTGCTCCCTAAGCGTCTGAAGGACGATCCTGAGATGCTCCTCATGCTCTGCTTCACTCTTGCTGTAGACCAGGATGTCATCAAGGAACACTATCACAAACTGATCCAAGTAAGGCATGAAAATACGGTTCATGAGGTCCATGAACACTGCCGGCGCATTGGTCGCTCCAAAGGGCATAACTAGAAACTCCCAATGCCCGTACCTCGATCTGAACGCCGTCTTCGGGATGTCCTGCTCTCTGACTCTGATCTGGTGGTATCCTGACCGCAAGTCTATCTTCGAGAAAACTGAAGCCCCTCTGAGTTGATCAAATAAGTCATCTATCCTCGGGAGAGGATATCTGTTCTTGATTGTTACTGAGTTCAAGGTACGATAATCAACACATAGCCTGGACGTACCATCCTTCTTTTTCACAAGAAGCATCGGGGCTCCCCAAGGCGATCCACTTGCACGAATGAATCCTTTGGTTTTGAGTTCTTCAATCATCTTGTACAAAATCTCCAACTCTGAAGGTGCCATTCTGTAGACTCGCTCTGATACTGGTGCTGTCCCGGAAATCAAGTCGATGGTGAACTCGATCTTCTGCTCTGGTGGCATCCCTGGAAGTTCCTCTGGAAAGACATCTGGAAACTCTTCAACTATCCGGGGCAACTGCACTGCTGCTACTGCCATCCGCAATACTGGGGGAGAAGGCTCCACGGCGCCTCTGGAAAATGAAAACTCTGGCTCTCCGGGAATACTAAAGACAACTCTGCCAACATGGCAGTCTATCCTAGCATAATGGTTCCTCAACCAATCCATGCCTAGGACTACATCATAGTCTGCCATAGGGAACTCTATGAGCCTAGCGGGGAACTCTCTACCGCTAACTACGATCCGACACGAGGAAAATACTCGATCTACTCCCACAAGACCATTACCAGTAAGTATATTGAGCCTCACTGATAATGACTCGGGCTCCAATCCTATCCTGGTTGCGAATCGTGCAGACATGAATGAATGCGATGCACCAGAATCAAATAATACAGATGCTGGAAAGGTGTTGATGAGAATAGTACCTGCCACTACCTCGCCTGGTGCAACTTCTTCTTCCATGGTCATCATCATAGCCTGACCTCTAGCTGCGGGTCCTCTCTGTTGGAAACTCCTATGTCGGTTCTGTGCTGGAGCCTGGGTGAACTGCTGCTGGTTCTGCTGCTGAAAGGCCTGGGCCTGAGGTAACAATGGCCTCGGGTACTGCTGTTGCTGCTGCTGCTGGACTGGAACTGGGGCTGGTCCTCTCACCGAAGAACTAGAAAGGTTGGATGATGATGGACCTCCCCTATTCGGGCAGGTCCCTATCTGGTGGTCTGCTCCTCCACAAGCCAGGCACAATCCCTGCGCCCTACGACACTCTGCCACTACATGGCCCGGCTTCCCGCAATGAAAACATCCCACCGCGGAAGACTGCTTCTGCTTCTGCTGCTGCGGGTACGTCGGGGTCGAATGCTGAACCGAAGTCACTGAGGCCGCCCGCCTCGGAGTTCCAATGGTTATACCCCTATAGCTGTCGGGGTTGGAGCTGAAGATTGGTACATCTGGTTGTGGGACCGCTTCCTGTCTCCGGTCCTGTCCATAATTCTCCGGGAGGTATACTCATGCCTCCTTGCTGCCTTCAACACTGCATCGAACGTCTGGTGCTCGAACTGCTCTACAGCCAATAATATCTCTAAGTGCAGCCCTTGCTGGAACCGCTGAGCCCTATCGAACTCGGTCACCACCAAAGTGGGGGCGAACCTACTCAGCCTGGAAAACTCGGTCGCATAGCCATCGACCGTTCTGCCTCCTTGCTTCAAGTTGGTAAATCTAGTCTGCAGGTCGTACCGTGCCACCGCATCGAAGTACTTTGTCTGGAACCTCTCTCTGAACGTCGCCCAAGTAACTGGTGCCGCTAACCCCATGGCCTGAGCTGCCCACCAATCGCGAGCCAAGTCCAGTAACTATAGCCGTACCACCGCCACCTTCTCATTCTCAGGTGTCCTAGCTGCTTCCAGGACCACCTCGGTATCCTGAAGCTAAGCGTCCGCGGCAATCGCATCTTCACTGCCGTCAAAGAAGGGAGGGTTCAAGCGCTTGAAACTGTTGGCCGCCTGATTCCCTTGGGGACCTCCTCGGTTTAGTGCATCATGAACTTCCTGGTGCAAGGCGTCGCCTCGACGATCTTGGGATGCAAGCAGTTCTCTGATAAGCCCTACCAAAGGTCCCTCATCCTGTCTAGCTGGTTGAACGGGCGGAGCTGCCTGAACTGGAGGTTCTGAGCCTCCGGAAAGCATAACTCGGAAGGGTACTCCAGAGTGCTGAGTTTGATCTTCCTGGCGCTGGGGTGCTTGTCGAGCTTCCTCTGGCTGGTTGGCAGGTCCGGGAGTAATGCCGCTGAAGAAGATGACATAGGGAACAATAAGGAAAGGACCAGGACAGATCAATGATACAAGCAATGTGATCAGGTCAAGATTCTCAGGGATTTGAAAATACGAGCAGAGATCAAGGACGAATATTGATTGAGACATCTATTCGGTAAACCCTTATATTTCTTGAATGCCAAGACCTGCATGGGCCACCACTTAAACCATGTCACGCCCCAGAACCAGAATACTGGAGAGCGGGGGCAGACATAGCCAACTACGTATATTGAAATAGAATACATCTCAACTATACGGTCACGGCTGTCTAGATATGAGGGTTTACTACAAGCCAGCAGTCTCTTAAGGTCAAGCCTATTGTCTCAATCTCAAGCAATTAACAGAGTTACAAGATATTAAAGCATCAAATATATATATAAGGCGTCCCAAATATTACATATTGGATGATCATGAAGCTAGTCATACAAAATGATAGGACTAGCAAGAGTTCAGTCATACATGATCAACCCTAGGATTTGTTAATCATGTTTACAGCCCGTAGGCAGACAGTAAGTAAATGTGCATCGAGCTAACAGGTGCTCGTCGGCTAAACGCCTCAAAAGAATAAATTTACATATAAGTGGGTGAAACAAAAAGGGAAAATCCACTCGTAGCCCCGGTTCCTTCTAGTGTTCACCATTGGGCTGGAAGCTTGGTAGATCCTCGAAAGCTGCTCCGAAATCTGGCCACACAAAACCAGCTGGGTCAAACCCCAGAAAGAGCAAGTGCCACAAAGGAGGCCACAAATAAGAACAAAAGTCAGCATATCAGAACATAAGAATAAAAGAAGTACAAGTAGTAAAGTACACAGGGCGATAAACGACTAGGGACGTGGAACCATTCCGGAAGCCAGGTTACAATCCTTAAACCAGACAAGGACCGGGGTTGTAATCCTTCGCCTGAATAGCTCACTGTCTCTACTCATTTATCGTTAAGATAAGTAAAACAAACATGCTCAGGAGATAGCAGGTACTGGAGCTAGACAAGACTTAGACAAGGCTGGACACCATTCATTCACAATCGGCCAAGCAATTACTACGGCTTACTACTTTAACTAACTAGGATTATCACAAGCCTAATTACTAACAAGATGCAAGTGAGAATTTCCAGTCCCAAGCCCTGCAGACCATCCAGTTATCCTTCTGCGGGTTGAGAGTTATATGTGGGTACATTGCCCGGAAGACAAATGTACCCTTAAGTGACTTAGAGGGTGCAACACATGACAGTGTGCTGGAAATGTGCTCTACTCGTCGGCAAGCTACAAGTCCATTAAAGCGCCCAGATAACGAGATTGCCTGTGACTAGGAATTCTCTATGTTCTAGTTTGATCTAATCATTAGCCTAATCCAATTTAGCACGAGTCCCTGGCCGTGGTACCCAGGAAGTCACGTCCTAGACATGATGCGAGACAAGACAAGTGGATTGTACAAGCAAGCAAGCAGGAACACCCACGGTGTCAAGTTGATTATACGAGTCAAGTTACAAGTTACAAGTCAAGTCAGGAGTGCGCCGCCACGGGCCACTATCAAGTCATCAAGATAATTCATGTCAGGGTACTGTCAGGAGTGTGCCACTACGGGTCACTGTCGTGTTATGCTAGTTCCTTGTCATACCATGCTGTGTACAATAGTCATTCCAAACATATTAAGTAAAATCAAGTTCATGACAAAATGCGTAAGGATATAAAATGAGCGTAAAATATCTAATAAAATATTAATATAAATAGGACTATAGAAGAGCCAAGATCAAGAAATAAATAAATTCATCATAGACAAGTAGGTTGTACAGGGTATGTACTGCGCAGGGTGTCAAGTGCGCAGGTGTCAATTGCGCAGGGTGAGCTGCGCAGGGTACCAACTGCGCAGGATGAGCAGCGCAGTAGATGGATTGCGCTGGATCAGGTTTCGCAGGAATAGATGGCGCAGGGTCAGATTGCGCAAGGGTGGATTGTGCAAGGGTGGATTGCGCAGAGGTGGATTGCGCATGGCTGGCTTGCGCATGGCTGGCTTGCGCCAGCGCAATCCAGTGCAGCGCAAAGCACTGGCTGAGGTCATGCGCAATCGGCCCTGCGCTAAAGAGCACAGGCCGGGGGTGCGCAACCGGCCATGCGCTAAAGAGCGCAAGGCAGAGGGATGTTCTTCCTGGCCGAGAGCAGGTCCAAGAACACCAAGAACTTCAATTCTTCATAACTTTGTCAAAACAAAACCAAATCTAGATTTTCAAAGTTCTAACTTGAGTAAAATCGAATTCTCTTCCACATGGAAGCATCAAAACATGCAAAAATCGAAGTTTAATAGATCAAAACCAAGGATTTTCGAAAATGGTTAAAACCTAGATCTAGAAGAATGAAAGCTCCAAATCACAAAATGTCAAGTTCTAAAGTTGTTCTCCATGGCCTAATCTAGTTAATGGACAAATAAAAAGTGGTGCTTATTTGATGGCAAGGTGCACTTGCCTATGGGTTGGGGAGTTGTGTGGAAGAAGGAAGAAGAAGAAGTTGAAAGAAATTAATGGAGTTATGGAGGAGAGAGAAAAGGTTGGTAGGTTTTAATGAGGGTGGTTGTGATGGAATGGAGGTGGAGAATAGGCTAAGGTGTTCCACTCATGATGAACCAAACCAAATCAAACCAACTCCACAAAATAAAACCAAGCCATGGTCTAAAACCCATTTACGAGAACCCGAATCCACAAGTCGAGAAAATAAAATACGTGCCAAAATCAAATTACGAGTACAAATACGAAATACAGGAAATGGGGGTGACAGTTACTACTTGTATCATAGCTATACCCTCACCTCACGATGGGTATAGCCTGACCTGTGTTACTACTTGCTCCATAGCTTACTATCCCGGCCGGACCGAGTCCACGCACTTGTAGCCGGTCGGCTGGAAGCCTGATCTTGACCCATACCGATCACATTATGCTATAATATTCGAGGCACATTTTATATTTACTTTTCTTATCATATATCCTGTTCTGTTCTACATACAGTACTTCTCACCATGCATGATATACAGTTACTCACATGCTCTACATGCCTTTATATTGTACCTTGATTGGAGACTAAGTTCTGCTCGGGAGAAGAGTTACAACCCCGGTCCTTGTTTGGTTTAAGGGTTGTAACTCGGCTTCCGAACGGTTCCCAAGTCTTCATATATCTCTGTCTTGTAGTTCATTATACTGTCTCTTATAGAATTTGTCAATTCACATGGAACTGCTGTTAGTGTTTATACTTGCTCATTTTCCTGACAGGATACCGTTGATAATATTTTAGGAGTTGTTATACTATTAGTGGACTTCATGATGTTGCTAGCTGAGGTGGATCTCACTATTCTTCTATGTGAGTTGTCTGGTAGTTATCCTTAGTTAGTCTTTGTTGTTCCTTCTTTATTTTCTTGTCTTATGATCATTGTAGATTCTAGTTGTTCTAGTGATATTGTTATTATTCTCGTCTTATCTTCCTTAGTTTTCGTGATGTAATATGAGTATATTTCTAGTTATGGATCTTTAGATATTGTAGTTGGTATCGGGTACTTGACAGCGTTCTACCGCCGATACTGTGGCGTAGGCTGGGCGTGGCCCACATATTCGTATCCGTATATCCGGGTGCGGGTCGTGACACGTTTTTAGTGGTGGCCCATGCAGGTCTGTCTTTGCAATAAATGCGAAGTCGTGGTAGTACTTGAGCTTTTCTGTACTACTGCGAGCCTGCCCTAGGATTAAGATTGAGTCATGGCATATTTTAGGATTTTGGTACTCAGTCACATATTAGGAACTCTTGGTAGATTCCATGGATGACCCTGGAAATCTTATTTCGAACTTTTCGAAACTTTTCCCATTTGTTCCTGTCCATCCTGATTTCTGAAACATCTGTCCGTTATCAACTTTATTCTTTCTTGGAATGAGTTTGTGGACTCCAGAGGGAAGGTATAAGTTGGACTTATATATCTTCTAGGTTGAGACGAGAATATGATTTGCCAGTCTCATATCAGGTTGAGATTGTTTTAGATTATATTCCAATGATTTCCTTTTATCTTGACCTAGATAGTACCTTTGGACATCTCCTGAAGAATTTTCTTCTAAACCCTATCTCGGGATCTGTTTCCGCTAGTTTCCATATACTTATCCTTGATTCGTTGTTGAAAATTTTGAAATTCTTGATGTTCGTTGTTGAATTCGATTTTGATTCTGTTTGAAGATAAGTTTTTCTGGATTGAGTTAAGATATTCTGATAAACATATTATATGAGACGATGAGAACGATAAATGTCTACTTTATTTATGGAGTTTAGAATTTATCGCAGTCATATTAGCTAGCCTGACAAGGACATGGAGCCTGATTTTGGATATACGATCCTAGTTATGGAAATTTAGATTTTCTTGCAGCCATACCGGTTGGCGTGGTAAGGAATCTAGATGACATAATTACAGGGTGTATATCTTAGTTATGGACTCTATCGTTTATTGCAACTATGTTTACTGGCGTGGCGAAAAATTCTGGCAACATGATTTTGGATGGATGTGTATGGTTATCAGGTCATATCTTAAATTGATTCACTTCTTTTTGACCAAATGATGAGGACAATTCACACCCTTATTTCTCGACTTATCATTCATTTCTTTTCTCATCGAGTGATGATTTTCTCATCTTGCCATCATTTTCTTTGACTTGTTTAGCTATATCTTGACTACACCAATCAACTATCTCGTATCTACATATGTCATCTACCCTTAAAATCTCTGAAAATTTTAAATTTTTTATATCTCAATTGTTTCTTAAAATTCGATACTGTTATGATTTTGATTCCCTTCTGTCCATGACCAATCAATTTTGGTCGTATTGTTTATCGTGTCAAAGAGTCTTAGTCGCTGACTAGACTTGAATGAGTTCCAATTTCCATTGGGACCTGGATTTCCATCATTGGACGCTCGTGCCCAGACTTCGTTGATCCTATTCTCCATCTTGCCCAAATTCTGATTTACTCGAAAGTTGATCAACTTAGATCGTGTTGAGACAAATTTCTTTATCGTGGTTGGATTTCAATGCTATTAACCCTCGTGCATTGCCTTCTGATTTTGATCATGTTTGGATTTTGGACACTCGTGTCTAAACTCTTTTCGACCTTGATTTTATTTTCTGATTACATCCAAATTTCTTGTGATTAGTCATGCCTAGATGATTGGGCATGACTAAGATAACTTGGGATTTCCTTGACCGTGATTTTAACGATCATAACTATACATTTTATCTTGCCTCAAACTCGTGCCTAAATTTTTGATTTTCAATCACGACTAACTAGTGTGACTACGAAATTATTCGTGTTAAAATTGAACATGTTTGACTTTCTACCGTGCCAAATTGACTTGGGTTCTTTCC
The DNA here is from genome assembly GCA_029216955.1 of Iris pallida. NCBI lineage: Eukaryota > Viridiplantae > Streptophyta > Magnoliopsida > Asparagales > Iridaceae > Iris > Iris pallida. The sequence continues at coordinate 2,974,531 of JANAVB010021800.1, read as the reverse complement.
TAAATTGTGCTTTTAAGACCATGATTTTGAATTCATAATTTATCGTCTATCACAACTAAACTTGGATCTTGATCGTGCTTATGTGACCTATAATCTGATTTCTATCAAATCTATCTCTCAATCGCGCTATACTCAAATTTTCTCCCCATTTGCTTCTCTTAGCCCTGTTTTAGATCATGACTAATTGACTTTGATTTTCATGATCTTGATAATCTTAACCCTCAAATCGTGCCAAGTGAACTTAGACTATTTCCAATTTTAATCGCGTTCGAACTTGGATCGTATTTCACGATTTTATTAATCATCCTCCTTAATCTTTGATCGGGCCTATAAGATATTAACTTTGATTTTGTTTTGTGTCTGCAATTTTATCTCAACTATGCCAAATCTTGTTTTGGTCATAGTTAGCTTTTTATCTTGATCGAGCATGTGCGACTTTCAGGTTGATTTTCATCAACCTAAGTCCTACATATCACCCCGTACTTGAACTTCATTTATATCTTCGAATTCTCCTGATCGTCTCTAAAATCGTGCCCCAATGACTTGACTTATTTTGAAATCATGCACATATGATTTTGTTCGTATCATGATTCTATCGTGCCAAATCGTGCCTGAACAATTTTAAATCGATTATCTTGATCGTGCAAAACTCATCATTTTGGATCATGCCTAAAATATTGCTTAAATCTTCTATCATGTTTTAACCCCACTGCCAACCTTTAATTTCGAGGACGAAATTTTTATAAGGTGGGTAGGATGTAAGCCCCCTGAATTTCCGGGATTATTTTCGAATTTTCCAAATAATTTATTCTCGATAATTAATTTCGATTTAATTGATTTTGATCATTAAATGCTCTTTACCGTGACTTGGAATTCTAGAGCATCAGGGATGCCAGTCTCTGGAAACTTTCTTCTTGGAGTTTGTAGTAGACGAGATTATCTTCATTTTGATATATCATGTCCCACTTGAACTCGTTCCCTTGTGCTCTTTTTGTATCGCACAACTTTCGGGTCAATTTAGGCCAATTAATTATCTACCGTAAAACCTGATTTAATTTCCAACTTAATTTCCGGGCCCGACATCGGTCCAATCCAGACGACCCAATATATGGCCCTGGCATGTTTTAAGCCTACTATGCACGTGCCACTTGCGTGCCACCAATTTGACCTCCCTTGTGCTCCCATTCCATCCGTGATTTTAATTGGTTAAATTTATAAGTTAATTAAATCTTGGCTTCGACTTTGTCCAAACTTGGCCCAACGTCTGACCCAGTTTGGCATGAACCCTACCATGACTACCCATACATCCCACTGATGTGTCTGCATTTTTCCCTATTTGAAAATACGTTTATTTTATATGAATATCTCTTTCTCTCTCCCTTTCGAATATATATATATATATATATATATATATATATATATATATATATATATATATATATATATATATATATATATATATATATATATATATATAAACTCTCTCTCTCTCTCATCCTCACCACTCTCTCTCCTAACTTACCCAGCCGAACACATCCCCCCCTCTCTAAATATCTATCTCTCTTTCCCTCTCTAAATATCCCACTCCCTTTCTATATATATAATATACACACACACACACACACACACACACACACACACACACACACACACACACACACACACACACACATATTATATATATATTTCTCTCTCTCACTCCATCACACACAAGCCCACTCCCCCTCACATCACCTTTTCTCTCTCCTCCTACCCGTACAGTAGCCAGCCCATACACCCCTCTCAACCGACCTCCCACTCTCTCTCAAACTCTCTCTCTATTTCTATTATTAACTAACACCTCTCTCTCTCTCTCTATTACACTCACCCCTCTCTCTCTCCAACTCTCATTCAACACCCTCACCAAGAGCAGCAACAGCTCCCCATGGCCGAGCACTCTGACCCCCTCCGCCTCCTTCTTCACTTCTCCATCTTCTTCCTCTCATCCTCCTCCATTCTCTTCCTTCTCCACCCTCCATAACCATCACCATTATCATCAACACCACACCATCACCATAACCATCACACCGCCACCACCCCCACGCCATCTCCGCCGCCGTGACCACTCCCGCCGGCGCCGCCCACGCCACTGGCCGCGTCGCCGCCGCTGGACGACCTCCACAGCAGCGGCAGCAGGCAGCAACAACTGCGGCAGCAGCTGCCACAGCAGCAGCCGCGTGTGCCGTCGCCGTCGCGACCGTCGCCGCCGCCGGCGACCCGCCCCCTAGCCGCACGCAGCTCCGGCGACCCCCCCCGGGTGCGCCGTCGTCCTCCCCGACGCGTTAAACAGATGATTCGTGCGTTTTGCACGGAATCCCGTCGACGCGCGCGCGGACGAATTTCAGAATTCGTGTTTCGTCGCAGCAACTTCGTGCCAATTTTTTTGGAGAATCCGACCGTTGGATCGGCGATTTCTTCGCTCCGTCACAATCTCGGTATATAGCACTTCACTCCCCTCAATTTTTGTCCGTTAATTTCGTCGTTTGATAGATCAAAACCGGCCACCAAGTTGACGTTTTAATTTGAACTATTTTTGGACAGTTTCGTGATGCCAACTTCGCGGGTTCGTATCTTCGTCGTCGCAGCTCCGTTTTGTGCGCTACCAGTTACGGTACACAGCTGGTATAACCCTCTTCCTGCCCCCTTTAGATTTTATTTCAGTTTGAGCTTGTTAGGTCGGTCGAATTCGACGCCAAAGTTGGCCGTTCGAATTCTTAGTGTTGCACTTGTTAAATTCTATTTTTGAACCCGGAACTCCGGATTCAATTTCTGACACCACCAGTAGACTCGTGGCGTCGTTCTGGCTTGTTTTCATATAAAGTTTGCTTGATTTGGAGAACGTGGGCCCTGGCACGCATTTCGGTGCAAAGCGGGTCCCACTTTCTGAGTCAACGAGACTTTTTGATGCCGGCTCATCGAAATCCAATTCCGGATATACCGTTGAGTTCGTATCGTCATTCTGGACTCGTTGACATATAATTTGCTAGGTTTTAGTGGACATTGGTTCCGGCACGCATTTCGGTGCAAGTCAGATAACAATATCCGGACCAACGGGTCATTTTGATATCGGCTCATCGGAATCCAATTCCGGATATACCGTTGAGTTCGTATCATCATTCTGGACTCATTAACATATAATTTGCTGAGTTTTGAGGACATTGGCTCCGACACGCTTTTCCGTGCAAATCGGTTTCCAATATCCGGATCAACGGACCAATCTGAGATCGGGTCAACGGAATCCAATTCTGAATATACCGTTGGGTTCGTATCGTCATTCTGGATTCGTGGACATATAATTTGTTAGGTTTAGTACACTTCTATTTTGGCATGTTTTTCGGTACAAAGTGGATCCGACACGGACACCGTTTTGATCCGAAATTACCTTTTTGCCCCTGTGTCCAAATTGGACTTATGGATAGGCTATCCTAGCTGATTTGACCATTCTGGATGCGTTGGTGATATTTGTTTCACCATCCGACAACACCTGTAGGTTTTTACCCTATTATTATAATCCTTCTATTTTATTCGTATTTTTTTAGATCCTTGTATCGGATTTGAGATCCATCGATTCCAGTAATTTTACAACCACTGAAATTGATATGTTGACCCTATAGATGTTTATAGAGACTAGCCTTGACCCTGTTTGACCATGGTTGACTGTTTTGACTGAACGTCGAAGTAGAGTCAACATTTGACCTAGGTTAGACTAGTTTTGACCTAGAGTTGACCATAGTTGACCAGTTGACCAAAAGTCAACTGTAAGTCAACCATTGACCCAGTTTGACCTAGTTGACTTGGTTTGACTTCTTGTGACCTAGTGTGACTCAGTGTGACCTAGTTTGACTTAGTTGACTGAGTCTGACCTAGATTGCGTAGTTTATACTATAGAATCAAGCCTAACACTGTTGAACCCTAATTAGTTATATATATCTTATCTTTAGGTCTGTGGCATCACTCTGAGCATCGACCCCATTTGACAGCTCAGGACTGCAGGCGAGTACATTCACTGATAGTTTTTATTGTCTTGATATTTGCTATATCCGATTCAGATGTAGTGTTTTACTTGATTCTCAGTCACGATAGTTCACGGACTAGTATTATCGGACTCCTGTCATGAGAGTCATTCCTGAATTTCTTGGGATACTTGTACTTGCTTGGTCTTGATTCTTGTACTTGTATTGATGCCGATTCCTGAAGAGGACTTGCTCCTCTTAGGGAATCCTGCGTCATGACGTGTTATGTCCGGATCCGTATACTATTCGGGGAATGGGGAATTTTATAGATAGTTTGATCAATGCCCACCTTGAGTTACTACTTGTATCATAGCTATACCCTCACCTCACGATGGGTATAGCCTGACCTGTGTTACTACTTGCTCCATAGCTTACCATCCCGGCCGGACCGAGTCCACGTACTTGTAGCCGGTCGGCTGGAAGCCTGATCTTGACCCATATCGATCACATTATGCTATAATATTCGAGGCACATTTTATATTTAATTTTCTTATCATATATCCTGTTCTGTTCTACATACAGTACTTCTCACCATGCATGATATACAGTTACTCACATGCTCTACATACCTTTACATTGTACCTTGATTGGAGACTAAGTTCTGCTCGGGAGAAGAGTTACAACCCCGGTCCTTGTTTGGTTTAAGGGTTGTAACTCGGCTTCCGAACGGTTCCCAAGTCTTCATATATCTTTGTCTTATAGTTCATTATACTGTCTCTTATAGAATTTGTCAATTCACATGGAACTGCTGTTAGTGTTTGTACTTGCTCATTTTTCTGACAGGATACCGTTGATAATATTTTAGGAGTTGTTATACTATTAGTGGACTTCATGATGTTGCTAGCTGAGGTGGATCTCACTATTCTTCTATGTGAGTTGTCTGGTAGTTATCCTTAGTTAGTCTTTGTTGTTCCTTCTTTATTTTCTTGTCTTATGATCATTGTAGATTCTAGTTGTTCTAGTGATATTGTTATTATTCTCGTCTTATCTTCCTTAGTTTTCGTGATGTGATATGAGTACATTTCTAGTTATGGATCTTTAGATATTGTAGTTAGTATCGGGTACTTGACAGCGTTCTACCGCCGATACTGCGGCGTAGGCTGGGCGTGGCCCACATATTCGTATCCGTATATCCGGGTGCGGGTCGTGACAGTTTTAGAAACTCCGTTGTTCTCGGATTTCTGTCTTTCCTTCGATTCCTCTTCGATTCGAAGGTATTTTTGAATCTGTTCCAGTGAGAAATCCTCAGAGCTGTGAAGTAGTTTCTTCCGATAACTATTCCAAGATGCTGGCAATTTAGTAATTATAGCACCAACTTGGAATGGTTTCGAAAGTTCTATCTTTACTGCCCTGAGTTTATTGACTAGAACTTGTAGTTCGTGTACTTGGACAAGTATAGGCTTTGTATCAATCATTTTGAAATCAAAATACTTTGATATAAGAAATTTTTTTGTACCTTCTTCTTCTGCTCTGAATGTGAAATCCAGAGCCTTCCAGATGTCAATCGCCGAAGAATTTTCTGTATAGAGGTCGTACAGTCTGTCCGACAGGGTGTTCAGAATGTGACCACGGCACAACAGTTCGTCCTCTTTGCGCTTTTTGCGTTCTGCCTTGACTGCATCAGAATCTGCTGGAGTGGGTTCTGAAACAGGTGGCAGATCTGGGTCGAGGACATAGTAGATCTTCAGCGCCGTCAGGAGGAAGATTATCTTGTCCTGCCAGCGTGTGAAGTTCGTCCCGTCGAAGCGAACCAGTTTGACTAGATCCTGATTCATGACTTTGATGCTCGAAATTCAGCCTCGGACGCCATTATTTGTAACACTTTAAGATTGTTAGAAATTGCTAGTACTTCACTTCTGAGTTCTGCGAAGTTGAAAATGTCGTCGAGGCTTGAATCGTGCATTTAGCAGCACTTTCCTTAAAGTGTTTCGGGCACTCCGGTAATGTCTTGGAGTCAGCACGCCAGAACACCCAGGATAAGACAGCCTTCTGCCGGAGGTTCACCAGACGTTGTGAGACACCGGCGTAGGGAAGAACACCTTTCAGGAAAACTTTTGAAGAGAAAAGAAAGAGAGAATGAATACTGAGATTCTGTGTGTTTTAGACTCAGAGATCTGTAGTATATATAGATGGATTCGTGTTGTGCACAAGTGCGTCTACAATGCGCCACTATCGCCTCTACGCCCGAGCCCGAGCTCGTGCCCGTGCCCGAGCCGGAGTCGGAGCCGGTGTTGCCGGTGGTAACACCGGCTACATTTCATGAAGAAGATAAAACAACAACCAATGGTCACCCACTAGCAACCGTTTGGTTGTTGTACACTCCTCATGAGTGCACATACCTATTTAAGCACCCTCGAACCTTTCTCTCTTTCCGATGTGGGACTAAAGTCCCTTCTCTTTCCTTTTCATCCTTATGAACAATAAATGGAATTAATAATTCCAACACTCGCTGCATTAACTCAGTTTTAAAGCGGGGGCTCGGGTCGGTGATGTCGCTTCACTCCTTCTGTTCCGTCGCTCGTCGTCGACTACAGGTAGTCATGACAGTACTTTACGCTACCTTGCCCGGCTTTGCCGGTGGGAAGTTCGTTCGGCTTTCAGCTTTTCACTTATCGCCTCCGTTTTCGATGGAATCTCCGACGCCCAATATCTCGGGATTGATGCACTAATATTCTACTGGAACTTTGTTCTATTTGCAAACCGAGACACAACTTTTTTTTTTCAAGTCTTTCATTTCAAATTCCTTCTTTAAACAGTTTGCAGTTTTCTCCAACGCTGTAGGAGACCGAATCAGGTTTATATCATCAACATATACTACTACTATAGAGAAGCTATTCTCGGATTTCTTAAGGAAGACACATGGACAAATATGACTATTTTTGTATCATTCCTTAGTCAAATATATACTAAGACGATTATACGACATTCTTCTCGATTGTTTCAACCCATATAATGCTCGTCTAGGTTTCATTAAATACATGTCCTTTGGCTTAGTCTCTGGCATTGTAAATCCTTTTAAAATTTTCATATAGATGTTAGTATCTAAGTCTCGATACAAATATGCAGTTACAACATCCATAAGTCTTATATCAAGATTTTTAGAAACTGTGAGACTAATTAGATATCTAAAGGTAATGGCATCCATAACTGGAGAGTACGTCTCCATATAGTCAATTGTAAGTCTTTGAAAGAAATCTTGTGCTATAAGTCGGACTCTATATTTTTCAACTTTGTTACTCTCATTTCATTTTCTCACGACGCTCATTTAAAACCAACAGGGGTTATGTCCTTTGAGGTTTTCACTATAGGTCCATGATGAAAAATATGCTCCAAATTCATATCATAGAAATGTCCCTTCTAACATTATGAATTTAGAGTCACAATTAAGAAATTTCTGTATTGTGCGCAGTTCAACAGCAACTTACATACTTATTGCAGGTACCATCCCTAGAAATTTACAGGAATATGACATGTCAAGAAGTCTCAAGAAACTCTGTTAAACCATCTTCTTGAAATATTGATCAAGCGCAAAGAAATATAGGGAGTCCAGAAACCTTCTGTGAAAGCATTCACAGGATGTTTCATGTTTACAATGTATCCAAGACTCGAGTTATGGACATATATGAATATATGCTTTCAATTGCTTGTTTTTATGTGGCTTCCTGCAGCCATTACTTCTGATAATCACTAAAACTCAGCTATATATTCCAATCATACAGTGAACATAGATTAAAATTTCAGCATTCATCAAGGAATACAAATATGGAATTAAACATGTCTGCTTGGAGAACAGATGCAACAATTAACAACAGAGAAAATAACCTGTCATTTCCAGAGAGTTACCAAGAAAACTCTACACCTAGCTTCCCTTGCTTCAGGAGGAAAAAAAAAAAACTACTAGAAGAAATCAAACTCCAAATAGTTCTCTGAACCTTTCTTATCAACTGCAGCTGGAGCAGGAGCATCCTTCTCTCCGGTCTGTGCTGCCACCGGCGGCACTGGAGGACGTTCGATCTCCACCGGTTTTGGTATTTCCGGGGGGCTAGCACACCGTATCAACGCCCAGTTTATGCCGTCAAAGAACGGGTGCTGCTTTATCTCCGTGGCTCCTCGCTTGTACGCCAGCCGGTGCTGTGGCTCCTTCACTAGCAATCCCCTTATTAAATCCCTTGCGGAGAAGCTCACCATTGGGGACTCAGGAAAGCGCAGCGGCTGCCCAACAACATTGAATAACGTAGCCCGATTGCCTGATCCTTTGAAAGGCGTCTTTCCGAATAAAAGCTCGTACAAGAATATCCCAAAGGTCCACCAATCCACTGCACTCCCGTGGCCCTCTCCTTTGATGATCTCCGGAGCCAAGTACTCGTGAGTACCGACAAATGACATGGACCGTGCGTCAGTTGGCTCCGCTATGAGCTCAGGCAAAGGGCTGACCTGGTTGCCTATTTCGGGCTTCGGCTTGGCCTTACTACGGTCTTTCTTAGATTTGGAAGAGAAGAGGCCACGAGGAGAGAAGCAGCTGGTGGGAACCACACACGAGGGCTGAATACAGGACGTGGGCTCGATGCAGGAAGGCTGGACACAGTAGACGGGGGCTGTGTTGGTGGTGTGGCGGAAGGAACCGGAGTCAGGGTTGGAGGACTTAATGAGGGTGGGGCTGACTGAGCACCGGAGTGAAAGGTCAAAGTCGGAGAGCATGATGTGGCCATCATCACGGACTAGCACATTCTCCGGCTTGAGGTCACGGTAGACGATGCCGAGCATGTGGAGGTATTCCATCGCAAGTAGGACCTCTGCTACGTAGAACCTGCATTTGCAAAATTATGAGTTTGAAATGATCAAATCCATCAACATCAAAGGATGATCTTACTAAAAAGGTATCCGAATGAAGAGCAACTTATTTCCGGTGGTGAGAAGAAGCTTCTGACAAACAGGTTTCTGGTGGCTGATCTTCCGCTGTGTCTTTGGTTCATGATTGTCGTTAGCCACAGTGACACTAGTAGTAGGATTTTGCCAGTTATAGGATATTTTTGTCTTTTTCAGTATCTTCTATAAAACATATGTGGATTTGGATATTTTATTTCCCTATATAGATTCGGGCGCAAGGACTTGGTTCCTGTTTGCAGATTGTATTTGAAGGTGTTTCTTTGAGGTGAAGTTTATTTAAGTTGTTTCTTTGAGCTGAAGTTGATATAAGTTGATTCTGTTGTTGCTTTACTCCAAAGTGAACATACTTCTTTGCTCAGATGTTTCAAATTTTCAATATGCTATATGATATGATTTTCTTATTCACCATATCCTTTACTTTCGATACTCCATAGTTGTTTATTAACAACATTCATGAGTCACCCTGATCCAAGTAAGTGGTCCAAAAAGTGTCCTAGTAATAGTTACCATAACACCAAAGAATGGTAGCTTCCTAAGAAAACAACTAAAAGCAATAATCATAACTACATAAGTGCGATACTTGTGTTAGCTTTCCCATTTTTCCTTCCATTTAGTGATCCACCTCTAGCGCAATTCATCAAAATTTTTATTTCAAAGGATGCAAAGTGCACACCACACATAAGCAAACTCGATTACCTGCAAATCCAAATAGTCCTCAGATAGCATATTCCTCCCTATTTTGTTTACCGGATAAAACAAAATAGAAACTAAACCTTCCCTACTGCTATCTTACTGATAATAGTGGATCTCCAAGCAATGCCTACGTTTGCTCTATAAGCATCATAGATCAAGAAACTCATTTCGTCTACGAGACTATTGCAGCAAATTATGGGCCTTGGATATGCTAGAATTAGTATTCTCCTTTCTCAATTTGCCAAATACCCGAGAAGTGCATCCATATAAGTTGGCCTCGGAGCTAAATCAATTCATCTACTTCTCTGGCCAAACCTAGCGAAACAATACTGGACCAAGCACAAGCACAAGCACAAGTTGCACAACCAAATCTGGTAGAACTTGACCCAAGCTCAAACCAAGGTTCGAAATCTCTATCAGGTATCTGTTTTGGACCCTTCTTCGTTGTTTTTCTTTGTTGTTTCAAGTTTCAGCAGTTTGGTGATTTTGGTGGCCTCCAATAGGTGTATTGGCCTTTAGGATTTCAAATTTGAAAATTTTTATAACTATCAAAAATATTTAAAAATAATTTGATATATTTAGGCATAAATTCATGTATTACTTATGTCATTTCTGTTACATTGTTTGTAACATTTCATGTTAGTTCATTTCAAAATAAAATATGATCAACATTGTTGAACCATATACCACGAATAAATTATACTTTTATTGACTTGTTTTTAGAACACAACTATATTATTGTTCATTGACTATTTTTAGCACATATAACATTGTTGAAGAATATAACATTTTCTTCTTCAGAGGAGTTCTTCGTCGTTCCATCACCATCATCATCCCATTGTTCCATCACCATCTTGCTCGTTGCCTAACTAAGATTGGATAAAATAACCCAACCTAACTAAGATTGAAGAATAAACCCTAACCTAACTAGGACTCAAGATTAGGCCTACAAGGTAAACACGATCCTAATACAACTCAATAACTATAATTCTAATTGAAGGCAATTAAAAAAAATCCTAAATTAAGCTAAACTAGGACTCAAACTTAGAGATTGACTTGGACATGAGATGGTCCTCCATCAATTACTACTATTAATAGAATTTAGTAGAATATTTGACTTGTTTATTATTGAGGTGGAGCTACACTTATATAGGAGAGGCTAACCCCTCTCCCTATTATTCTACCCGATGTGGGACTAAAAGCCCATTAATACTGTCAACACTCCCCCTCAAGATGGGTGATAGATATCAATCATCCCCATCTTGTTACATAGTTTAGCGAGACTTAATGAATTAAGCCCCTTAGTAAGACAATCTACAATTTGTTCTTCTGAGCGAACATGATCGAGCTTTAGTATTCCTTTCTCCAGCTTTTCCTTGATGAAAAACCAATCGATCTCGATGTGCTTCGTTCTGTCATGCTGAACTGGATTGTTAGCTATAATCAATGCTGCTTGGCTATCACTCAGAAGACGCAATGGTGTTCCTTGGTCCAGCTTCAACTCTGTCAGCAATGCTTTTACCCACAACAATTCTGACACTCCCAGAGTCGTAGCTCTATATTCTGCTTCAGCGGTTGATCGAGCTACCACATACTGTTTCTTGCTTCTCTATGAGACTAAGTTACCCCCCACAAATACACAATATCCTGAGATAGACCTTCTGTCATCCATGCAACTTGTCCAATCTGCATCACAGTATCCCTCCAACACTAAAGTGTCCATTGTTCTTGAACCATATTCCTCTTCCAGGAGCCCCCTTTAGATATCTCAAAATATGAAAAACTGCATCCATGTGGCCATTCCTTGGATCGTGCATGAAACGACTCACCACACTCACAGCAAATGAGATATCAGGACGAGTGTAACCCAGATAAATTAATCTACCTACAAGTCTCTGATATATTTCACGATCAACTGGCTCTCCTGCCTCTGCCCCCAATTTATCTTTCTGGTCAATTGGAGTGACCGTCGGACGACATCCCAGCATACAAGTTTCTGCGAGCAAGTCTAGTACATACTTCCTCTGAGAGAGGACGATCCCATCTTTTCCTCGAGCTACCTCGATCCCAAGAAAATACCTCATCATTCCAAGTCATTTACTTCAAATTCTTTGGCAAGTTTCTTCTTCAGCTGGGTAATCTCCTCTTCCTCGTCACCTGTGATCACTATATCATCCACGTATACCGCAAGTATGGTAACGTGGCCTCTCGCATGTCGGAAGAAGACTGTGTGATCTGCATTAGTCTGGCTGTACCCCATGCCCGTGACAGCTTTTCTGAATCTTTCAAACCATGCCCGAGGAGATTGCTCGAGTCCATACAGTGATTTCTTCAGCTTGCACACTTTTCCTGCTGAATGCCTCGTGCAAAATCTAGGAAGAGTCTCCATGTATACTTCCTCCTGTAGATCTCTATGAAGAAAGGCATTCTTCATATCTAATTAATGAAGTTGCCACCCATGGTTGCCTGCAAGAGAGACCAGGGTTCTTACAGTGCTCATCTTCGCTACAGGAGCAAACGTCTCATCATAGTTGATGTCATAGGACTGAGTGAATCCTTTTGCAACCAATCTTGTCTTGTATCGCTCCACCTTTCCTTCTGGCGTCTCCTTCACCCTTTTTCCTTCAGATAATGGAACAAGTTCCCATGTCCCATTTCTTTCCAGTGTCCCAAGTTCCTCCAACAGTACAGCTTTCCACCTTTGATCTTCTTTCGCTTCCTGCCAACACTTAGACAAAAGAGGTAGTGTTTAACGATGCAATGAATGCTCCATAAGTAGGGGATAGATTAGAGTATGATAGAAAATGAGCAATATCATGTTCATAACCATAACGAATAGGAAATTTTCCTGCATTACTACGAGAAGATCTTCTTAAGGGAATATGAGATAGTGGAGGAGAGATCATACCATCCGAATCAGAGGGATCCGGTGCGAAAGGCGCATCTTTAGGAGTTGGGACAGGGTTAAGCGAGGGACATGGCACAGTTGGCACAGTAGGGACAATAGGCACAATAGTGGACTGCTGATTCCTTCTTCTGTAGACTTGGAGCTCTGTAGTTCGTTCCTCCCCCTGCACTGGAGCATCACTTCCTTCCTCCTGATTGTATGCATCATCATTACTTTCCTCACTCTCGCTATCTCCCATGCTTTTTTTGGACTAACTTCCATCATTGGGCATGGAACTGACCCAACAACCACGCTTGGGACTATCTCCCCCTCACTCCTACCACCTCCTGTGTTAGGAGTGTCACCACCAAATGCCGAGCCTTCACCTGAACCATTGTGATAGTATGGTTCCATCTCTCTGAATGTAACATCCATGCTCACAAAGAGTCTTCGCTCCACTGGACTCCAACAAGAATATTCCTTCTGAGTCCCTGAGTAGCCAACGAAGACACACTTTATTGCTCGAGGGTCCAATTTTTCTACTACAGGTCTATTATCCTTCACAAAGCATACACAACCAAATACTTTTGGGAGAACAATGTACTTGTTCTCACCTGTAAGCATCTCAAGCGGTGTCATATCAAAAAGCAGCTAAACTTCTATTTCCAGAACTCATATAGGAGCTTCTGGTGTGTTTTCCAAGTTCACAAGCATCACAAACCAACTTTTGCTTATTAGCTTTTTGATACATAGATGGAAACATTCGACTAAGTAGACTAAATGAAGAGTGTCCTATGCGCTGATGTTGGAGTAATAATTCTTCTTCTACGGTACTTTGCGGCTCCTCCGGTTGTGCTTCATCCACCAGTGCTGCCAGTGCTGTATCCAGCCCACCCCTGTTCAAGTACCATAGCCCGCTATGCCAAGTGTCAGTCCCCAATTGTCTCTCTGTTCCCTTCTCCTGAAAAATAACCTTCGGAATGTCAAAGAAAACAACACAATTAAGTTGAAGAACAATGGCACTTATGGACAATAGATTAACAGGAATGGATGAAGCATGCAAGACATAAGTAAGACACATCGAAGGGGTGCAAACAACTGTCCCTTTACCTACAATAGGTCTAGCAGTACCATCCGCAGTCTGAATGCTTTCAGGTGTCATCAGGTGAGAGTAATCTTGGAACTAATTACGGGCACCCGTAACATGGCAGGATGCCCCAGAGTCAATTATCCAATTTACACTTCCTGGTTTGTGGGTAGATGCAAGGGAATGAGCAGGTATACATGTGCTTGTAATGGCATAGTATGTGATGTTACCCCCGGAGGTGGTTGGAGTCGATGTCCCAGCAGTGTTGGCGCGACTGTCGCTAGTTCCAAGCTTCATTTTCCTCTATATTTCCAGCATCTCCCTCTCACTAGGGGTCACATCGGATGACTGATTTTCACCTCCCCTTCTGCCAGGTTTGCCTTATGCCCTCCAGAATAATATCCTCTGCCACCGACATAGCCTCCTCTGCCACCTCGACGTCCTCCACGACCGCGTCCACGACCGCTGGACTGGCCTCTCATAGGCTTCGTACAGAATCTGATGATGTGTCCTGGATCTCCACAGTTGTAGCACCCTCCCTCCTGAAGGGTTTGGGTTAAAAATTGCTAGAGCTGATTTCTCTCCTGGAGTGTTAGTGGTGCTGGACATCAGCTTCAACCGTGCTTCTTCTTGTGCCATAGCAGCAATAGCCTCCTCTAGTGATGGCAATCCGGGTTGTGCGAGTAGCACATTCCTCCTTTGCTCGAATGCTGGGTTAAGCCCCTTCAGAAACTTCATCATCCCCTGTCGCGAGATATACTCCATGAACTTCTGGTAATGCTTCGCAAATGTTGGTTCCACTTGCTCATCTTCTACACCAATGGGATCATAGTGGTCGAGATCTGACCAATACTTCTTTAGCACAGCCGCATACTCGAAGATGGTGTGATCTTCTTGGACCACCTTATCAAGTTCATCCTGCAGTAGGAAGACTCTCATAGGGTTGCCCGTCCCCGAGTACATGTCCTTCAGCGTCATCCAAATATCATCGGCTCCCTCCATTGCCTTCACGTTGCCCGACACTTGGTCGGTCAAGGAGGCTGTCAACCATCCTGCTACAACATTGTTGACGATCTCCCACACAACAAACTCCCGTGAGGAGTGATCTTCAGGTGCCTTGGTTTGGCCATTCACATAGCCCACAAAGCCTCTTGCCTTCAGAGTCGGTATTGCCTGACGCGACCACTTCAAATAATTGGAAGTACCCTCCAACTTTTCTTCCAGTTTCTCCAACTTTGCCATTTTGTATGGTGAAGGATCCAAATCTGTGTGTGCAGGACGAAAACTAGTCTCGGTCAGCCTCCTGGAGAAGAGATCGTCTACCAAAGCCTTTATCTCTTTGGCCGTCAGCTTGTCGTAGATCGTCTCCATCATCTTCGTCTTCTCCTCTTCCATCAACAAGATAAATCGAGACCGTCTGCACCTTTGGTCACCGTCCTCTCCACGTCTACTGTTCCTCCTTCAGCAGTAGCGGCGTCTCTGAGAGCCGCTCCTCATGTCTCATGCCGGGTTGCGACTGGAGGTCGCATGGCTGGACGAGAAGGAGGAGAAGGGCCGGTGGGGGGGGGGGGGGCGGCGGTGCTGGCGGCGAAGGAGGGGAGGCAGGCGGAGGCCGAGCGGTGCTGAGGGGGTGGGGAGGCGGGCGGAGGCGGGGCGGTGGGGGCGGAGAAGGTGGGGGTAGAGAAGGTGGGAAGGGGTTGGGGGTTGGCGGCTAGGGTTTTGTGGGGTAGGGTTAGGATTTTGTGGAGTAGGATAAGGATTTTGTGGAGAGGGATGGCGGCTAGGGTTTGGTGGAGAGAGAGGTGGTGGCTCTGATACCAAATAGAATTTAGTAGAATATTTGACTTGTTTATTATTGAGGTGGAGCTACACTTATATAGGAGAGGCTAACCCCTCTCCCTATTATTCTACCCGATGTGAGACTAAAATCCCATTAATACTCTCAACACTATTAACTACTTTTGTGCTTGGTATATTCAATATCCCCTTCCGTCGGACGGAATACATTAACATTCTAGCTACCCAATATATTAACATTTATACTATTTGTGCCAATCCGTCATTTTAATCAAAGAATCAAAGTAATTTGAATCAAAGAATCAAAGTAATAGTAGGATTGTTAAGAGGAGACATGTCTAGGTTTCCACTATATATCAAGTAAATATCATTGATGTGGGATCATCTCGAGTCCAAGTTGGATTTAGTTAGTAAAGATTTGATTTATACAAAGACTAGATTAGAAAGAACTGAATTTATTTATTTGGTTTAGAATTAAGTTGGATACAATTGAACAATTGGTTACACGGTATTTATATTTATTATTCTATGGTTATGTAAGCCTATATAAAGGAAACAAGAACATTCACTTTGTAATTTGAGAGTGTTTAAACTTGAGAAATAAATATTGGTGTTTAAAAAAAATCCTAATTGATTTCTTGATTCCATTTTCTCCTCTATATACTTATCTGTCATTATTGTATTTGTGCCTCTTCTTCAAACTCGCCCACCCTGGGTGTTGATATCCTCTATCTATGATTGGAGTGCCACCGGACCGTTGTCCAACCGGCTAATTCCCCAAGTAACCCAGTTTCAGAGGACAACATCACTTTGTTGCTACATTCTCGCTTCTGTTGATTGGTAAATCTGTTCTGGAACCCTAATAATTCAATTTGCGCTATTGCATCTTGTTAGGTGATGTATAAAGACCTTACATGAGCAGAAAAACATGGAAAGTGGGGGTTGTCAATAAAGGCACCGCCCAAATAGACCATAAATGGCACTGCCAAGTACGTTGCCAATCCCTTAACTTAGAGCTTCACTGACATACTTCGACAGCTGTTAACCTAGAACGTAGAAAATGATGCTTATATTCCTAGAATCCTATTCCAGAGATCTAAAACTATCTGTTTGCCATGTTCTTACTAGCACCACCTGTACTCAGTCAATGCAGCTTTTTATGCCTCCTCTAACATCAATTTACTGCTACAGCAGGATTAGCTCCGGCCTCCTGAAAGTTCTAAAATATTTCAAGTATCAATCCATTGAAAAGAACCTTAGAGGAGCACTTATGTTGACGATACTACAGCATGTAGTTATATCATGATTTGTCATGAGATTTGATAAGAATATGGGACATTCGACTGGTCCGGGATTGTTTTTGTTTTCAAAGACAAAAAATGACAGCATAGGCAGCTTTTGACAGCGGCCTCACACCTGCTTTCAAAAATTGCCCCAAAATTGGACTGGTTTTCCAAAGTTTTATGACAAGATGTTGTTACAAACAGCTTTGGGGGGCACTTCTTTAAAAAAAGAAGCAAAAGCACCCATGATAAGCAATCCCAAACCCAGCAGTAGCACCATGCTTCTATGCACGATATGCTAGTAGGCCAAGTACTACAAGGTTTAGTGCATCTGCTACATGCAATCCATGTTTTTTTTTTTTCCAAACAGATATTTCCAATGTATTTGCAATGTTGGTAGGGAAATTGATACCTGCATTATGGAATAGAAGTTGATATTCAAATACTTACTCTTGTATTGATTCTGAACTATCCTATACAAATAGCACTATTCATTCGCCAGAAAACTGAGTACGGTCCAAAAAATAGCTACTTTTTGGACCATACTCAGATATACTCAGTTGGATATGGGATATGGCTCGCCATATCTACGCTACAAGGGGACCCAAAAAATGGTTGAGAGCAAGTTGGCATGGGCATGGATTTGTGATCGTGCCAAAAACATAATTGAGATACAAGAAGTAACATGTATTTGCAACATATCCTTATAAACTTTTTATAACCCGGTTACCATCCAAACGTGCATTAAAATAGATATTATCATATGTATAAAATATGTCTATAGATATTTTTTTTTTTGGAACCAGGTAAATTGTTTCTGGAATCGCTCCCACTGGGATTCGAACTCCTGACCACTCGCGCCGCATGCATCTCTCTTAACCACTAGGCTAGAGGTCATATGCAAATATGTCTATAGATATGTTATCATATGTATATATAATCATAGCCATGTGTACCTGTTCCTAAGTTTTTTGAAATATGTCATCCTAATTCATGTCCATATCTATGCTACCTATAATGATACTTGTAGTAAACTACATAGAAAAAACATTTATATCAAATTACTATTAGCTACACTAAATTCGGAGTCATTCTGTAGGCATGCATGACTGTAAGCATTTATATAGCATCAGTCTAGGGGTGTACTCGGTCAGTTAGTTGATGTGCAATTTTGGCAACCGAACTGACTTAGTCGTTATACAATTTATATAACAGGAACCGAGATAAATACCCCAAAACCGATCGGTTCGGTTAACTGACTAGGCCCGTGGGTCGGTCGATTAATTCGGTTAATAACCAATGGATTAAGATCTTCTGGAATAGCTATATTTTACTAGGCCCAAATAAATTTAGCACGTCATTTTCACATAAAACGTTAAATTATGAAGCTTTTTAGGCCTAAATGACACTTTACAAGATTTAAGTTGTTCAAGAATTTGGCCCAAATCTAACTATCTAAGCTCCCCAAACTTTTCTTAATATAGTACATATACTTGTATACCTAACAAAAATAAACTAATTAAAATAATTTCTATTAGGTATTTGGATCGGTCGGTTAGAAATCTGGAAATTGTAACAGAACCAACTTATTAAAAAAAGGAAGTTAACCGAACCAACCATTCCTTGATTCAGTCGGTAACTGCATTTTTGGTTGATCGTGTACTGCCCTACATCGGTCTTCGAATACCCTGGAAATTTTAATTAACGAGGAGATGACCCTTGTCAAAGAGGAATGGAGGGGAGGGGAAAGCTACATGTTAGTTGGAGTACATAGAAAAAACTGTTGGAAATTGTTACTATCTCGAAAATTGTTTTTCTGTTGGACTTTCCAGAAAAATTTGAATTGGTTGAAGTAAATCCAAACAATCAGCAGGTTTTTGTTTCAGGAAGGAAATTAGCTAGGGCATTTTATCATCTAAGCAGATGTACACTGGATCAAATTGGAAAAAAGCTTTTTCCTGTAAACATATAAGATTTGATTTTATATGGTGCTATTGCTAGTGTGCTCTAGAAATAAAATTAAAGAAGGTAATCGTACATAACAGCATTAAGACTGTCACTTCGTGGTAACGTTTCAAATTTTTTAATATATGCCACAGCGTGTATACTACTTTTCAAGGATATAACAAGACTAATCAGTCAAAGCAAGCAGAATAATATATGCGAAAAATAGAAACTTATTAAATGTATATCAGGGCATACTTCACAGCGTGCTCGGAGAAATGTTTCCCGGGTTGCCTTTGCCGAAGGGTGTGTAGATCTCCTCCCGGGCAGAACTCCATCACCAAACATGAGAACTTGTCAGTCTCGAAGTGTGTATATAGTGTTGGAAGAAACGGATGATCCAGGCATTGCAATATCTCCCTTTCAGTCTGAGCTCTAAGAAGCTTCTTACGACTTGCTAAAGATCCCTTATCCATAACCTTCATCGCAAAATAAGCTTTTGTTCCGCTCAACTCCGACAAATATACACTACCAATATCGCCACAACCTAACCTCTTCAGAAGTCTGAAGTGGTTCAATCCCAGGGCCCCATCTCTTGAGCGGACAACTTGAATTGCTTCCCATCTTGAATCGTTACCTTTGTGAGGTTTGCTAATGCTGCTACTTAAGCTACTGCACGAGCTCTCATCGCTGATATCGCTGCTCGAGCTAGGCCTGCACATGCTACTCTTACCGCTCTCGACAAAGTCACCTCGATCACTAATCTTAGCACTTCCACTCGTCTTTGTCAGACTGCTGGTACCATCACTAACCTTAGCAGAGGCCGAACTGTCCTTCACGCTGCTGCGCTCGGAGTTCTTCTTTTCTTGGTCCCCGTTGCCCTCCAAGCTTACGGTTCCATCAACCTGAGGTAATTCCACAGTGTCTCCTTGTTTTGAAGACTCGGAGGGATTTGAGTCGGTCTTCGAAGCATTATTGTCAGACAGAGAGTCAGAAGACTCCTTTCGATTGTGATTCAGATTTTCGCCCCCCAACGCATCCATGTCTGTACTTTTTGCTTTGTTTTCGTCCACAGATTTTGGTGATCTTTTCGATGTAGCAGGCTCTGACTTGTTAATCTTTGAAAGTTGTGAAGGAGAAGGCCTTTGAGAAGTAGACTCTACTACTTGGCTACCATTTGTTCTCAGCTGTTGTTGCGAAATGGGCTTAGGGATACCCTTTGAAGCCATTGCCCTAAGCAATCCTTCTGTCACGTAAACTAGCTCACAATCACCTCCATGAATCGGTATAAACTACCGACGAAACGAATTCGTAGGTCGAATCCATCATCACTAGATCCACCCAAGCAAAGCGCTCTGAACTCAAAAAAAAAAAAATTCAGAACATCACTACTTAAGCAAGAATTCAATAGTATAGGTTTCTGAAAATGTTCTAGAGTAGTTTATAAATATAATGCCAAGTTGCCCACCAAATATCAGTATGTTCTAGAGTAGTTTATATACTATGGAAAGTAAACAGTATACAAATGTTAGAAGCTCGATATAATGTAATGACAACCAAATGTCAACATCAACAAATTAAAAGTTGCTAAATTGGGAAATCCTCCCCATGATCCACCAATCCATACCATAAGATTCAACATGCAGACCTATTGGATTCACTATCTCTATAACTAAGAACATCATCAATTTTTTTCACAAATGCAGTCTATCGATGGCAAAGAGAATAAGTATTCAGAACCAAAAACCACTTGGTACCATAAAAATACAAATTATCACTACTAAAAGAACCAAAATCAGTACAGATCACATACAAATGGACCAAGATCCAATCTTTCCTCAACAAAAGGAGAAAATAACCAAAACCCACCTCCAGAAAGTACCAATTTAGCTAGCCCACCTCTAAAAGATTGGATTTTTCCAGCAAAAACTCACGGATCAAGTGCTGGGCACCACTCCAACCACGTAAAAAAATCCAATCTTTCCCCAAGAGAACAGCAACAAAATCCAAACCAACACCACTCCTGATAGATCTACAGATCCAGACCCTCAAAAAAAAGGGCCAAAATGGAAAAGACCCAGAAGAAAAGAAAAGAAAAAAGATCAACGTATGTGTGAGGAAAAGGGTGAAAAATCAGACCTTGGTGGCAAAGATCACACCTTTAAGGAGATGGAGAGCTCCAAACTTTCTCTGAAGTCATTCTCGTTGGAAAGAAAGAAAGAAAGAAAGAGGAAAGGAATAATAAATAAATAAAAATAAAAGGAAAGTAGGTATTGAGAAAGAGAGTAGTAGTGTTGGGTTGTGGTTGTGCTGGAATTTGGTGTTTAGTAAAAAAGAAAGTGAGAGAGAGAGTGGTCAAAGCTATGCCAAACTCTTTTGTCATTCAATTACATCTCCCTTTTCCTGACATATTTTATTTTTAATTTTTAATTCATTTTTTTCCTTTATTTTTTTATGTTTTCTGCACAGACCAATGAGCCACTCCCCCTCCCCCACAATGCAAATACTTCAATTGCTACACTTCCCAGTTACCAACCCATCCAGTGCATCCACCTCCTTCTAACTCTTCTTAATAAGTACAACTCTCTCTCTCTCTCTCTCTCTCTCTCTCTGCATAGAGATTCTCTCATTCAGCTTTTACTAGAAATTTTACTATTTAAGGACCACTGTGCCTACCTGGGCAGTGAAACTGGCTCCGTGTCTGGTTCAGACTCATCGATACCCCACTCATGCTTCCTAAGTGGGGTTGAGGGAGGATTGTCAAGGCATGGGCAAGCACCAAAGGATAATTTCAAGTTGGGCGAACAGAGTGTTGGGTGAACGGAGTAGAATATATATATATATATATATATATATATATATAGCCCCATAAAAAATGACTTCATCTCCAAATGGCGATGAAGCTTCGGAAGAAGGAAGAAAGGACTCAGGAGTTTGGGATCCCGGCGACGCCCAGGGGGTCTCTCCGGTCAGTGGTGGAGATGTGACAGAAAGAGAGATAGCGGGAGGTTGGACCACAGTCGGCAGAAGAAGAAGGGATAGATTCCCGGCAGGCGGCCAGTTGCCAGAAGCAAAAATGAGAGGGGGTCAGCATCGGCCACAGCAAGAGCAGCATGTGGAAAGACGAGGGACATGCAGGGAGGACGCCAGCAGCGGTTTGAGTCAGGCCCGGAGGAACTTTCAGGGAGGAGGGAGAAATTTTCAATGGAGAGAGCGAGGTGTTCGACAAAATTCTCAGGAAGGTCCGAGGAGGAATACTCAGAACCATATCGATCCCACGCCAAGGAACTCAAGTGTGGAGACGGAAGAGGCGAGGAAAAGGTCGCAGGAAGGAAGACAAGGTGCTAGGAAAACTTGGGCGGAAATGTGTAAATCCAACAATATTTCCATAGATGATGAGATGCAATATGTTGAACCACTGGTGAAGGGAGGCAGGTCGATAGCAGAGTTCACGGGGGAGGACCTGGAGGAGACGGAGGAGTACTGGAAAAGTACGATTGTGTTGTATGTGATGGGCAATAAACCCTTCTATGGGCAGATCAAAGCTTACGCCAATCGTGTATGGCACCCGAAGGGAAGCATGTAGTTTTTCTCCAGAGAAAATGGTTTTTTCTTCGTTAGGTTCGGTTTGGCAGAGGATATATATGGAGCGTATCGTGCACGGGGGGCCATAGACTTTTGATGGTAGGGCGATCATCCTCAAGCGGTGGACGTCAGGAATTCAGTGTGAACGAGAGTTGCTCGCATCGGCCCCGATTTGGATCAGGTTTCCTAATCTTCCTATCCAATATTGGAGCACACCAATGCTAATGAAGCTCTCGAGTTTGGTAGGGGTTCCCATCAAAGCTGATGAAGCCACGAACAAGAAGGTGAGGCTTTCCTATGTCACGCCCCGCTCCCGTAGGAGCGATCGTCCTCGCTAAGGCGTGATGCCGCACGAGCCTAGATTGCGCTCGTGCAAGGCGGGTTCCATAACGGCCGATTACAGCGGCTACGACGGGGTCGTCGCACAGAAGTCCCGTGCAGAGACATTGAATATATTGCAGCGGAATTTAAAGAACACATGAACACAAGTATTTCAAAGAAAGCTCTTTTATTGATATTGAATTCAAGGATTACATTGTGGGCGCAAGGCCAATTACAAGTCTCTCAAGTCTCACTTTTCTCTCATTATACAAGTCACTCTGCTCTCTCTCATCTCTCGATACAATACTTGATTCCAGCGGAAGCTTCGGAAGGCGATGTCCATACATTATATCCTGTATAAGTCTTCAGATCACGCGACCGCACGCTTCGACTCGCCAAGGAACTCCGTGCCTCGACGCATCCAAGCGAGCTCCGCGCCACGAGCTTCTACCTGTGCCTGCACATGAAACACTGTGTGGGTGTCAGTACCACTGTACTGGTGGAGTGAGCTTCTCGCCCACCCATACAAAACCTACACGTTTCATTTACTTTGTGTAACATAAACCCTCTTTCGATTGTCTTTCTATTCTTGCCTTAGGATCAGTTTAGGACC
Organism: Iris pallida; assembly: GCA_029216955.1. Lineage (NCBI taxonomy): Eukaryota > Viridiplantae > Streptophyta > Magnoliopsida > Asparagales > Iridaceae > Iris > Iris pallida. Next base: position 2,951,382 of record JANAVB010021800.1, on the reverse strand, counting down.
GGCGCCTTAGCGCAACTTGTGTATCAGAACCATCCCGTGCTTGCAATGTCAACGTTAACTCATACTTTGTCGCTAGACCACTTCTCGTGCCAACAACGTTAACCTATCAAGTCGTGTTTGCCTTACGGCCATAATCAGAGACGCAGCTACCCGAAGGACTCCATTTCCTTGCCTCTAGACCTTTCTCGTGCTTGCATTGTCGACGCACCGACTTATACTTATCTTTCGTGCCAAACTCTGGGACATAACGACTCGGTCGTGCCACAACTCGATTCGTGCTTCAATACCTCCGAGGCAGTGCCTCCTTGCTTAGTCTCGGCTACACTTGTGTCGTGACAACGCGGCCGTGCCTCATATTTCGAGGCCGAGCCCAACAACTCAACGTAACTTTATACAACTAGCCCTACGGCCCTTCTCGACTTAACTCGCGACAGCTCAAGCCTAACACATGCAACTCTATGCCAACAACTTAACACTCGACGCCACGTCTCGTGCCGAAGCACGTCGCCTTCGCTGTAGCCAAATCTTAGGCTCCGACATTGTGTCTTTTTAACTCATGCATATTCAACTCAATCCAAAGGCACGCACACGGATTTCCGCCCGTGCCGACACAAACCTTACCATGTTAGTTGAAAACAATTATTATTAAGTGTTTGTTATGGGATTGGCCTAACCAGCCGCCTTGGACGTAGCCTGGCAGTACGAGACCCTTTCAACGCAGGTAGCGAGCCCCGATGAAAGTCCCCGCCTTACCGATCGCCTAACCAGCGTTGCCTATTACCCAGCTCGGCTACAACCAGTTTCTTCCTAGGCCGAGACGGTCCCGTGGCCCCGGGGTGCCGCTCGAAGAAACCACCCCTTGTCGACAAGTTGTCCAAGTTCATAAGGGTTACATGGAGTATTTTAGGATACAGTTTAGGGCTTATTATATGATCAATTCATTTACTTGGTTGTTTTACTCTTTCCACTTTTGTACTTCCTTTGCAGAGCCCCTAACCAGGGTTGTCTCGGCGACTACCCATCGCTTAGACTTAACATTCTTTGAACTCAGGGAACGGCTACTGCATAGCCTTCCAACTTAACTTGAACATAACGTGTTTCCTTAAGTATCGACTGACCGTGGCTAACTTTCCACTGAACCAACCGTGGCTCGTGCCTCTAAACCGACTCGTGTTCGACGCAACGCTGTCGCCCAAGTCATACTTCATATGACGGGCCTTGGGGTCGTGGGACTATTTATCTTGACAACCGCAGAATTGAGCGGGACAACACATAGAATAACTTAGGTCGACCGGCATAACTTTGCCTAACTCACTCAAGCCTACAACTTAACCCAAGGGACGAGCAAAGGCTATGCCAAGCCTTGCGGGACAGGACCGTGCATGCTTTAGCAAGCATTTGTGCGGGCGACGCCTATGACTTAGGCTAACTCTCAGCTTTTGTACCGCAGACCAACTTTCCTTCTCCCAAGCCACGGGACGAAGGACCGAGTGTCATTTTCAAAGCACGCCGTGCACCAACTCTAAGCCGACCGTGGGACGTTTTCCATGTTCTAACTCGATTCAACCCGTCGGGATTATTCCCTTAGCTATGTGGATGCGTAGCTTTTATTTATCAAGCCTAACTTGTGCAAGTTGAAAACACGATTTATTATGTGAAGGCAAAGATGAGGAGAGTTCACCGAAACTACCCCACCTGAGCGATGTCTCCGAGCAAGCCGTTGCAAGGCTAAGACCGAACGCTGTCGGCGTTTCGATTCCTCCGATTGACTTTGCGGGACGGGGCACTACATCCTATGCTAGAGTTTTCGTAGAAATTGAGGCAGGGGAGGAGTTGCCACCCTCGGTTGAATACATGATCCCTTCAGGGGAAATTTTCTCCCAAAAGGTCGACTACGAGTGGGTTCCTCCCTCGTGTGGACAATGCAAATGCTTTGGTCATCTCAGATCCGCCTGTTATATAGGTGAACATATAGAGAAAACAGCAGGTGTAGGGGATACTCTGCCAACAGGAGGGGAAGGGATACCCCTTACGGATGAGGATGTGCACATGGAAGTACAGGAGGAGGAGGGAAGGCAGTTGCAAGAATCAGGAAACAATTCAGAGGCTGGAAACAACTTTGAGGGAGGATTCTCTAAAGGAAAAGCAGTTCATAGCAGCAGTGAGGATGTTGAGACTCAGGATCTTCAAAGAGATATGGCGTTAGTTATCTTTAAAGAAGGGGATGGTAGCTCCGTGCTAGGCAAAAGACACGGACACGCGTCCCCGATCAGTAAAACGGCAGGCCCTTCAATGAGCAATCCTCAGGATATTCCTCAAGGAGGAGGAAATGCGAGTGTAGGAGAAGAGGCCTCCCCATCTTCGAAGGATCTTCAAGCCAGGAAGAAGCCCAACTCGGAAGGGTCCAAAGTGAGAAGTGTGGTCAGAAATTTACTTCAGGCCGGGTCTGGGGAGGGGTTACGACTCACCAAGGTCAGTCCCCTTTGGGCAGGAGCTCTTCAGAAAGCTTCTCCGAATCAATCCAATGAGCAAGATATTAAGAAAATCATGTTAGAAAACTCTTTCGTTCCTTCACGGATGAGCACGAGAGGGCAAAAGGACCCCGCCTTAACCCATTAATGCCGATCCTTTCGTGGAACGTCCGAGGTGCCAACTCGGTTGGGAGGTGGAGGAGTATTAGAGATAGGGTGAGGCAGCTTAATAGCTCGATCGTAGTTGTGCTAGAATCCAAGATTAAGAATGAGGAGAGGATCATCAGGAGATCTCCTAATAACTGGGGGGTCGAACACAATCTTCATCTTAATGACATGGCCAGGATCATTGCTATGTGGGATAAACAATTATGGAAGGGGACTCTTCGATTTGAGTCGAATCAGATGATGCTTATGGAGTATTCCAACGAAGGAGGGATGAATTTCCTTTTAGCTGCTATTTATGGGTTCAATGATAGGAAGCTTAGAATGGAATTGTGGAGGGATATTGTAACAGTCTGCTCTGGGAATGGAGGGTCACTCCCTATATTACTTATCGGGGATTTCAATGCTATTATGTACAGGGATGAAAAAAGAGGGGGTAGAGTGGTGCCTGAACACATCCTCGATGACCTGCTTTCATGTTCTATCAAGGCTGGAATCAGTGATCTGCATAGGACCGGGGTGGAATGGTCCTGGAACAACCAGGCGACGATTAATAGGGTGCAAACTCAGATTGTTTGGGCGATGGGGAACGACAAATGGTTTGACATCTTCCCTGACACTTGTGTCAAGTTCCTCCCTGCAGGCCAGAGTGATCATTCTCCCCTCCAGGTGAACTTCTTGAATAGAAGGATTCTCCAGCCTCCTCCGTTCAAATATAGCAATCACTGGCCTCTCCTTGACGGTTACGATGGGATTATTCTTGAAGGATGGCAATACCAAGTATCTGGTTTTAGCCAATACAGTCTCATGGCTAAACTCAGAGCTGTGAAGCAGAAAATCAAGACGTGGATCAAAGGGCAACCTAAGAATACGTTGTTTGAGATGAATAAAGAGCTAGAAGAGTTGTAGGTGACTAATCAGTGCAATCAGACGGTCGATAGCAGTGAAAGAGAAAGACGGCTCAGAGAACAGGTCTCCAAACTGATGCAGGTTGAAGAAATCAAGATTGAGCAAAAAGCCAAGTGCGACTGGATGAAGATGGGGGATAGCAGCTCTAAGTTCTTCCATGGTGTGGTGAAGGCCAGGGAGAATAGAAATCAGGTTGCGGTTCTCATCGACAAGGCCGGGAAGGTTATTGAGAATCCCTTCAAGATTCAGGCTGAGGTGGTTGGTTTTTTCACTGCTCTATATAATAATGAGAGTGATTCTTCTCCGCTCACTCCTGTAGTTACGAAACGGGTCTTGACAGAGGAAGCTGTGATTGGTTTACACGCTCCCATCACTCTTAGTGAGGTTGAGGAGGTGGTCCTCAAATCGAAGAAGAACAAATCGCCGGGCCCTGATGGTTTTACTGCTGGTTTCTTCATCCGACACTGGAAGGATGTTAAGGTGCTAGTGGTGGAAGCCATTAGGGATTTCTTCCGGACTGGTAAATTGTTGAAGCAATTCAATCATACCTTTATCACTCTCATCCCGAAGAAGGTAGGGGCCTCATCCCTGAATGACTTTAGGCCTATTTCATGTTGCAACTTTTTCTACAAAGTCATTGCGAAAATTATGAGTCGGAGGATGAAGCAACTTCTTCCAGGTTTGATCTCTCGTAACCAATCCGCTTTCATTGAGGGAAGGAGTATTGCTGAGAATTGTCTTCTTGCAAACGAGTTGGTTAGGGATTTTAACAAGATCGGTGGCGACAAGGTTTGCATTAAGCTAGACCTTAGGAAGGCGTATGATTCTGTTAATCGGGAATTCGTGATTCACATTATGAAAGCTATGTGATTTGATGATTGGTGGACTGACAGGATTTACGAATGCATCTCGACTCCTACAGTTTCAATCTTGATCAAGGAGAGACCGGTTGGTTTCATCCATACATCCAGAGGGCTCAGGCAGGGAGATCCCCTATTGGCGTATTTGTTCACTATGGTTATGGAGCACTTCTAATGTCTCATGGAGTTAGCTGAGCATTCGAGAAAGATCTCCCCCATCTTCAGGTTAGTGAATCCGAGTATATTGCATCTTATATACGCGGATGATCTTTTAGTCTTCATCAAACCTAATGAGAAGGGGGTCGAATGTCTTATACATATTTTGGCTGAATTTGAAAAAGGTTCTGGGTTACGCCTTAACAAAGATAAAAGCTCGATTATTCTCAACAAGTCCTGTAGATCGAAGGAGAGGTGGGCTGAACTTATGGAGGTCGAAGAAGCTTCCCTCCCTATCAGATATCTGTGGGTTCCACTTGCCACCACATTTGCTAGGCACTCGGATTGTTTAAGCCTCATTCGCATGGTGTAGTCCAGACTTGATGGCTGGCAGGCTCAGCTGCTCTCCTTTGGTGGGCGGATAGAGCTCGTTAGAGCGGTAATTAACTCGATCGTTTCCTACTGGTTCCATGTGGTTCTCCTCCCCAAGAAGACTGTGCTGAAGATCGACAATATGTGCGCGAAGTTCGTGTGGAAAGGAGGGATTCAAACCATGGCTTGGGCGGACATGTGCCGCCCTAGAGACGAAGGGGGGTGGGTCTCCGTTCCCTGTCCACCCTTAAGGAGCTAGCTGTACTTAAGATGGGATGGTCTCTTATTGATGGCGACTCTTTATGGTTTAGTTGGATGAAGAGCAGGTACATCAAAAAGGACAATTTCTGGTCTATGAATAGCAATTCTAACTTCTCTACGTGTTTCAAATCCATCCTTAAATCTCGTTCCAGATAAGGAATGTATCACGAGAATTATTCATGACGGCAAAGACACTGAGCTGTGGGAAGATCCGTGGGTCGAGCACGATAGTCTTCCTTGGGATTCTGAGGTGGAGCAAAGGAGAACCAGGACGAACAAGGAGAAGGTTAGTATGTTGATTCGGGATAGGGAATGGGCTATCCCCTCGGGTTCGAAGGCTAGGAGATGGGCCTCGAAGATCATTAAAATCCGCATTGATGGCACTGCTGATAAAGATCGTTGGAGATGGGAGGGATCTCTTAAAGGGAATTTGTCACGCCCCAGAACCAGAATACTGGAGAGCGGAGGCAGACATAGCCAGCTACGTATATTGAAATGGAAACCACCTCGATATACGGTCACGGCTGTCTAGATATATGAGGGTTTACTACAAGCCAACAGTCTCTTATGGTCATGAACAAGCCTAATGTCTCAATCACAAGCAAGTAAGTAAGGTCGCAAGATGTATGATCATTAAATATACAATAATAAGGCGTCCCAAATATTACATATTCAGCTGATCATGAAGCTAGTCGTTACCAAATGTTAGGACTAGCAAGAGTTAAGTCATACATGATCAACCCAAGGATTTGTTAATCATGTTTACAGTCCGTAGGCAGACAGTAAGTAAAGTGCATCGAGCTAACAGGTGCTCGTCGGCTAAACGCCTCAAAAGAATAGTTTTACAATAGAGTGAGCGAAACAAAATAGAAAACCCACTCGTAGCCCGGGTTCCTTCTAGTCGCCACCATTGGGCTGGAAGCTTGGTAGATCCTCGGGAGCTGCTCCAAAATCTGGCCACACAAAACCAGCTGGGTCAACCCCAGAAAGAGTAAGTGCCACAAGGGGGGCCACGAAATAAGAACAAAAGCCAGCAATTAGCACAAGAAAATTCTAATATTAAAACTAGAAATTACGAAAATATGGCAGGATGATATACGACGAGATAACCATGGAACTATTCCGATAGCCAGGTTACAACCCGTAAACCAAACAAGGACCGGGGTTGTAACCCTTCATCTGAACAGAACTTGGTTTCCCACCATTTATCGGCAAGATAATAATACAAGAAATCAAGACAGGGAGCCATCTTGTACTGGATCAAGACATGGCTAAACTGGTTATACCTCATTCAATCAATCACGGCCAAGCAGATACTACGGCTTACTACTTTAACTAACTAGGGTTATCACAGGCCTAATTACTAACAAGATGCAGTGAGATTGTTCCACAGCCACAAGCTCTGCAGACCATCCAGGTTACCCAGGTCGAAAATTAGGGGTTGAATTCAGGTGGGTACATCGTCCAGGAAACGCATGTACCTTTAGGTGACTTAGAAGGTGCAACACATGACAGTGTGCTGGAAATGCGCCCTACTCGTCGGCAGGCTACAGATCCCAAGAGCGTCCAGGTAACGGGATTGCCTGTAGCTGTGTCATCTCTTCATGACTACTGAGTTATTCTAGTTATTAACCTTAATCTATTTTAGTAGGTGCTCCTGACCGTGGTACTCAGGAGTCCCATCCTAGACATGATGCAAGACAGGACAAGTGAATTTAACAAGCAAGCAAGAAGGAACTACCCACGGTGTCAAGGCAGGTCAAGTTAAGTTAGCCGTCGCAACATCGTTAAGTTATCAAGTCATGCTACAAGTCAGGAGTGCGCCGCCACGGGCCACTATCAAGTTATCAAGTCACAAGGATTAATTACAAGTTACCAGTTGGGTGTGCACCCCACTGGGTCACTAGCAAGGAGATCAGAGAATACCAAAATCATAATCCACAGAAAATCGTACTAGTCATAAACAATTACTTGAAAACCGTGTTAGGCCGTGTCGGGTCAAGATAGTCGTGCTGTGTTGAACAGATCTCAGGAAAACCCAATCCACAAAAGAGAAACCAAGTCGAGAAATAAAACCAATAATCCAAGAGCTAATGGGTTAAGCAAGGGGTTCAAGGTGCAGCGTACGCACAAGGGCACGAACAGCGTACGCACAAAAGCACGCACGCATGAGAGCTAAAGTACGCACGCAGGAGAGCTGCGTATGCGAAAAGACACGCACGTAGGAGAGCTGCATACGCACAAAAGCACGCACGCAGGAGAGCTGCGAACGCGAAAAGACACGCACGCAGGAGAGCTGCGTACGCGAAAAGTTACGCACGCAGGAGAGCTGCGTACGCGAAAAGTCACGCACGCAGGAGAGCTGCGTACGCGAAAAGTCACGCATGCAGGAGAGCTGCGTTCGCGTAAAAACACGCACACAGAAGAGCTGCGTACGCAGAAAAGCACGCACGCAAGAGAGCTACGTACGAGAAAAGTTACGCACGCAGGAGAGCTGCGTACGCGAAAAGTCACGCACGCAGGAGAGCTGCGTACGCGAAAAGTCACACACGCAGGAGAGCTGCGTACGCGTAAAGTCACACACGCAGGAGAGCTGCGTACGCGAAAAGTCACGCACGCAGGAGAGCTGCGTACGCGTAAAAACACGCACGCAGGGGGAGGGTCTTCTTCTCCATGGCCGAGAAGAAGCTCTCATGGCTCCAAAACTTCAAAGCATCACAACTTGGCCATCCGAACTCCAAATCTGGATTTCCAAAGTTCCAACCAGGGTGGAATTGAACTCTCTTCCACATGGAAACATCAAAACACATAAAAATCCAACCTAAATAGATCAAAACCATCCAAAACCGAAAATAGAGAAAACTTAGATCTAGAACAATGGAGACTCCAAATCATAAAATACCAAGTTCTAATGTTGATCACCATGTCCTACTCTAGCAAATGGACAAATAAAAGAGGGTTCTCATGTGGTGGCAAGGTGCACTTGCCTATGGGTTGGTGTTGTGTAGAGGAAGGAGAAGAGTGTTGTGTAGAGGAAGGAGAAGAGAAATTAATGGAGGTTTATGAGGAGAGAGAAAAAGTTGGTAGAGTTTTAAAGAGGGTGGGATGTGGTGTGTTGAGGGTGGAGCTTAGGCTAAGGTGTTCCAACACACATTAAACCAAACCAAACTAATCCAATTAAAACCGAGCCATGTCAAAATCTAAAATACGAGAAATACCGAAATTCCACAAGTTGAGAAAAATAAAAATACACGCCAAAATCAGATACGAGTATAAATACGAAATACGGGAAATACGGGAAATGAGGGTGACAACTCTACCCACCTTAAAAGAATTCCGTCCTCGAAATTTAATCAAGGAGCTAGAGATTGTCACGACAAGTCACATTAAGCATAGACAAGTTGCACTAAGCAGTTCAATCATACAATCATACAATGCAAGCAAGGAAGGGAAAACGTAAGGCATAAGAAAGACATTATACCTCACGAGTCAAACAGGTAGGGATATCGCGATCGGATGTCGTCCTCACGCTCCCACGTTGACTCACCTAGAGAGTGATGACCCCAAGCAACACGGACTAATTTAATAGTCTTGTTCTTGAGTGTCTTCTCCCTCCGGTCCAATATAGACACGGGCCTCCCCTCATACGAAAGGTTGGTACCAACAACCAATTCCGAATGGTCTAGAATGTGGCTCGGGTCCGGAATATACTGTCGTAATTGGGACACATAGAATACATCATGCACCTCACTTAGCGACGGCGGAAGAGCGAGACGATAGGATACATCTCCTACTCGCTCTAGAATATCGAACGACCCTATATACCTAGGACTAAGCTTTCTCCGCACGCCGAAGCGAATGACGCCGCGGTTAGGCGAGATCCTAAAGAATACATGGTCGTCGACAGCAAATTCTAAGGGACGCCGATGAGCATCGGCCCAATGGCGCTGGCGGTCATGGACAACTCGGAGGTGATCCCTGACCTTCCTGACCACTTCAACCGTCTGGGAAATCAATTCGGGTCCGAGCATCTGCCTCTTCCCGACATCGTCCCATGCTAGCGGGGATCTGTACTTCCTGCCATAAAGAGCCTCGAAGGGTGCCATCTGGATACTGGCCTGATAACTGTTGTTGTACGAGAATTCCACCAGGTGCAGATGATTCTTCCATGAACCACCGAAGTCAAGGGTACAGGATCTCAACATATCTTCAAGGGTCTGGATTGTGCGCTCTGATTGACCATCCGTCTGCGGGTGATAAGCTGAGCTGAATTGAAGGTGAGTCCCCAAACTCTTCTGCAAGCTGTGCCAAAAGTGTGATGTGAATCTTGAATCCCTGTCCGAGGTGATACTGACTGGCACCCCGTGAAGCCTGACGATCTGCCTGAGATACATCTCTGCTAACTGCGCCGTTGACTGTCCAACTCTGAATGGGAGAAAGTGTGCCACCTTGGTAAGCCTGTCCACAATTACCCAAATAGCATCTCTGCCAGTCGGAGATCTGGGCAATCCGATCACGAAATCCATGGTTATATGTTTCCATTTCCATTCTGGGATCGGTAAGGGTTGAAGAAGTCCAGCGGGCCTCTGATGTTCAGCTTTAACCTGTTGGCAAACCAAACACCGAGAGACAAACCGGGCTATCTCTCTCTTCATGCCATTCCACCAGAAATGCTGACGAATATCACGGTACATCTTCGTACCACCCGGATGAATAGAATATTGTGAACTGTGGGCTTCTGCCATGACTTCCTGTCTGATATCTCCACTGGGTACACAAAGACGAGTGCCGTACCGAAGTGTACCGTCTTCATGGATACATAACTCTGGCCTTCTTTCTGCTTCACACTCTGTTCTGAGTCGCTGGATCTTGGAATCTGTTGACTGCGCCACCCGGATTCTCTCAACTATGCTGGACTGAACCTGTAGGCTGGCCATCAATGCCACGCTGGTTGGAAGAACCACTTCAATTCCTATATTCTGAAGATCTGTCAATAATTCTGGTTGCGCCGTCAGGAAATAAACTCCGGCTCTCCTGCTCAATGCATCTGCTACAACGTTGGCCTTCCCGGGATGATACTGCAAATCCACATCATAGTCCACCAGTAGCTCGAGCCATCTTCTCTGCCGCATATTAAGGTCCTTCTGGGTGAAAATATACTTCAGGCTCTTATGATCAGTAAAGATCTCCACTCTATCTCCGTACAAGTAGTGTCTCCACAACTTCAAAGCAAACACTACCGCCGCCAATTCCAAGTCGTGGGTCGGGTAACTCTTCTCATTATCACGTAGTTGACGTGACGCATAAGATATTACCTTCCCATGCTGCATCAAAACATACCCCAATCCTTTGCCTGAAGCGTCGTAATAAACTGTGAATCCTCCGGTCCCATCTGGAAGGGTGAGAATGGGAGCCGTTATCAAACATTGCTTCAACTTCTCAAATGATTTTTGATACTCTGCTGTCCAAACAAACGGCACATCCTTGCGGGTCAACTGGGTCATCGGCGCTAAAATCCTTGCGAAATCTGAAACGAACCGCCGGTAGTAGCCGGCCAATCCAAGGAAGCTGCGAACCTCTGCCACTGAGCTGGGTACCGGCCATGACTCGATAGCCACAATCTTCTGGGGATCCACTTCCACTCCTCATCGGGTAATAATGTGACCCAAGTATGATATGCGATCGAGCCAGAACTCGCATTTACTGAACTTGGCGTACAACTGATGCTCCCTAAGCGTCTGGAGGACGACTCTGAGATGCTGCTCATGCTCTGCTTCACTCTTGCTATAGACCAGGATGTCATCTAGGAACACGATCACAAATTGATCCAAGTAAGACATGAAAATGCGGTTCATGAGGTCCATGAATACGGCCGGTGCATTGGTCGCTCCAAAGGGCATAATAAGGAACTTCCAATGTCCATACCTCGATCTGAATGCTGTCTTCGGGATGTCCTGCTCTCTGACTCTGATCTGGTGGTATCCCGACCGCAAGTCGATCTTCGAGAACACTGAAGCCCCTCTGAGCTGATCAAACAAGTCATCTATCCTCGAAAGAGGGTATCTGTTCTTAATTGTCACCGAATTCAAGGTACGATAATTAACACATAGCCTGGACGTACCATCCTTCTTTTTCACAAGAAGCATCGGGGCTCTCCAAGGCGATCCACTTGCACGGATGAATCCCTTGGTCCTCAGTTCTTCAATCATCTTGTACAAAATTTCCAACTCTTAAGGCGCCATCCTGTAGACTCGCTCTGATACTGGTGCTGTCCCGGGAATCAAGTCTATAGTGAACTCAATCTCCCGCTCTGGCGGCATCCCTGGAAGCTCCTCTGGAAAGACATCTGGAAACTCTTCAACTATCCGGGGTAACTGCACTGCTGATACTGCCATCCGCAATGCTGGGGAAGATGGCTCCACTGCGTCTCTGGAAAACGAAAACTCTGGCTCGCCGGGGATACTAAAGACAACTCTGCCAATATGGCAGTCTATCCTAGCATACTGGTTCCTCAACCAATCCATGCCTAGGACTACATCATAGTCTGCCATAGGAAACTCTATGAATCTAGCGGGGAACTCCCTACCGCTAACTACGATCTGACACGAGGAAAACACTCGATCTACTCCCACAAGGCCATTACCAGTAAGTATATTGAGCCTCACTGATAATGACTCGGGCTCCAATCCTATCCGTGTCGTGAATCGTGCAGACATAAATGAATGCGATGCACCAGAATCAAATAATACAGACGCTGGAGAGGAGTTGACGAGAATAGTACCTGCCACAACCTCACTTGGTGCAACTTCTTCTTCCATAGCCATCATCATGGCCTGACCTTGTCCTCTGGCTGCTGGTCCCCTCTGCTGGAAACCTCTCTGCCTATTCTGGGTCTGAGCTTGGGCTTGTGCATACTGCTGGGGGTGCTGTTGCTGGAATGCCTGAGACTGAGGCGGCAAGGGCCTCGAAGACTGATACTGCTGCTGCTGAACTGGTGCCGGGGCCGGTCCTCTCACCGAAGAGCTAGAAGGGTTGGATGCTGATGAACCACCCCTATTCGGGCAAGCCCCTATCCTATGATCTGCTGCTCCACAAGCCAGGCACAATCCCTGCGCCCTGCGACAGTCTGCCACCACATGCCCTGGCTTCCTGCAATGAGAACATCCCATCGCGGAAGTCTGCTTCTGCTGCTGCGGGTACGTCGGGGTCGAATGCTGAACCGACGTTACTGAGGTCGCCCGCCTCGGAGTTCCAATGGTCAATCTCCTAGCTGCCGGGGCTGGAGCTGATGATTGGTGCATCTGGCTGTGGGACCGCTTTCTACTTCCGGTCCTATCCACGATCCTCTGGGAGGTGCACTCATGCCTCCTAGCTGCTCTCAAGACTGCATCGAACGTCTGGTGCTCGAACTGCTCAATCGCCAACAAGATCTCCAAATGCAGTCCCTGTTGGAATCGCTGGGCCCTATCAAACTCGGTCGCCACCAAGGTGGGGGCAAACCTACTGAGTCTAGAAAACTCCGATGCATAACTGTCGACCGTTCTGTCTCCTTGCTTCAAGTTGGTAAATCTGGTCTGCAGGTCGTACCGAGCCACAGCATCGAAATACTTCGTCTGGAATCTCTCTCTAAACACTGTCCAAGCAATGGGTGCCACTAATCCCATGGCTTGCGCCGCCCACCAACTGCGAGCCAAGTCCAACAACTGCAGGCGTACCACCGCCACCTTCTCATTCTCGGGTGTCCTAGCTGCTTCCAGAATCACCTCGGTATCCTGAAGCCATGCATCCGCGGCAATCGCATCCTCGGTACCGTCGAAGAAAGGAGGGTTCAAGCACTTGAAGCTGTTGGCCGCCTGGTTCCCTGGATGTCCGTCTCGGGTCAAAGCATCTTGAACTGTCTGGTGCAGGGCGTCGCTTCGACGATCCTGTGAAGCTATCAAGGTTCTGATGAGGCCTACTAAGGTACCATCATCTGGCTCTGCGGACTGGACGGGCCGAACTGGTGACTCTCCTCCAGTAGGTATCACTCTGGAGGCGACTCCGGAATGCTGGGCTTGATCTCCAGGTTGCTGCTGGTCCACGGGAGGTGCTCCTCCTTGCTAATCGACAGGGTCAGGTACAGTACCGCTGAGGAAGACGACACAGAAAAACAATAAGGAAGGACCAGGACAGATCAACAATACAAGCATGTAATAAGGGCAAGAATTTTAGGGATTTGAAAATACGGGCGGAGATCAAGGACGAATACTGATTGAGACATCTATTCGGTAAACCCTCACATTTCTTGATTGACAAGACCTGCATGGGCCACCACTTAAACCATGTCACATCCCAGAACCAGAATACTGGAGAGCGGGGGCAGATATAGCCAGCTACGTATATTAAAATGGAAACCACCTCAATATACGGTCACGGCTGTCTAGATATATGAGGGTTTACTACAAGCCAACAGTCTCTTATGGTCATGAACACGCCTGATGTCTCAATCACAAGCAAGTAAGTAAGGTCGCAAGATGTATGATCGTTAAATATACAATAATAAGGCGTCCCAAATATTACATATTCAGCTGATCATGAAGCTAGTCGTTACAAAATGTTAGGACTAGCAAGAGTTAAGTCATACATGATCAACCCTAGGATTTGTTAATCATGTTTACAGCCCGTAGGCAGACAGTAAGTAAAGTGCATCGAGCTAACAGGTGCTCGTCGGCTAAATGCCTCAAAAGAATAGTTTTATAATAGAGTGAGCGAAACAAAATAGAAAACCCACTCGTAGCCCGGGTTCCTTCTAGTCGCCACCATTGGGCTGGAAGCTTGGTAGATCCTCGGAAGCTGCTCCAAAATCTGGCCACACAAAACCAGCTGGGTCAACCCCAGAAAGAGTAAGTGCCACAAGGGAGGCCACGAAATAAGAACAAAAGCCAACAATTAGCACAAGAAAATTCTAATATTAAAACTAGAAATTACGAAAATATGGCAGGATGACATACGACGAGATAACCATGGAACTATTTTGATAGCCAGGTTACAACCCGTAAACCAAACAAGGACCGGAGTTGTAACCCTTCATCTGAACAGAACTTGATTTTCCACCATTTATCGGCAAGATAATAATACAAGAAATTAAGACAGGAAGCCATCTTGTACTGGATCAAGACATGGCTAAACTGGTTATACCTCATTCAATCAATCACGGCCAAGCAGATACTACGGCTTACTACTTTAACTAACTAGGGTTATCACAGGCCTAATTACTAACAAGATGCAGTAAGATTGTTCCACAGCCACAAGCCCTGCAGACCATCTAGGTTACCCAGGTCGAAAATTAGGGGTTGAATTCAGGTGGGTACATCGTCCAGGAAACGCATGTACCCTTAGGTGACTTAGAAGGTGCAACACATGACAGTGTGCTGGAAATGTGCCCTACTCGTCGGCAGGCTACAAATCCCAAGAGCGCCCAGGTAACGGGATTGCCTGTAGCTGTGTCATCTCTTCATGACTACTGAGTTATTCTAGTTATTAACCTTAATCCATTTTAGTAGGTGCTCCTGACCGTGGTACTCAGGAGTCCCATCCTAGACATGATGCAAGACAGGACAAGTGGATTTAACAAGCAAGCAAGAATGAACTACCCACGTTGTCAAGGTAGGTCAAGTTAAGTTAGCCGTCGCAACAGCGTTAAGTTATCAAGTCATGCTACAAGTCAGGAGTGCGCCGCCACGGGCCACTATCAAGTTATCAAGTCACAAGGATTAATTACAAGTTACCAGTTGGGTGTGCACCCCACTGGGTCACTAGCAAGGAGATCAGAGAATACCAAAATCATAATCCACAGAAAACCGTACTAGTCATAAACAATTACTTGAAAACCGTGTTAGGCCGTGTCGGGTCAAGATAGTCGTGCTGTGTTGAACAGATCTCAGAAAAACCCAATCCACAAAAGAGAAACCAAGTCGAGAAATAAAACCAATACTCCAAGAGCTAATGGGTTAAGCAAGGGGTTCAAGGTGCAGCGTACGCACAAGGGCACGCACAGCGTACGCATAAAAGCACGCACGCAGGAGAGCTAAAGTACGCACGCAGGAGAGCTGCGTACGCGAAAAAACACGCACGCAGGAGAGCTGCATACGCACAAAAGCACGCACGCAGGAGAGCTGCGTACGCGAAAAGATACACACGCAGGAGAGCTGCGTACGCGAAAAGTCACGCACACAGGAGAGCTGCGTACGCGAAAAGTCACGCACGCAGGAGAGCTGCGTACGCGAAAAGTCACGCACGCAGGAGAGCTGCGTACGCGTAAAAACACGCACACAGGAGAGCTGCGTACGCACAAAAGCACGCACGTAAGAGAGCTGCGTACGAGAAAAGTTACGCACGCAGGAGAGCTGCGTACGCGAAAAGTCACGCACGCAGGAGAGCTGCGTACGCAAAAAGTCACACACGCAGGATAGCTGCGTACGCGTAAAGTCACGCACGCAGGAGAGCTGCATACGCGAAAAGTCATGCACGCAGGAGAGCTGCGTACGCATAAAAATACGCACGCAGGGGGAGGGTCTTCTTCTCCATGGCCGAGAAGAAGCTCTCATGGCTCCAAAACTTCAAAGCATCACAACTTGGCCATCCGAACTCCAAATCCGGATTTCTAAAGTTCCAACCAGGGTGGAATTGAACTCTCTTCCACATGAAAACATCAAAACCCATAAAAATCCAACCTAAATAGATCAAAACCATACAAAACCGAAAATAGGGAAAACTTAGATCTAGAACAATGGAGACTCCAAATCACAAAATACCAAGTTCTAATGTTGATCACCATGTCCTACTCTAGCAAATGGACAAATAAAAGGGGGTTCTCATGTGATGGCAAGGTGCACTTGCCTATGGGTTGGTGTTGTGTAGAGGAAGGAGAAGAGTGTTGTGTAGAGGAAGGAGAAGAGAAATTAATGGAGGTTTATGAGGAGAGAGAAAAAGTTGGTAGAGTTTTAAAGAGGGTGGGATGTGGTGTGTTGAGGGTGGAGCTTAGGCTAAGGTGTTCCAACACACATTAAACCAAACCAAACCAATCCAATCCAATTAAAACTGAGCCATGTCAAAATCCAAAATACGAGAAATACCGAAATTCTGCAAGTTGAGAAAAATAAAAATACATGCCAAAATCCAGATACGAGTATAAATACGAAATACGGGAAATACGAAAAATAAGGGTGATAGAATTTTTCCCTGAGAATGGCGTATGAGAAGTACAGGAGGAGGAGCCAGAGTTTTATATGGTCAAAGTATATTTAGATGAAGGGAGCCACGCCTAAGTTCAGCTACTGTATTCTCAAGGCGGTGCTAGGGAGATTGCTCACTAAGGATAGGATGAGGAGATTTGGGATTCAAGTAGATGATATCAGGTGCCCTCTTTGTAACTCTGCCCCTGAGTCACACTCCCATCTATTCTTTCACTGCGAGATGAGCTCCAAAGTTTGGAATGCTCAAAGGAGATCCCTGGGATTGTCGGCGACTAGAGAGGATACCATCCTTGGGGCGTTTGAGGAGATATCCAAGTACAGCACCATGAATCACCCCTGGTTCTGGAAGGCCCGTCTTCGACTTGCTTGCTCGGTTTGGCACCTATGGAGGGAAAGAAATAGGAGGATTTTCGAAGGCGTCGAGAGCACAGTCGTTAGCCTTGAGAGGAGCATACAGGCGGACATGGACATCATGGCCCCTTAGTAGCTTTGATAGCTAGGTAATCCTGGGTTTTTTTTTTGAGCTGCTCTGTGTTTTGCTCCCTTAGTAGTTTCTGTTGGACCTATGAGTTGGTAGTGAGGAGGGTCCCCTCCAGTTGGTGTGGGGGATCGTTTTGAGAGGTCCAAGTTTGTATAGTTCTGTTTATTCTTTCATTCTTATAAAGAAGTTACCTTTCCCAAAAAATATATGTATATATATATAGCCCCTTCTTATACGGGATAAGTTTACGGGAAGAGTTTACGGTATAGAGCAATTTCTTACGGAAAGAAAAGAAACTCAAAATATCTGGCCGAAATATACGTATGTTTCTCTTCTGAAATTTATTTCTCTTTAATATTTAAAAATCTACTCTCTACTCTTAAAAAAAAACATATCTCTATCTTAAAAAACAAGGCTTATCTATCAATTTAGTTTTAAACACAGAGGGATTTATTTATTTTAAAAAATAGAGATAGATAAATTATTCCATTTATTTTTTAAATAAAGATTTTTTTTAAAAAAAGAATCTATCCTTAGAAATAAATATACCTTTAAAAATTATATTTAAAATATTAATTTTAATGTTAATCTTAATATTAATGTTGATTTTAATTTTAATTTTTAATTTTTAATTTTTAATTTTTAATTTTTACATTAATTTAAATTTTAATGTTAAAGTTAATTTTAATGTTAATGTTAATGTTAATGTTAATGTTAATGTTAAAATTAATTTAAATTTAAATTTAAATTTGTTTTTAAATAAATTTAAATCTAAATCTAATTTAATATTAATTTTAATGTTAATGTTAATGTTAAATTTAATTTAAATTTAAATTTATTTTTGTTTTTAAATAAATGTAAATTCTAATCTTAATTTTAAATTATATTCTTAATCTTAATATTAATCTTAATCTTAATTTTAATATTACATTTTAATGTTAATGTTAATATTAATGTTAATGTTAATATTAATGTTAATGTTAAATTAAACTTCATGTTAATGTTGAAATTAAAATTAAAATTAATATCAACAATAAAGTTAGCACCCAAAAACTAACATGAGAAATAATATTAAAATTAATATTAATATTAAGTATAATTTTGAATAACATTTTAAAAATATATTTACGTTTAAAGATAAATTTTTTTGAAACAATCCATCTCTACTTTAAAAAATTATAAAATTAACTTTTTTATCTCTATTTTTTGAATAAATAAATAATTTTTTCACTATTTAAAAAATAAATAGACTTATCTTTAAGATAGAGATAGGTTCCTTTTTTAAAGGAGAGATCTAACATTTTTAAAGTGAAAGAAATAAAGAAGAGAACCATACGTATATTTTCTCATCCCGTAAGTTTGTCCCGTAAGTTATTCCCGTAGAAGAAGCTTTCTGTGTGTGTATATATATATATATATATATATATATATATATATATATATATATATATATATATATATAAGCGGATCAAAAACCTCCCTTAGAAAACCTCCTAAAAATCTCCCTCACTCTAATTCGTAATTTAATGTTAATATTAATGTAATATTAATATTAATGTTAATATTAACATTAAATACTATAATTAACATTAAACTTAACATTAAAATTAATATTAACATTAACATTAATATTAACATTAATATTAACATTAATATTAACATTAACATTAACTTTAATATAAAAAAAATTAATATTAATATTAACATTAACATTAATATTAACATTAATATTAACATTAACATTAACATTAATATTAACATTAATATTACGAATTAGAGTGAGGGGAATTTTTGGGGGATTTTCTAAGGGGGACTTTTGATCCTCTCCATATATATATATATATATATATATATATATATATATATATATATATATATATATATATATATATTTTATATATATATATATATAAATATATATATATATATATATATATATATATATATATATATAGAGAGAGAGAGAGAGAGAGAGAGAGAGAGAGAGAAGAGAGTAGAATATATATATATATATATATATATATATATATATATATATATATATATATAGAGAGAGAGAGAGAGAGAGAGAGAGAGAGAGAGAGAAGAGAGTAGAATATATATTGGCAAATGTTAAAGGCCACCCCCTTTCTACTAAGGCCACCAACTTAAAACTTTAAAAAAAATTACAAGTTTATCATTTTGAAAACACTAATGCCACGTTTGGTTCACAGATTTAAGGAACCAAGAAAGGAAAGTTGTTCCTTTCCTTTGTTTGGTAGCCACAAACTTGGGAATCAATTTCCCGACAAAGGAAAAAATTGGTGGGAATATGGTTCCACTCAAGACCCATGGGATTGATTTTCCCTCCTCCTTTCTCAACATTTATTACAAAAGTTATGACAAAAGTAAACCATGTGTCATTGCTTATTTTACCATTAATGTTATTTTTTATAATGTTATTTTTATTTTAAAAGGTAAGGATATTATTGGAACATTATTATATTTTGCTTTTCTTTCCTAGTTAGTTTCCTTGTTTTACCAAACAACAGAAAGAAAATGTGACATGAATCTACTTTCCCATTCCCATGGAAAATACAAGGGAATTTATTTCCTTTCCGTGAACCAAACGAGGCCTAAGGGCCACCAAGTTAGAATGTAACAAAAATTACAAGTTTGCCTTTTTTCTTCCTTTGTCTTCTTCCTCTTTTCTCAATCCTCATCTCCATTGTTGTCCCCACCTCCATTGTTGTTATCTTCACCTCTATTGGTGTTCTCTATCTTCGGTGATTCTCTCTCTTTTTTATTTTGTTTTTTTTAAATTAGGTTATTTTGTTGACACTCAATCTTTGTTTAGAATTATGGACCAAAATATTTTTGAAGAAGAGGTTCGGTCATCCAATCCCATTATTGGTCCCAAAGAACCAACGATTACGTGTGAACCATCCTTGGTAAGTACATGAAATATCAATTTTCGAGATTTCGTACGCCTGTACAAATATAGGGCTGTAGGACTTGCCTGCAGTCCAAAGTGAAGATAGGACTGCAGCGCTTGCCAGCAGTCCTCGATTGACAGAAGGTTTTCTATTTTTTGTTTAAAACTTCCAACCTACAGTGACTGCAGGGCTTGCCTGCAGTCCAAAGTGATGGCAGGACTGCAGCGCTTAGCTGCAGTCCTCCATCTTACAATTGTTGATCATTTTATGCATTATCTGTTAGACAGGTGATCTACTTTAGTCCTGCAGCAGACAAAGATAGGACTGTAGGGGGGACGAGCGGAGAGAGAGAGAGGTGAGGGGGGTTTTCAGGACGAACGGGAGGAAAAGAGAAGGGTTTTGGGATTTTTTGTTTTCTTTTGTTTTATTATTATTATTATTTTTTTTCTCTTGGTGGCCCTTAGTAAACTTGTTCAATTTAGGTTGCTCTTAGTAAAAATAATAGTAAGTCATGGTTGCCCTTAGTAGAAGGGTTGCCCTTAGTAAAGTGGGGGTGGCCTTTAACATTTGCGTATATATAGAGAGAATATGGGATGTGAGGTGGCTATATGTGATCACCCTCCATGCTATCATCATGCACTTGCACACTTTTCGGTGCATGATGATAGCATGGAAGGATAACACATACACACCATCCACAAGATGGCACCTCACCTCCCTTATTATATATACATATATATATATATACATATATATATATATATATATATATTTTTTATATACATATATATATATGTATATACATATATACATATATACATATATATATATATATATATATATATATATATATATATATATATATATATATATATATATATATATTTTCAACTGAAAAGGAACTTTATTGAAAACCAGGAAACAAAGCTGGGCCCACGAGTGGTGCCAGCCCGATACAAGCCCAGAACGGAAGCAGGCCAGGGCCCACAGGCGGGCAACTGCTGGTCCACCCCAAACCGGGGTTCCAAAATTTGAAAATTCAAAAGCAAAAGAGGACAGGTGGGGGGGGGGCACGAGGAGGGGACAGGGGGGCACGTGGGGGGGACAGGTGGGGGTGGGCCCGATTGGGGGGGCACGTGGATCAGGCACGGGGGTCGAGGGTCCCTGGGCCGGGCGCGGGGGCCGAGGAGCCCAGGCCTGGCGGGCGCAGACCCTCCGGGAGGGGCGGAGCACCGGCGAGAGTGGGCCAAGAACTGCGGCGACGGGGGAGCCACGACGGCCGGGCCACGGAGGGGAAGGCGGAGAAGAAGGGGGCCCGGCGCGCCGCCCGCAGAGGAGGGAGGGGATCGTCCGCAGGGGAGTCGACTGGGGTGTCGTCTCTGGCGACGAAGGCTCCGGAGAGGGGAGAAGGGGCTGAGGCTCCACCGTCGGGGGAGCTAGGAGTAGCGTCTCGAGGCCAGAGAGTAGCACGGAGGAGGGAGTGGGGGGAGAGCCGGAGGAGGGAGTGGGGGCTCGACCGCGCCGAGGGAGGAGGGAGCCGGCGCCAGGGCTCGACCTCGGCACTCAACGACAAGGAGGGGGGCTCTCGAGCATGAGCCGAAGCGATCGCCGAAGCCCGGATGGAGGCTGGGAAGCGGCCATGGGAGGGAGCGATGGGGACGGCGTCGCAAGGCCAACCGGCAACGAGAAGGGTGGGGGGTAGCGCTCCGCAGGGTGCCGCGGGGCCACGAGCGTCCAAGATGGGGACTCAACGCTCGCCGTACGGGGAAGAGGTGGCTGGGGGGGCCCGGGGCCACGGAAAGCTTCGGGGGGGACGACGGCCAAGGCGGATGGCGACGAGAGGAGGTCCACCGCCGGGGCTTGGGGAGGCGCGGAAGGATGAGGCTCAGGGAGGCGGCCAAGGCGGGGAGTGCAGTGGCCAGGGCGGGCTCCTGGGGCGGCGGAACGAGGAGAGGCGGTCCGGGCGGAGCAGAGCCGGCCCCGGAAGCCGCGACGACGACGAGAACAGGGGACGGAGGTGGATCTGGCACGGGGGGTCGCCTCGGGGAGGGAGAGACGGGGGTTGTGGCCACGACCGGAGATGGAGGCGGGCCAACGACTGCGACAGCAGCCGGGGGTGGCGCCTGCACTGGGAGGGGCCGAGCGGGGCACGCGGCGGTGAGGGGAACTGGCGGAGGGCCGAGGAGGGAGGGAGCCGAGGACCGTCGGAGGCGCCGAGAACGGCGAGGCCTATATATATATATATATATATATATATATATATATATATATAACATATCCTCTTATATGAGCCAATCCACGTGGCTTCCATGTGGACCAATAAAAATATAGTGGCTTGAAAAAAAATTTAAATAGATAAAAAATAAAAGATCCAATAATAGATTTGATAAATAATAACTTAACATATCTTTGTCTAGGAACTTACCAAATATATTTGCTTATGAATTTAAAAAAAAAACTCATAATGTTAGTGTTAATATTAATGTTAATGTTAATATTAATATTAATATTAATGTTAATATTAATGTTAATATTAATTTTAATGTTAATATTAATATTAATATTAATTTTAATGTTAATATTAATGTTAATGTTAATATTAATATTAGTATTAATATTAATTTTAATATTAATATTAATGTTAATATTAATGTTAATATTAACGTTAATATTAATTTAACTTTAAATTTTAATGTTGATATTAATTTTAGTTTTAATTTTTATTTGGAGGGACAAATAAAATTATTCCTATTTAAATTTTTGGGCAACATATTTGGTAGGCAAAAATATGGTAAGTTATTATTTATCAAATATTTTATGAGATCTTTTATTTCTATCTATTTAAATTTTCTCTTCCAAGTCACTATATTTTTATTGGTCCACATGAAAACCACGTGGAATGGCTCATATAAGAGTATGAGCCTATGGCTCATATTCCGTTTTCCATATATATATATATATATATATATATATATATATATATATATATATATATATATATATATATATATATATATATAATATATATATATATAATATAATATAATAAGAAAAATTGGGGGTGAAACTTTTGAATTCTTTAAAATACCCTTGAGTATTTTATATTTATATACATGATGTTATTATGTCACTTGCATGTTATTTATGTTTAAGAGTCAAAGGAATAAAGTTTGCATGCAAGTTTTCTTTTTTCATGCAACTCTTCATGTTTCAATGGTAATAAATTTTTCTGTCCTTACCATTTTCTAAAGGTTATTATTCTCAATAGAAATATATTCTACTATGTAATAAGAAAACTTGGTGGCAAAATCTTTGAATTCCTAAAATACCCTTGAGTATTTTATAAATATGATGTTATTATGTTACTTGCATGTCATTTATGTTTAAGAGTCAAAGGAATAAAGTTTGCATGCAAGTTTTTTTTTCCATACAACTCTTCTTTTCCAGTGGTAACAAATTTTCTTGTCCATACTATTTTCTAAAGGTTATTATTCTCAATAGAAAATTTTAAAAAAAATTGTACTTCAAATCTCTTGACATTGTAAAAAGAAAGCACACATATATGAATAGTCACCTGAAAAAGACGGAAAGATGACAACTGACCATATAATATTCTAATTAAAATATGTGCAAAGTACGTACATGCGAACTAGTGTATATATATATATATATATATATAATTCCAAAAGAAGCACAATAATCAACTAATACCGTGCACTCCGACTATAACCACCTCACCTCATCTCATTTACATCACAATTAATATTATGGGAAATTTTCAAGGGGGGTGTGATAAGATTCTCAAGGATCCTCATGTTGCGCTCTCACCAAATGTGCCAAACTGTGGCAGCCAGACCTCTCTAAACCACAACGAACCTCTCTGTCTCTAATGTAGAATCACATCTATAACTATCCTTATGGGTACCATGCCTACACAGCCTCCTCTGATTTTAGGATATTCTTCTTGCCATATAGCCATAACTATCGGACATAGGAGCAATAGGTGATCAATTGATTCATCATGGCCATCACACAGTACACATTTTGCTTCTCTATCAGAATCCCAAACTTCTTGAGTCGATCCTTAGTCAGTAGTCTCCGAAGCAACAATCTGTACATTACCAACTGCATCTTCCTCGCGAGACCATGCATCCAAATGAATTCGAAATGTTCCATATCCGGATACTTGGTTATAATAGACTCATAGCTAGACTTGTCAAGTGGGCCGGGCTGGGCCGGCCCGGCACGAAAATTGGGTGGGCCGGGCTGGACCGGCCCGGCACGAAAATTGGATGGGCCGGGCCAGACCCGGGCCTCTTGGGCCCATGAACTGTAGCGGGCCGGGCCAAGGGTTGAAAATCTCGGCCCAGCCTGGCACGTGACCCACGGCACAGTAGGCTTCGGGTCGGGTCGGGCCGGGCCGGGCCATGTCGGGTCTTGATTGGCACGTAAAATTTGGGCATTCATTTTCGTTCTTCTTCTCAAAAAATTTGTATATTAATTACAATCATTTTTTAAACACAAAAGAATGAACATCCAACATGTTTTCATATATGTTTTTTAACAATCATATATATTTACGTAGATTAACATAACATAATAACATGATTAAGTTTTCTAAATATTAATAATAATTATTTTTTGATATAGAAACTACTTGATTCTTATTTATTTGGGTGGTCCGGGCCGGGCCGTGCTTGGGCTTCGGGCCGGACCTATGTTATGGGCTGATATATGTAGCCCGGCATGACCCAATATACGGGGCCGGGCTGGCTCAGGCCCACGATTAATCGGGCCAGGCCGGCACGTGGGCCAATTTTTTGGGCCGGGCTGGCCCGGCCCGACCCAATTGACTGGTCTACTCATAGCAAAAACTGAATGTATAGAGCCCTTTGCCTATGCCTACGTTTGTGGCATTGGAGCCTGCCTCCCATGCCCATCTATCGGTACTGGATTTATTGTCAATTTGAACCATAGTTATGAGACCCGCAAATTTGTTTGAAATTGCATGCCTCCCTAGTTGCCACCGGCCTTCCTGTAATAAGCACTCGACCGACTCCCGCCTTGTAGCTTCCCTATGGAATTGATCCCCGGCCAGGTCCAGAAGACTGCGATAGGATATTACCAAAGATTTGTGCTCCTTCCGTCGTGGATAACCCTGCTGATGACACCTTTAAGGCGTATCCGACTGCGGAGTCATGGACCACTTGTGCACAAGTTTTGTTTTTTTCGAAACGGTATCCGGGACACGAGAACCGAATCGACCTAGGGGGAATGTAAAATCGTGCTTCGACATTGATGTATTGTGGCATCTTCCGTAAGACTTGCAACCTAGGTTGAATGGGTGGCGTCACAATGCCATTGATCGTGGTGTGTAGCACCAATGACCACGTATAAGATAGTAGCATTCTCACCTATTATCTTATGTAGCTAGTTAGTACTATTTATGTTTCATGCAGGGATGTGTACAGCCGTGGTAAGAATTAAAATAAACTGTTATGCTTTACTGTATGCTTTTACTGTTCGAGAAGGCTATCGATATTAATTGAATTCATCTAGTTCTAAATAGCAAGACAACTTTCAATGCATGACTACCTTAATAATCAGAGTTGGTTTAGACAGGTGGGTTCATCCTGCTCATTAGTGCATTACCAAGTGTACTAATCCCCTAATCCCACAAGTGAAGAGAACTCTGGAGGTGCACAGTGCTAGGCCCAAGCTGAAGTTAGGGAAACCATTTTGAAGCTCTTCCTATTTTGAAGTATTTTGAAGCCAATTCATCTGAAAACTTGAAATGTATAAAAGGGTATGATGTATGGAATGACAAGTATTAGTTCAAGTAGCTTGTCGAGTGTTTTCTTTTGTGTCAATCAAATAAAGCCGCAACAGTATATCCAATACAGTTATCACTTGCACTTAGTTGCAAGCTATCAATGAAAAGTATATTTCTATCTTCCTATACTGCATGTTCAATTCTCTACAATTTGTGAAGTTTCAACTTGATGTTTCAAATGAATAATAAAATGTAATGTTCTTGCCTTGTACGAGTGCAACTTCAGACTTGTACGATATCACGCCCCAGCGAGTATGTCGATTTGGCAGAAATCGATGCGAGAACGAACGGTTTATCGAATCATAGCGTGACACTCTGCACCATCGGATCGAGGAGGGAGGGAGGGGTACGCATGGGGCCCGCCCGCGTACCCGCTCGGTCCAGTGATCGAGGGCGACGGAGCTCCCGCGAGACTACGTTATATATATATATATATATATATATATATATATATATATATATATATATATATATATATATATATATATATATAATTTTTGAGGTGTTATTTTCTCCGAGCCGGCGAGCAACACCAAGAGGGGATTCAAACTGTGCCCATTCCCATGAGACCTTCCGTTGTACCCATTGGGCTATAGCCCCACATACATATAAAAAGAAAAAAAATTGATTGAGGTGGGTTACAGCCTACCAAGTCCCTAGGTGATTCCGCCTTTGATAAGTAGTATGCAATCAAAAATATCAAATCAAAACTATTAGCACCAAACTATGCTGTAATTTGCTTTATTCTGGGAAAGACCATTTTTATTATGATTTTGTTGAGCAGTTTGCGAGTTTGAAAGATTTTATATTTTTTTATTAACTACGTAAGGAGAGACATACGCGATAATTAAAAATAATAATTTTTTAATTTTTTATTAATGGAGGATATATATACGACTTAGATGGCTTATTTTTGTGCCATTTTCAAGCTGCATATGATAGTAGAGATATGTCATTTGTGTAAGTTGTAAGAAGCGGCCAATAAAAAATAGAGTATAGAAAATGTTAGTCCCGGGGCTTGATCAAAGATGGTAGACTCGATGTCGAGATTAGAGGTTCAACAAACGTTCACCTTCTGATTATTCTCGAGATCCAAGAGGAACACTATAATATAAATCTGATTACAAAAGCAACAATAATCAGAAAGAAAATCTCACGTTCTTCCTCGCAATCGTAGTTGCTGACGGACAGAACTGAGTTCAGAAAATAAATCTCACGTTCTTCCTTGCAATCGTAGTTGCAGACGGATAGAACTGAGTTACAACTCAGATGAAGGAGAAGAAAGAAGAAAGAAGAAGAGAAAAGGTTCTTGCTGGGGTGATTAAGATCACCGTTGCTCAAAGCAAGATTTGCCCCCAACACGATCTGCTCCCAGGAATCAGCAAGTTCACGAAGAACTTCTGGAACGCTCGTAAGTCAATATTTGAGACTTGAACGGGCTTCCTGGATCTTATAGACTCCCTTAACTCTCTTCTTGGTGCATCTTTCAAAGGAGGCCAAAGGGATCTATTTATAGAGTGGAGTTGAGACTTCACCTCTTCTCCTATCCGATGTGGGACTAAAATACCAATACTCAAAAATAGAGTTTGATATTTTAGATCATCCCACAATCAGCATAGAAGTGTGCCAGTCCACGCCTACCCCCCGAACACTCCCGTGCATGACATCATGGAGTCCGTGTCCGAGTCCGAGTCCGCATAACAAAAATCAACTTGCATACTTGTTGGAATTAATACTTTTTCCTTCTAGGAAAATACTCCCACATGGCATACACTTGTGCCCCATAACACCTCATGTGCACACCTCAACACAAGTAATGCATTATATTGAGATACTTATCATTTGGTGTAGCCGATGTGGGACTATCTTTCCTAGTCCAAATGTAAAAATACCAACAATCCCCCATATATCGCAATATATGGGTTGAGCGTTCCCCACAATGACTGTCCATCATGCATTAGGAGAGATGTCGCTATGACTTGAATCTTTCCGTATAGGTTAAATAAAAGCATGATACAAGAATGGACTAAGCCTTGAATTCTGCACCATAATTGCAATTCTTTCTACTCACATAATGACATCAACTGTGCTTCTGGCTGCATATTAAAGGCCTTGTGCCAGCCTGATTTCAGTGTATAATTTTGGACGTCTACAAGTTTACCCTCAAGAGACGGCCTGATATCTCTGTCCATACACTATAGGTGAGTTCTTTATAAAGAGTCATGGCATGAAGCATTGCGCTTCTTTGCAGTTCTACGCCGCTATGACATGGCTTAAAGCCGAGGCTTTACCCCACCTGGGTACCTCATCGTAGTGTCATACTACTGTAGCATGAGGTCACAAGCCTCTTTATAGTGCCAAACTATCCAGCATGAAGCCTTGCGCTTCCGTACGGTGTTACGCCGCTATGGCATGGCTCGCGAAGCCGAGGCTTTACCCTACCTGGTACCTCTTCATGGTGTCATGCCACTGTAACATGAGGAAATCGTCCTCTTTGTAGTGCTATCTACCTCTCTTTATTACGATTATCATACATCATTAGGCTACCTGCCTATTTGTGGTGCTACTCCGCTGTGACTTGGCTTGCAAAGCCGAGGCATTACCCCTACCTGGGAACCTTATGGTGGAGTCACCCTACCGTAGCATGGAGTTACACTCCTTGTAGTGCTGCGCTACCGTGCTTCCTGTAAAGCACTCCAGGCATTTACTCTGCCTGAGCACTCATTAAGGCATTTAAGCCAACCTTCCCACAGGATCCGTTTTCTGCAGAAAACAACAGTAGACAACAGTGGTTGTAGGTCCGTAACCTCTCCATGTCACAGAGGACAAGTACCCACCGTTCCTGATATTCTTTGGTTAATAGTCCTCCCTTGAACCAAAAGCTAGATGCCTAATAGATTTCTCTTTGAACTAATAGCATAAAACTTTATGGTAGGATTATAATAACACAATATCAGAATGCCTTCAAATCCATTTTACAAGCTGTGTCATCGACCAGCTGGCGCTTGAGGTCCTTGGTGAACGGATCCGCCAGGTTCTCCTGACTCCGAACATCAATCACTGCAATAACACCCCTCTTGATGAGATCGTGTACTGCCCTGTGCTTCAACCGCACAATCCTCTTCTTTCCGTTAAAGAGGTCATTTGATGCCACCGCCGTAGTCGTCTGATTGTCGCAGTATATCGGTATCGCCGGTATTTGCGCCTCAACCACTGGAAGATCATACATGAGCTCCCAAAGCTATTCTGCTTCCTCTATTGCGGTATCAAGTGCAAAAAACTCAAATTCTATGGATGACCGCGAGAGCATAGTCTGCTTCTTCGATTTCCACGATATAGCAGCTCCACCTATTATGAAAATATATCCACCTATGGACCTCTCGCTCTCCACTTCTGAGCACCAACTGGCATCACTGAAGCCTTCCACTACCGGCGGATCTTCGCTGTAGTACAGTATATATGTCTAAGTTTTCTTGAGATATCTCATAACCCGTTTTACAGCTTTCCAGTGCTCAATGCCTGGGTTGCTCGTGAAATGACAGCATTTCCACAGCGAAAGCTATGTCAGGCCTTGTGGCAGTAGTAGCATATATCAAACTCCCGATTACGCTTGCATACTCCAGCTGCCTGACGCTTTTCCTTGAATTAGGCTTCAGTTTCAAATTACACTTGTACGACGTATCGATCCCTGGAAGATCCTGATATCCGTCATGAGTGATCATCTTCTCAACATAATGAGACTGTGACAGCGCTAGTCCAGTGTCTGTCCGAATGATCTTGAGTCCCAAGATAACATCAGCATCCCCCAAGTCCTTCATACTGAACTTCGTCGAGAGGAACTTCTTTGTCTTCGTGATACAGCTTATATCCGTACCTAGGATTAGCATGTCGTCCACGTATAGACAAACGATGACTCCTCTTCCGTCAGCAAACTTCGTATAGACATAATTGTCTGTTTCACTGACCCTGTAGCCATTTGACCTTATGACTTTGTTAAACTTCTCATGCCACATTTTGGGAGCTTTCTTTAAACCGTACAGAGATTTTACCAACTTGCAGACTTTGTCTTTAATACCTTTGATGACAAACCCTTCTGGTTGTTGTATGTAGATCTCTTCGGTCAGCTTGCCATTCAGAAATGCCGTTTTCACATCCATCTGATGTATCACAATCTTATGTATCGCTGCGAGAGCAATCAACATTCTGATGGTGGTCATCCGGGCTACTGGAGCATACATGTCAAAGTAGTCGATCTCCTGCTTCTGAGAAAACCCCTTGGCCACCAACTTGGCCTTGAACTTGTCAATAGTTCCATCTGCTTTCATCTTCTTCTTGAAGATCCATTTGCATCCGATGGGTTTCGCTCCTTCAGGAAGATCAACCAACACCCAAGTGTTATTTGAGGTGATGGAATCAATTTCATTATCAATCGCCTCCTTCCAGAAAACATCATCTCTGGTCTTCATCGCCTCATCATAGGTAAGCGGATCTGCTTCCACATGATAGGTGATGAAGTCATCTCCGAAGTTCTTCGGCCTCCTCGCTCGCTTCGATGACGGCTCAGCGAGTTCTGGTTCAACCGTTGTTTCAACAACAATATTTTCTTAGACTACTTTTTATTGAAAACTTCAGTTTCTTGCGCACCCTTATCGTTCTCCGATTTATTCGTAAGAACAATATTCTTATGCCTTGCAAATTGTTTTCACGAAATTTGATGATATGATTTGACTCAATATCAAGAAATCTCCGAGCATCACTCTTCTCGGCATACCCCAAGAAGATCATCTTCGTAGTCCTAGTCCCCAGCTTCTGTATCTTCAGATCTGGGAGCTTCACATAAGCCAGAGACCCCCACACTCGAATGACATTCAAGTTAGGTCTGACTTTGAACTAGTGTTCATGAGGAGTTACGTCCGAAGTTGCGTACGTCACTCTATTTAGAATAAAAGTGGTCGTCAATGCAACTTCTCCCCATTAGTATTTAGGAAGACCCGTAGTTAGCAGCATTGAGTTCATCATTTTTGTCAATGTTCTGTTCTTCCTCTTCGCTATCCCGTTAGATGAGGAGAATACGGAGCATTAGTCTTATTGATGATTCCATGTTCTTTGCAGAATGATGCAAATTTATGAGACCTATACTCTACATCTCGATCACTTCTTAGTAGTTGTAGATCGATTTAACGTTCAGCTTTAGCCCTGAAGTCTCTGAACTACTCGAATGCTACATCCTTCTACTTGAGAAGTCATGCGAACGTGCACTTCGAGAAACACTTCGAACCGGCCTCTGTGGAGAATTGATAAAAGTCACAGATATCTGAGTGTACTAACTCCAGATGATCAGTACTTTAGTTTAAATCGTTTCAGAAGCTTCCCAACAGTCTTGTATCTGCACAGACCTTAAACTCCTCCACCTCCTTACCCCTAAATTCCGAAGATAAGGTCCAGGTAGGACAGCTTGAGTCTGCTTCTGTCATAGAACAACTCTCAGTCCATTTAATGAAGTAACTTCATCGCCATCAGCAGAAGTTCGAACATTCCTTCAGCACCGAACATCTTTTCGAAGCATGTTCCTCGCCAAAAAATTACCATCTGGCTAGTACGAAATGTCCATCTTTCAAGTCTGTATCAGATAACAGACTTTTTGAGATCAGATCGCCGAAAAATCTTTGGTACGTGCAACACGTATTCTAGTGTCCTTGTCAGTGGTTAATAACCACTATCTCGATCTTCAGAACTTCTGCTAGATATATGTTCGCCATCGAGACCTTCGTCATAACATGGCTCGTCCTTGGTGAACAGCTCCTTTGAGAGCACACGTGGTCAGATGTACTAGTGTTAGACCACTAGTCAGCTACCACGTTAGATAACTCAACATGTGCAACAATAACAACCAAGTTAAGTAATCAAAATAACCAAGTTTAGCTATACCTGTTATTTTGGTTTAGGCTTGGATTTGCATTCACTCATGTAGTGGCCATTTTTGTCACAGTTGAAGCAAGTCACGTGGGACTTGGACTTTTGTTGCTTGAACGAAGGACCGTTCACTTTTAGATTTAGTGGAGTCCTTCTTCCTGTGATGAGAAGCCACCTGCTTCCCCTTGAACTATCTTGTCTGCACCAAGTTGGCCTTAGCCAGTTGTTTGGACAGAGAGTCCATCTTCTGCTGAGATCGCATTTCGTTCTCAACGTGGATCTCTTGTAGAAGATCTTCCAAGCTAATGTCCAGCTTCTTCCGATGCATTCTAGCATAGAAGTTGCTCCAACCAGCAGAAAGTTTCGAGACTATCCCTCCAACGACAAACTTGTCAAGGAGGGGCATCTTCTCGTCATCTAACTTCTGGTGCAACTTCAGGAATTCCTTTACTTGAGGTAGCATCGCCATCTCGTCTTCGAAGAGCCACTTGTGGTACTTCTCGACGATGAAGATTTTGGAACTGTTCTCATCATCTTCATATAGCTTACCCAAAGAATCCCAGATCTCTTTGGCATTCTCCTTCTTGGAATATAACTCAGGGGCTTGATCAAAGATGGTATCGATGAGAGAAGCACGAGAGTTTTCCATCTACAAGGATCTTGCTTTGAGATTGTTAGTCCCGGGGCTTGATCAAAGATGGTAGACTCAATATCGAGATCAGAGGTTCAATAGACGTTCACCTTCTAATTATTCTCGAGATCCAAGAGGAATACTATAATATAAATCTGATTACAAAAGCAACAATAATCAGAAAAAAATCTCACGTTCTTTCTCGCAATCGCAGTTGCTGACGGACAGAACTGAGTTCAGAAAATAAATCTCACGTTCTTCCTTGCAATCGCAGTTACAGACGGACAAAACTGAGTTACAACTCAGATGAAGGAGAAGAAAAGAAAGAAAAAAGAAGAAAGAAGAAGAGGAAAGGTTCTTGCTGGGGTAATTAAGATCACCGTTGCTCAAAGCAAGATTCGCCCCAACACGATCTGCTCCTAGGAACCAGCAAGTTCACGAAGAACTTCTGGAACGCTCGTAAGTCAATATTTGAGACTTGAACGGGCTTCCTGGACTTTACAGACTCCCTTAACTCTCTTCTTGGTACATCTTTCAAAGGAGGCCAAGGGGCTCTATTTATAGAGTGGAGTTGAGACTTCACCTCTTCTCCTATCCGATGTGGGACTAAAATACCAATACTCAAAAATAGAGTTTGATATTTTAGATCATCCCACAATCAGCATAGAAGTGTGCCAGTCCACGCCTACCTCCCGAACACTCCCGTGCATGCACGAGACATCCTGGAGTCCGTGTCCGAGTCCGAGTCCGCACAACAAAAATCAACTTGCATACTTGTTGGAATTAATCCTTTTTTCTTCTAGGAAAATACTCCCACATGGCACACACTTGTGCCCCACCACACCTCATGTGCACACCTCAACACAAGTAATGCATTATATTGAGATACTCACCATTTGGTGTAGCCGATGTGGGACTATCTTTCCTAGTCCAAAGGTAAAAATACCAACAGAAAATTAAAGAGTTTTTTTACATATGCCCTCCAAATTTATTATATTTTTAATAAAAAATTCTAAATCTTTTAAATTGCTAATAAGTTTTGTAAATTTGTGTCATAGTTGGTTTCAAATTTTATTTTATTATTATTATTTTATTTGAAAATACGAATTTTACGAGAAAATATCTTTACGAGAATTTTTTATTATTTTAATAATGTAATTTTTGAACTGCATAAATTTTAATATAATAATAATATTTTTGGCATAAAAGTTTTTATTACTACTATATTTGAGGTGTTAGCTTGTCATCATACTTAGTCATCATTGGTTTAAGTTAGAATAAGTGTAAAAAGTTAAATTTTATTTGGTGCTAATTTAGATTAATTAAAGTCCTAATCAAATTTACTTAACTAGTTACTAAACTACCCTTTGACCAACTCAAAGTTTAGCTTCCCTTGGAAGCATTGTGACAGCCTATAACGAAGGGTGGTTACTTGGTTTTGATTGGTTAATACGTAATATCTAGTGTAAATGAATCAAGTACTTGATATATATATATATATATATATATATATATATATATATATATATATATATATATATATATATATATATATATATATATAATTTTTCATTCCTTAAGCTTTTAACCTCCTCCACCCCTACGTTTTTACTCCTAAATTCTTTCCTTACCACCAGCCCAAGGCAAGTCCTCCCATGCATATATTATTTACATATAATTTCTAATGGAGTTGTAGAAGCTAGTACAAGTATTACACTTAAGTAATGCAATTCTAGAATTTTTCATGCGCAGTTTTATTGTGAGACAGTTTTCACCTAATAAACTTTACTAAAATCAAAATATGTCTAAACGAGTTATCTAGAAAATTCGACGTCATTTCCGAAAACATATAATATGATGGTATTATGATTTATATGCTCGGAGCTATATGCCGTACAACAAGGATGTAAAATTCTGGAACGAAATTCAGAAATCTATTGTGCCGTTTTTTTCCGCGCTAGTTTTGATCTAGCAGACGACATTAATATTGAAATATGTATGAACAGAAAATGTAGAGAACTCGATAAAATTTCCAACAATATATAATATGATAGTATCTGTATGTATATATTAGGAATTATTAACCGTGCAACATCGTTGTCGAAACCTGAAAATATTTTCTGTAACTTAAGGACACAACAACTTTATACCTCAGTTTTGACCTATTAAACTTTATCAAATCCAAAATGTGTAAACATGTGTTTCGTAGAAAATTCGATAAGTTTTCCAACGGTATATAATATGATGGTATTCAGATTTATATGATAGGAGTTATGTTATTTGCAAATAGATGATATATGTTTAGAATTTTGGGCAAACTTAGTTTTGTGAGATGAGAGTTAAGTTTGGTTGTGGTGAGAAGAGAGGAGATAGATAGTGAGTAGTGAGTTGTGTGTGCTTATGTGAAGTGAGGTGGATAGAGGAGTGTGTGTGTGTAACGCCCCAGTCCCAAAATATTTAGGACTAGGTACGTATCTATGCCAGCTGTATACATACGAAGTCTACTCCAATATATGGAAACTCCTATGTGTACATAAGCTGTAAAATGCAGTAAACCAAGAGTAATATAATCTCATCCACAAATAAAGAATAAAAGATATCATATAATCAACTATAATAAGTCTTTATACAATACATTGGGCGGAGACAAATCCACTACCAACAAGTAAGAAAAATATACATGGAAACGGAAAGGATTTGGCGGGAGTAGCAAAGAAAGATCCAAGACACGTCATCTCCGAATGAATAGCGAAGATCGCGACCTCGACTAGAACACCTGCAATATCACAAAAGCACACACCTGGAGAGATAACCAGGTCCTCAGAGGGACGTAACAAGATACAGGAAGAACATGCCATAAATACTGAATACAAAATATGCCACAAAGAAAGTAAGTGACAAGACAACAATAAGGTAATCTAACCGTACTACTGTGTTCATGCAGTTAAGAACAAACCTCCAACGCATGGGTACTCTGGCTCAGTAGCAGTAATCTCAGGTATGGCCCCATCAGGATACCAGGGACCTCAAAGCATAACATTCATCGAATGTCAGAGGCCAGCAGTAAATCAGTATCAGGATCCAGGACCGTCTCCCGTAGAGATAACCGGTAGTAGGGAAGTGCATACTTGGCCCATACGTTAAGGAACTGTTCTTCCCATCCAATGCCTAACAGAGTCACATCCATGTCTCATATACCTCTACTAACTGCTAAGTCTTCTAACATGCCTCTATTAGCAGTTAGCCCTATCGCATGCGCGTGGGGGATCAGCCCACACACAAGAACCTCTACATGCTACTCATCTCACACATCCTCGTGGTACAACTGTGTCAAGGTATATGCGATACACTACAGACGGTATTCTCTTAACTCTAAGTCCACATGCAATCAAAGGATAATAACAAGTATATCTAATATCACTGAGCAGACAGTAAATCAAGAACGGTAAGAATTGAAATAAATAAACAGTGATATATAATAAATGCAACTGAATATAAACAGTATAATGGCAAGGTATCTTGCCTAATTCTGTGCTGTAAATATGAAACGCCGCTCCCGCGTCCACACCTCCGGAACCCGACGCTCCTAGATAATTAATCAACTAAATTAAGTCACTACTTATGAAACTTAGGACACGACTTAAATAGTCAATGTAATGTGTTAAAATTATATTCAATCTCTCGTAGAACCATTTAGATCCATACAATCACACACAGGTTCCACGAGACATCGAAACACAGTTTAGGGTTTCTAACTCTTAATTAGTCAGTTATGCCCCTACTTCAATAACATACTTAAAAATTATATAAAAATCATAAAAATAATATTTAAACTAATTTTCTACATATTTATCTCTGAAATTCCAGAATTAATATTTCTAAAGACATTTATGACTAGTTGATTAATAAGTCAGCTAGTCTACCCGAAACTCGCCCGGAACATAGTTAATGACTCAAAGTTACTAAAATAACCAAAAATATATTTTAAACAGCAATAAAATTCTTTATTTCATAGAATAATATCAGAGGTACAAGGGTTGAGTTATACTACAAGTTTGGGACATTTTAGGTCAGCCGGTTACCCGAAATTAGCTAGTTTTGACCTATAATTTTTTCGACCAGATTTGAGTTGCTAAAATTGTGGAAAAATATTTAAAAATCCTAATTTATGTATATGAACACACATAAAATTCAGTTTCGAAAATATCCACCAATAACTCATAGTTCCTTTACAATGGGGTTAATTTTGATCCTACCGACACATGAATATTATGCCTATATTTTATAAAATCTTTATGGATGATTATACCTAAAAAATCCATTAAAATATGATTTTTAAAAAATTAATAACATATTTTCTACAGAATTTTAGCAAAGGTTTTAGAAGAAAAGATTAGGGTTCTTACCAAAGATCCTTGCTAGAAAGGGTGATGATGACTTCTCTTCACCAAAGCTCCAACTTTTTCCGCTATCCTCACTTGTTAATCCTCTCTTGGTGAGTATGGAAGAGTTTATAATGGCTATAGAGAATTGGATGGGGGAGATAGAGTTTTTAGGATTTGTTTTGAGGGGTTTCGGGAATGTATGGTGGAGGAGATGAGTTTTTGTGAATGATGGAGAGATGTGCAATGGAGGAGATGATGTATGGAGACTATGGGGAGTTTGTTGGTGCCAAAATTATGGAGAGGGAGAGGGGTTTTGGTCGGCCAAAGGTGAGGGAGAGAAAGATTTGGATTTGGTTGAGATTTGAGATAAGTTGGTATATTTAAACGTATCCTTAAATGAATTTTAAGCAATCTAAGATTTAAATCCTATTTAATTTGATGAATTCAGCCATGGGGCATTGCTTTGGCCGAATATATCATAGTGAGGGTCCACTTGGCATGATTTGGTTGTTTGGTGAGTTGGCAACTTGATTGGATTGAGGATTTAAAATGGGGTTTCCTAATATAGAACTATTTAATTCTATCTATGTAATTACACTACAAAATCTGAATTAAATACAAATAAATGTAATTATTAATATTTATTAATGCCTAACATGCCTACATAGGAATGGGTTTGGCTTGGAAGAGGTTTGGGAAGGTTTTGTGCAACCGGATCTCCTAAAAAGTCATAAGGGCTTTCTTATCTAATTAATTAAATAAAAATATAACTTGTGCCATAATTTGAATGGTTAACATGCAAGAGATTACAATATGACCATGGCATTCCTAACATGGCTAGCATACTAGTTAAAGCACCCGACTATGCTAGGCATGCCATACTTTCTAGTCGTCTTGCATATTCAAACTCAACCATGGCTATAGTCCTTTTATATAATATAAATAAGATAAAAATAAATTAGAATTAAATAAAATCCAAAAATAATTTAAATATTCCTTTAAATTATAAGGGGTTTTACATCCTACCCAACTTATGATAATTTCGTCCTCGAAATTAAAAATAATCACAATATCAAGAATTGTGAGATTTTGTATGGAGGAAGAGTAGGTACGTAAAATCTTAGCTCAATTTTTGAAAGGATGGAGGGGTGGTTGTCATAGAAATCCCAATTGACCTCATATTCTACAAGATGGGGTATGCTTCCTTCCTGACTTTACCCAACTTATAGAAGTTGACCACCCGTAAAGATCGTCATCATTACAAGAATTTGAGGAGGACAATTTCTAGGGAGGGACACGAGAATAATGGACACTTCTGACCGCAGTCTTTGATTCTAAGTGAGCCTCGATAACACCGTGACGTTCTTGGTCAATAACAACTATAAGAAAGTTACTACAATCAAACATTGTCACTCTGGGGGTCATGCTTTTGACAAGCTAGTAGCGACCTCTTGTTTGAATATACTAAGGTGTGTCGGTTCAGAAGGATTCGTTCTACATCTAACATGGAAAACTAAGAAGTGAGCTTGAAAACTTAGAAAAGAAGAATTTATGGCCCAGTGATGAAAATCGATGATAATTAAAGAACCCAGGCTATAGAATATGATTAGGCAAGTGTTTTGAAAACTCTAAGTCAAAACGACTAATATGTATAGGCTGATGTTTAGTGTTGTGTAGGAGGCACGCGCCTGCTTGTTGGAAGGCATACGTCATAGGTGTGCGTCTTGCATAGATCTTGAGTATTCAGTTTAGTTAAGAGAATGGGTCGATATTTGCATGGATGAAATCGAATAGGTTGAATTCGGGTCTCTATGGTTTGTTTTGAGGAAACAATGTGTCATACACGTGGTGTAATTTTGAAATGGAGCACTGGAAAGTTCATTTACGTGGGACATGTATGTCATGTAAGTAGCATGACTAGTCTAGTTCGTGAGTGTTAACTTTGTCGAAAGGAAAAGGCTAGCGTTGTGCTTCAATTATCAAAATCACGGTCGAGGGTATCACATGATACGAATATGGGTCGACGTTATAACCCATTGAATTATTAGTCTAATTGGAACCAATCATTTCCAACCACTTGCTAATTCAAAATCTTATGTTTCTTAGAGAGGCTTGCGATCTACTGGCCTAAAAAAAATTAAAATTTGCTATTGATTTAAACAAAAATGATTCTATGATTGACTTGAAGAATTTAGGTTGCAATCTGTTACCGTAGTTATCTAAACGTACGAGCAAAGGGATACAAAATACAAAATAAAAGATCGTTTCATAAATTCCATACAGACGGAAGAACGGTCACGATTGTAATCCCATTCTGAGAGGTAGAGTATAATAAGTTTAATGTTCTACCCAACTTATAGAAGTTAGTTAATCGGGGAAAACACAGTAATAGGGCTTCTAAGAAGGTCAAATTTCAAGAAGGTATAGGAAGTATGAGGTATTTCCAATCATAGTCACAGACTCTATAGGAAGTCTAGGTATTATCTATTTAATATGGCCCATATATTAACTATGTTTGGTCAAGATTGTATAAGAGGTCTTAGTCAAGTATATCCGAAAGCAAGTTGGTACCGAGAAATGCATAACATAGGCTACGAAGAGATGCAGTTACGAAATCTATGGAAAGAGAATTAGTGAGCCGAGAGGTGGGGCCTACATAATAGGAGTGAGGGCCTATTCATCAAGTTTGGTTTTATAGTCCCAATATGGCGATAGGCTATGACGGGTTTAACTGAGTCTCAATAGGTTCCCTAATTGGACTTCAATCTTTGATTGCATGAAC
Organism: Iris pallida; assembly: GCA_029216955.1. Lineage (NCBI taxonomy): Eukaryota > Viridiplantae > Streptophyta > Magnoliopsida > Asparagales > Iridaceae > Iris > Iris pallida. The sequence continues at coordinate 2,912,014 of JANAVB010021800.1, read as the reverse complement.
TTTAGATTTTAATCTATAGTGGCTGGATAAAATTTTATGGAATTTTAAACCATCCCTATTAGGTTAGGATAATGTAGAATAGGTTCAAATTCAAGTGGTTGGGCAAATTTCCCGTCGTATTGGTAGAATAGGTTTTGTAAGTCGTGAGATGCGCCTTCCATGACTTTTGTATTTAAGTAGCACACAAGGCCTCTATTGAGTGACACACTAGTGGCATGTGCGTAGAGGGCTTCGAGTAGATCACAACAATATATTGGGCCAAAAGATTTAAGTCAAGCTTGGATCTCTAACTGCAGTCCGAAAGTACATCGGTGTTATGGTAAGGATTATCGCTAGTCCTTTTTGACCTGAAAGTCGTATCATAATAATAGAGTCCAAGGAGATGTGTTTGTATGGGACATGATATGTCTACTTGAAGGTGGACTCGTTTAAGTTTTGTATATAAATTTTGTTGGAAGGTAACAGCTAGTATTACACTTCAAATATCAAAGTCACGGTAAGGGACACCAAATGATCTAAAAAGAAAGTGGGAGTTCACGAGTCACTAATTTATCATCCTAGTGAGAACCAATTTACCTCAATCAATCGGTGATCCCCAAATTCCTAAAAGTAAGAATGGCTTACAATCTATTTACTCTAGAGACTAGGATATGGTTTTAGAAATAATGAGGTTAGGAATATTTGAGTCGCGATATCGTACCTTGACATTTGGTAATAATAAGTCACGATGTGATTGATAACATGATAGGGTAATTGTGAATCAGTTTCGAGGATTGTACCCCGAGTCCTAATAAATGGAAATGATTGCATACAGTGGTACCTGAGTCGATAAGATGGAATGACCCGCTTGTCCATGGTATATGAGAGTCTATCGATGGAATAACGAACTCTAAAGTACGTCATGGGAAAGATTCTCTAACTACTAAGTCGTGAATTTCTATTCGTGTCAAACCTGCCAGACTATAGTCATAAGCATTCTAGAGGTATTAAATGTAGTGCTCATGCATCACTTGTTGATTACAAATACAACATAATGACGGGGCGTCATGCTACATATTTTGGCTAAGCTGGTGAATGTGTTGTTCTAATATTATGTGTAATGTCCCAAATTCGTGATACGTATTTAGTGTACGTATACGTGTTTTGGACCCATATTTTATTTATTCATGGTTAGTTATCTTGGTTTATTTTGCATTGGTTTGGTTTTATTGGCATTGATAGTTTAATTGGTTTTAATGGTTCATTGGTTTATTTGGGCTTGGTTTATTCCTGGGTTGGTTCGGCTTGGTTCGGTTTGGGATTGCTCTTGGTTCATCATGAACCAAAGGGTGAACCCCCTACCTACCACCACTACTCATATTTATTACCTATTCTTCTTCTCTCTCTTCATTAATCTCTTCTTCTTCCATTTACTCCCTTCACCTACAAGAGAGAGAAGAGAGAGAGGTCTAGGCAAGTGCAACTTGCTTCCACAAGAGAGCTCATTTTATTGTTCTATTAGCTTTTTCTCATGTTTCTAAGACACATTAGAACTTGTCATTTTCCATTTTGAGGCTTTAATTTTTGTAGATATAGAAATTAGCTATTTTCGGATTTTGGTGATTTTGATCTATCAAACTTCTTTGTTTTCAAGTTTTGATGGTTCTATGTTGTAGAGAATTTTATTCTACCCAATTTTGACCTTTGAAAAGTTGGATTTGGACTTATTTTGACCAAGTTATGGACTTTTGAAGCTTTGAGTTCAAACCATGGAGTTCTTGCTGATTTGGAGAAGACAGTGAGCAGTGCGCGGGCTTTTTAGCTTGTGCCACTGAGCTGCGCGCGCTCTTTAGCGCAGCGCAGTCGACCCCATACGCTGCCTTTTGGGAGCGTATGTCTTGCATACGCTCGCTTGCTTGACAAGGAGTCGTTGGACCCCATACGCTGCCTTTTGGGAGCGTATGTCTCGCATACGCTCGCTTGCTTGACAAGGAGTCGTATGGACCCCATACGCTGCCTTTTGGGAGCGTATGTCTCGCATACGCTCGCTTGCTTGACAAGGAGTCGTATGGACCCCATACGCTGCCTTTGGGAGCGTATGTCTCGTATACGCTCGCTTGCTTGACAAGGAGTCGTATGGACCCCATACGCTGCCTTTTGGGAGCGTATGTCTCGCATACGCTCGCTTGCTTGACAAGGAGTCGTATCGACCCCATATGCTGCCTTTTGGAAGCGTAGCTTGACCTGAGCGTACGCTGACTTGAGCGTAGCCTGACCTGAGCGTAGCTTGACCTGAGCGTAGCCTGATTACCCTGGATCTTCTATATCCCTGTATATTGATATTTTATTAGATGTTTAACGTCCATTTTTTATCCTTATGCCTTTTGTCCGGAACTTGATAATCATGAATTTACTTGATATGTTTGAAATTGATAACTGAGCCTGACACGATAGTGACCCGTAGTGGTGCACTCTTGACATAATAAGCTGACATGACCTGATAGTGGCCCATCGTGGTGCACTCCTGACAAGTACACTTGGCATGATAACCTGACATGATTATCTCGAATAGCTGTTGCGACGGCTACCTGACATGACATGACCTGTATAATTAACCTGGACACCGTGGGCGATTGTGCTTGTACAAATAATCCAGTCCTGTCTTGCATCATATCTAGGAGGGGATTCCTGAGTACCACGGTCAGGAGTACCTACTGAAATGGACTAAGGTTAATGACTAGTATAATTCATTAGACATGAAGAGATGTTCCCCAGTTACAGCCGATCCCGTTATCCCGGCCGCAAATGTTTGGACTTGTAGCCTGCCGACGAGTAGGGCACATTTCCAGCCCACTGTTATGTGGGGCACCCACCTTTGTCATTTAAATGATTGAAGTCTATTGTCACTCTAATGTATTGTACTCTCTAAATTGTCACTATAATGATTGCCTGGATAACCTGGATAGCTGCAGGGCCTGTGACTACTTGGGGCATCTCATTACATCTTACTAGTAACTAGGATTGTGATAACCCTAGTTAGTTAATGTAGAAAGCCGTAGGCAATGATTGGCCGTGATTGCTTGGATGGAGTCTAGTCCAGTATAGTATTGTCTAGAATTAATTGATTGTAAGATTGTACCAGAATGATTGAATGATTGTCACTCTAGATTGTCACTATAATGATTGTCACTCCAGATTGTCACTATAACGATTGTACTCTAGTGTCACTCTAGCGTATTGTACTCTTCATTGTCACTTTTATCATTGTACTCTCTCCTTTCCACCTTAATGATTGTCACCTTTAGCAATAAATGATCAGAGACTAAGTTCTGTTCAGGCGAAGGGTTACAATCTCGGTCCTTATTTGGTTTAAGGATTGTAACCTGGCTTCCGGAATAGTACCTTCGTTTTCTCTTCATATATTGTCCAGCTATGTTTTATTTAGCATGATTCTCCAGTTCTTTTATGTCAATGATGCTTCTCTTAATTATTTCCTCTGATTAGGGCAAGTGCATTGGTAGTGTACAAACCTCAATCTGTGTTACTTATTGTTTTCCTTACATGTTGAATGTTAATGATTTGTTGGTTTTAGTTCTTAAGTGAAGCCTCCTTTGTGGCACTTGCTCTTTCTGGGGTCTGACCCAGCTGGTTTTGTATGGCCAGATACCGGAGCAGCACCAAAGGATCTCCCAGCTTTCCAGCCCGATGGTGGTCACCAGGCGTAACCAGGGCATCGAGTGGGTTTCTTTTGTTCTCCCACTGTAATACTGTAAATTATTCTTTTGAGGCGTTTAGCCGACGAGCAAGTATTAGCTCGATTGTACTTACTTACTGTCTGCCTACGGGCTGTGACATGATTGACAAGCCCCGGGGGTTGATCATGTATGACTGAACTCTTGCTAGTCCTCACATTTTGTAACGACTAGCTTCATGATCATTCCGAATATATAATGTATGGGACGCCTTACTATTGTGTATTTGGTGGTATGATATCTTGTAACTATTATTAGTTGGTGGAGATTGAGACAATAGGCTATTTTATGACCTTAAGAGACTGATGGATTGTAGTGAAACCCTCACATATCTAGACAGCCGTGACCGTATAACGGTGTGGTTTCCATTCCGTTATACGTAGCTGGCTATGTCTGCCCCCGCTCTCCAGTATTCTGGTTCTGGGGCGTGACATTATGTCACTTCTTTGATAATAAAATTTTGTACCTAGAGTAACATCTGCTGAATCTCTAATCTTGGAATGGGTGTCTACCATGGTCCTTGCAATGCTTGTCCTTGTTTTGGTCTATTCTTCTCTGTCTAAACTGTGGGGGCCTAGTCAAGTAAGGTTTGAGTTAAGGCATACAGATTGCTAGTTAAGCCAAGAATTAAGATGAATATTTGTAGACTCACAATAAATGATTCCTAGAGATTAGATGGTCTCATAGGTTTGTGGTTTACCCAAGGGTAAGATCTTACTCATCTTTCAAGCTCAAATGTCCAGAAGGTCACGATATTACTATTAGGGTCGAGGGAAGGACGAGCAACTTTAGGCAAGGTTGTAGTTATATGGCTTGGCCGATGGTTGCTATACTTGTGTATATAACTACCATGGCCATGGGGATATTCTGTATTTATCTATCAAATACGAGCGTTCGTCTTTCCAATCAGTGAAAGACAAAAGCAATAAAGAGTTCAAGAAAGATGTTATTGAATACAATTACGTAATTCAAAGGCGAATGTGTAATTCAAGAGGAATTGTCAATGCAGTCGCGGATGAGATCCTAGATACCTCTATATCTCAATCCACGTGGGATAATCATATGAAGAGCGAACCAAGTGCACTATGGTTGATCAGACCATAATACATTGATTCTAATTAGGCAATATGCTTATGGGCGTCCCCAGTATACATATGTCCTGAACAAGCTCGACAAAGAATAAGCTTACAAAACTAGGCTATAAATAGCGTCGTCATTCATGGTAGTTTAAAGTATAAGTATGGAAGAATACGTTGAAAGCAATAATAAATAGTTCGAGTTTCACAATGATCTAAGTCTTATCCGGTGTGCTTGCGTATACAGTCGTCCTACTCGTTCTTGTGTCAGGTCTTAGTTGACCAATGGGTATGGGCTACGAAATATCTATATTCTAGGTAAATATCTCTCCTACACTAGCATATAATCATTATCACTCTGTTACACTTTAATACTAGGTTAAAAGGATACGAGTGGTAGGTTGTAGTCATACGACTCAACTTATGAAGTCAACTAATAGAGTAATTGAGGAATATAACACGTATACTCATATGAGTTATCTCCTAACCTCCTTATTTAGCACGAGAGAAGATAAGATTTACAGTGAAAGGAATCAAGCAGAAGGAAGTCAAGATAATCGGACGAGAGTTCGAGATTTGGAATTGAGGGACGAAGTCAAGCTTGTGGATGAGATTTCTATATCCTAATCCTATATGCAGGTTCACATCGGTACAGTAACGTAACTGATGTGACAAACTCGACCTGCATGGGCCACCACAAAAACATGTAACGCCCCAGTCCCAAAATACTTAGGACTAGGTACGTATCCATGCCAGCTGTATACATACGAAGTCTACTCCAATATATGAAAACTCCTATGTATACATAAGCTGTAAAATGTAGTAAACCAAGAGTAATCTAATCTCATCCACAAATAAAGAATAAAAGATATCATATAATCAACTGTAATAAGTCTTTGTACAATACATTGGACGGAGACAAATCCACTACCAACAAGTAAGGAAAATATACATGGAGACGGAAAGGATTTGGCGGGAGTAGCAAAGAAAGATCCAAGACACGTCATCTCCGAATGAATAGAGAAGATCGCGACCTCGACTAGAACACCTGCAATATCACAAAAGCACACACCTGGAGAGATAACCAGGTCCTCAGAGGGACGTAACAAGATACAGGAAGAACATGCCATAAATACTGAATACAAAATATGCCACAAAGAAAGTAAGTGACAAGACAACAATAAGGTAATCTAACCGTACTACTGTGTTCATGCAGTTAAGAACAAACCTCCAACGCATGTGCACTCTGGCTCAGTAGCAGTAATCTCAGGTATGGCCCCATCAGGATACCAGGGACCTCAAAGCATAACATTCATCGAATGTCAGAGGCCAGCAGTAAATCAGTATCAGGATCCAGGACCGTATCTTCCGCGGAGATAACCGGCAATAGGGAAGTGCATACTTGGCCCATACGTTAAGGAACTGTTCTTCCCACCCAATGCCTAACAGAGTCACATCCATGTCTCATATACCTCTACTAACTGCTAAGTCTCCTAACATGCCTCTATTAGCAGTTAGCCCTATCGCATGCGCATGGGGGATCAGCCCACACACAAGAACCTCTACATGCTACTCATCTCACACATCCTCGTGGTACAACTGTGTCAAGGTATATGCGATACACTACAGACGGTATTCTCTTAACTCTAAGTCCACATGCAATCAAAGGATAATAACAAGTATATCTAATATCACTGAACAGACAGTAAATCAAGAACGGTAAGAACTGGAAATAAATAAAAAGTGATATATAATAAATGCAACTGAATATAAACAGTATAATGGCAAGGTATCTTGCCTGATTCTGTGTTGTAAATATGAAACGTCGCTCCTGCGTCCACGCCTCCGGAACCCGACGCTCCTAGATAATTAATCAACTAAATTAAGTCACTACTTATGAAACTTAGGACACGACTTAAATATTCAAAGTAATGTGTTAAAATTATATTCTATTCAATCTCTCGTAGAAGCATTTAGATCCATACAATCACACACAGGTTCCACGAGACATCGAAACACAGTTTTAGGGTTTCTAACTCTTAATTAGTCGGTTATGCCCCTACTTCAATTACTTAAAAATTATATAAAAATCATAAAAATAATATTTAAACTAATTTTCTACAGATTTATCTCTGAAATTCCAGAATTAATATTTCTAAAGACATTTATGACTAGTTGATTAATAAGTCAGCTAGTCTACCCGAAACTTGTCCTGAACATAGTTAATGACTCAAAATTACTAAAATAACCCAAAATATATTTTAAACAGCAATAAAATTCTTTATTTCATAGAATAATATTAGAGGTACAAGGGTTGAGTTATACTACAAGTTTGGGACATTTTAGGTCAGCCGGTTATCCGAAATTAGCTAGTTTTGACCTACAATTTTTTCGACCAGATTTGAGTTGCTAAAATTGTGAAAAAATACTTAAAAATCCTAATTTATGTATATGAACACACATAAAATTCAGTTTCAAAAATATCCACAAATAACTCATAGTTCTTTTACAATGGGGTTAATTTTGATTCTACCGACACATGAATATTATGCCTATATTTTATAAAATCTTTATGGATGATTATACCTAAAAAATCCATCAAAATATAATTTTTAAAAAATTAATAACATATTTTCTATAGAATTTTAGCAAAGTTTTTTAGAAGAAAAGATTAGGGTTCTTACCAAAGATCCTTGCTAGAAAGGGTGATGATGACTTCTCTTCACCAAAGCTCCAACTTTTTCCGCTATACTCACTTGCTAATCCTCTCTTGGTGAGTATGGGAGAGTTTATAATAGCTATAGAGGATTGGATGGGGGAGATAGAGTTTTTAGGGTTTGTTTTGAAGGGTTTCGGGGATGTATGGTGGAGGAGATGAGTTTTTGTGAAGGATGGAGAGATGTGCAATGGAGGAGATGATGTATGGAGGCTATGGGGAGTTTGTTGCTGCCAAAATTATGGAGAGGGAGAGGGGTTTTGGTCGGCCAAAGGTGAGGGAGAGAAAGATTTGGATTTGGTTGAGATTTGGGATAAGTTGGTATATTTAAACGTATCCTTAAATGAATTTTAAGCAATCTAGGATTTAAATCCTATTTAATTTGATGAATTCGGCCATGGGACATTGCTTTGGCCGAAATTATCATTGTGGGGGTCCACTTGGCATGATTTGGTTGTTTGGTGAGTTGGCAAGTTGATTGGATTGAGGATTTAAAAAGAGGTTTCCTAATATAGAACTATTTAATTCTATCTATGTAATTACACTACAAAATCTGAATTAAATACAAATAAATGTAATTATTAATATTTATTAATGCCTAACATGCCTACATAGGGTTGGGTTTGGCTTGGAAGAGGTTTGGGAAGGTTTTGTGCAACCGGGTCTCCTAAAAAGTCATAAGGGCTTTCTTAACTAATTAATTAAATAAAAATATAACTTGTGCCATAATTTGAATGGTTAACATATAAGAGATTACAATATGACCATGATATTCCTAACATGGCTAGCATACTAGTTAAAGCACCCGACTATGCTAGGCATGCCATACTTTCTAGTCGTCTTGCATATTCAAACTCAACCATGGCTATAGTCCTTTTATATAATATAAATAAGATAAAAATAAATTAGAATTAAATAAAATCCAAAAATAATTTAAATATTCCTTTAAATTATAAGGGGTTTTACAGTGTGTGTATAAGGAGTTGTAAGGGGGGAGGGGAAGCTGCTGCCCCCAACAGCATAACAGCAGCAGCAATTGCTGCAAACTGCAGCAGCAGCAGCACAATTCTGCTACAATAGAGCAGCAGCAAATACAGCCTTGCTGCATTCCAATAGAGCAGGTAGCAGCATCAATGTGAAGGCTACATTAGGCAGCCATTCACACCCCCATTGTGCTTTGTGTTCTTGTGTGTGTGTGTGAGTGAGGTTAAGTTAGTAAGTTAGTAGTTTAGATAATATAGTTAGTATATCTAAATGAGTTAGACATAGATAAGTAGATATGTGTTAGCATCTTAGTTATAAGTTAGATTTAGTTTCTATGTTAGATAGTAAATGGTTAGATATTATTTATTAGATAATATTATGTTAGTTCTACATATTGATATGTTAGAAGTTATATGTTGGAGTTAGTTAGCTTCTATGTTAGAGGATTGTTAGTGTCCTAAATTAGGATATGTTAGTGTTAGTTAGATATAGGATATGTTAGAATTAGATAGTATCCTATACTAGTATCTTAGGATACCAATGTTAGTATATTAGGATATTTGTTTACCTTACCTTAAGGTAAATGAGTTTACCTTGTTATAGGTAAGGTAGTGTTTTTACCATATCACAAGATAATGGATTTACCCTATTACAAGGTAAGGGGTATACCTAGAGACTAAGGTTAGATAGCTAAGGTATTGCTTAGCTAGTAGCTATAGATAGTTACTAGATACCTAGGATGGGTATTGGGTATTAAGGTATATGTTTATCTAGACTAAGGTATTTGACTTCCAACCAAGGTATTGGTATTGGAATACCAATAGGACCATGATATATGGTATCTTGGTAGGTAAAGGTTAGGAATATGATACTTAGACTAGATTTGACCATGTTTGACCAAAGTTGACTATTTTGACTGAAAGTCAACTGTAAGTCAACATTGGACCTACATTGGACTAGGAGTTGACCAGAGTTGATCAGTTGACCAAAAGTCAACTATGAGTCAAATATTAGCCTAGTTTGACCTAGATTGGATTAGGAGTTGACTAGAGTTTACCAATTGACCAAAAGTCAACTATAAGTCAACCTTTGATCCAGTTTAACCTAGTTTGACTTGGTGTGATCTAGTTTGACTTAGTTTGACTGAGTTTGACCTATATTGCATAGCATATACTAGAATATCATGCCATACACTGTCAAACCCTAATTAACTCATGATATCTCATCTTTAGGCCTGCGATATCACTCTGAGCATCGATTCTTATTGACAGTTCAGGACCGCAAGCGAGTACATTCTCTGATAGTTTTTATTGTCTTAATATCTGATATATCCGATTCAGTTGTAGTATTTTACTTGATTCCCGACACGATGGTACATGGATTAGTATACATCGGATCATGTCATGAGATACTTTTCCTGGACTTTCCTGGTATATGGGTGTATTGTTCGATCTTGTTTTCTGTACTTATATATGTAGGACCGTTGAGCACCTCTAGAGGGGGGAGGGGTGAATAGAGTAAGTACGAGTGCAGCAGAAAATAATTACCAAATTTAAAAATTATAAACAGATAACTATGGCAGTAAATAAGAGACAATAAATAAATATAGCAAGAGATAGAGAGATCAAACTCAGTGACACAGCGATGTATACTGGTATCCCTCTGAGAGAACTAATCCAGTCTCGAGTACTCTTGTTCGATGTTAATCCAATAAGGCACAAGTTAATTGAGAGCTTGCAGTCTCTTACAACACCATGCTTGGTGACAAGTGCACGACCAACTTCACAACACCGTGCTGGGTGACGAGCGCACGACCGGCTCCACAACAGAGATAATTTATGTACTTTGAACAACCTCTTTACAACTCTTGAGAACCAAAAGACTCTAGATCGAAATAGATATTACTGACTTTTGGATAAGATGAGTGTAGGTGTGATATGAAAACTTTTGATCGAGTGAAAACACTTATTGAATAGAGAAGAGAAGATGAAGAATGAATGAGTGATTTGGAATGAAAAATTCTCTTCTGTTTATAGGTGTTTCTAGGACCGAACTTGGGCAGAGTTCTGCAGACTTATGATGCAAAGATTTCACATAGGAACGTTGTATGCAGATTTGGAGACAACAAATATTTGAATTTAAACAGACCAAACTCGGGCAGAGTTCGGACCGAACTCGGGCCGAACTCGGTTTGAGTTTTGTCTAGGAAAAATGTTAAACATTTGTAAAATATTGTTAAAGAATAGAATAGAAATTTTTTGGTAGATGGAATAAGGATAGGTAGGCTGTATAGAAAAGTGGACTAAGATTAACCTAAGCCAGTATTACCCAGTCGATCTTACAATTTATATCCTAGACTCAATAAAGATAAAATACATAATAAATTGTAAAATAACTCGGACTAGATTCCAATGAAAGTAAGCTTCAGACTGATGATTTACGTGCTTGATGATACAGTAGTTTGCTTGTTGATATTGATTTCACATGTCATGAAATGATTAGCAGCAGTTCGTATATTTTGTGTATTGACTTAAGTTCATGTCGATTATTAAAATCGGGTGTGACCATGGAATAGGCCAACAACCTCTCCCATTTTGATAATCGAAAAACTTGAGTCTATACCAAAATATATCTAAAATAGAACAAATAAAATTATCTGAAGAAAATGGTTTTGGTAGTCTTTCTTTGATTGTTGATTGTTGATTTTGGTATTGTGCTCTTTCTCCCCCTTTGTCAATAAAAAATGGTTTTGGCTCCCCCGTAATGTGAAGCCAACAATGTACACTATTCTCAAATCGTGTAAGTGATCATCCTTGGAGCGACTTTTAACGGCGATGTCGTCAACATAACACTCCACCGTCTTGCGCAAGTGATCGCTAAAAATGACACTTATAGCTCGTTGATATGTAGCACCGGCGTTCTTTAGGCCGAAGGATATAACTGTGTAACAATACACGCCGATCGGTGTTCGAAATGACGTATGCTTCTCATCACCATGAGACATTTTAATTTGGTTGTATCCTGAAAAGCCATCCATAAAGGACATAAGTTCGAAGCCACACGTATTATCGATCATTATGTCGGTGATGGGAAGAGGGAATTCATCCTTAGGAGATGCCGCATTCAGATTGCGAAAGTCAATGCAGATTCGTATTTTTCCATTCTTCTTGACGACTGATACTATATTAGTTATCCAGTCTGGGTGCTGCTCCTCATGGATGAAACCACTAGCTATAAGCTTGTTTACTTTCGCTTCGTTGGAGTTCATGATGTCTGGACGGAACTGCCGTTGCTGTTGTTTGACTGGTTTTGCGTCCGGATGAATATTGAGCTTATGAAGTACGATCTAGGGGTTAAGCCCTAGCATGTCTTCATACCTCCAAGCGAAAACATTGATATAATCTCTGACGAGTTGCAACAACGACTCCCGCTTGCTGTCTGTCAGGCTTTTACTGACGAAGATTGTCTTTGGAGAGGATTCGTCGTCGAGGTCAACTTGCATGACTTCGTCTTCAGTGGGAGGGTCTCGTTCTTCAAAGCACTACTCCTATTATGCATCCAGCTGTTGGGACCATGGCTCCAATTCAAGAGGTTCAAGTTAATCTTCTTCTTCCTCTTCAATGTCAGCAGATGCCATGTTGACAGAGAATGTCTGCCTGAATATATCTCCGATGCTGTCATCAGAATTGTATGTAGGCAATTCAGATGAGTGAGAATGCCAATCGCATTCCTCATCGGAACTCTTGGGCGTTGTTGCTGGTGTAACATAACCGAGACTGCATCTGGACTTGCTGTAATAATCCTGAGGTTTTCCAGTCGAGGTTGATCGCTGCAGAGGCGACCGCTGGCCGTTGCCGTAATTCAGACCTAGGGTAGTCTCCATGTTGTACCCCTGCTTTTGCATGAAGTACTTGGCTTGGGGACTACACAGGTAGAGCGACAATCTTCCAGCGTCGAGTTCGAGATCAAACTCTTGTGGCATGAAAGGTTGAGGACCTTCTTTCCGGCCGAAGATGATCATGTGATCCCCTTTTCTTCTGCCTGGGACTAGGAGGTATAGGCACCCCTAATGGAAGTAAGTCGATTTGCAGTAGGGACGGTTGTCACCTGTATGTGCAGGTTAATGTCCAGACCGTGCTCCATAGAATACATCAGATTAAGCTTATCAAACTCAGGATAGTTCAATGGTAGCCTCTTATTGATGAAATAGAAAATTTTGTCTACTGGGATTACATCATCAGGAGAGGGACTATCCAACTGTGCAACCAGATACTTTGCGAGTTCTGCCTCCTCCTCAGCTACCCCCTGCATGACCGGAAGTTTGGATGTTGTCTTGGGCAGCTTGACCACCAAGGGTTCCGTTCGTGGTATCGGCTTGCTTGAGGGCCTCGGATCAACACTTGGCTGCCGGCTCGTCTTGGAGAGACGGATAACCATCGGCTCGATAGAGGACTTCATATCTTCCGATTGCCTTTGACTGGATTTTGGCAATCGAATCACCATCGGCACCACGGAGGGCCTCACATCTTCCGATCGCCTCTGATTGGATTTTGGCAATCGGATCACCATCGGCTCCATGAGGGGATTTGGCTCCTGGCTGAACTTCGGGAGTCTGATGACCATTGGTTCTAGCTACGCAGCTGGGTGGAGGAACCGGACACCTCTCTATGCAAAGTTGCGACAAGAGGGCGGCTTTGCCCGATTTACGGGCCTGGAGATTGATTTTCAAAGGTTCTTCTGACCCTGTTATGGCCTCCAGTTCGTCAGTTATGTGCTTCTTGGATTCTTCATATAGACAAGCCTCTGATGAATAGTAAGACTCAACCCCTTTGAAGGGATCAATGTCGGCATATTCCGTCTTCATGAAACCGTGCTTACTGACATACTTGAAGTACTGGTGGAGTGTGGATGTCACGATCATATAGTCATGTATCCACGGACGCCCCAAGAGAATATTGTAGGACGTATCTGCTTCTATGACGTAGCAGATAACCTTCGTCTTTAGGTCGCCGATCTGACATTTCAAGCGAATATTTCCCAGGGGATAGCTCCTTCTTGAGTTGAAACCGCTAATGGCAGTGTTGGTCGTCGCTAGCCGGTACATAGGGATGCCCAGGAGTTGAAGCAAGCTTTTCGAGAGGATTCTTATTGACGAACCAGGATCGGTGTGCATCCGATCCAACTTGATGTCGCTTATGTATCCAGTGTAGTATAAGGGGCGATCATGCAAGTTGGTCTTGATCAACATGTCATATGGGGTGAATACGATTTTGGGCATTACATCCGCACAGTTGCTGCCCTAGAGATATGCCGACGAGTCTTCCCCTGTTGGCTTGACCTGGGCTAAGTAGGTGTCAGCATTTTAGAGCGCTTCGCACAATGCGACACGAAGATCCTTGGAGAGTCTTAGGAGCTCGTATAACGACAGCTTTGCCGGCGTATTAGCCAGTTGTGCTAAAATGTCAAAGTTGTAAGGTCTTTCCAGCCCCTGAGGTGCATCCTTACGGAGCGGCCTGTCGAAGCAGGTTTCCTTCGGCTTGGACCTGTCCGCCAGTGGAGGCTGAGATGGCCCTGGAACATCAGTAGCAGACAGCGTTGCCGGCTTAGGGTCTTCGATTGAATTACCCAGAGTGGGCTGGACTTGTGCCCCAGATCGGGTAACAACGGCCGATGCCTCCTCAGCTTCGGCTGAGACTGTATGGCAGGATCTGGACTTCTTGCCGTTCTTTTTACTGGTTGAAGATGACACCCCCTGGGTAACTTCGGGCACTAAGTCTGGGTACACCTACATGACATCTCCTCGTGACGTGGTGAGAGGCACCAACCCAGTCGTCTAGTCCTGGACAGATGGAAGATTAGTAACCTCTATCGTTGTCCGAGGGACAGGTATTACCCCGTCTTGAGTATTTGTTGGAGGGAAGTCACCGAACTGAACTGATACCATGTTCGCATCCATGATAACCTCTTCGAAATCTAGCGACAGAGCTTTGGAGTCGATAAGACTCTGGATGTACCACTTTAATTGTAAGTAGTCATGAGTGGAATGATGGACATAGCGGTAGAAGTTACAATATTTTGGGTCCTCCATCTCCGTCGCTCGAGGCTCGTGCCTTGGTGGAGGAAGTTAGATTCTATCCCCTTACAAGAGCATGTCGAAGATAGGCTTGACATGACTATCTTCAAATGAGTAATTCACCTTGGGCCACTGAGCTTCTGCCTGCTTTTGTTTAGGCTTCTTGGTTGTACCAGCGACCATGGCCTATTTGCCTTTATTATCCCGATTATTGGAGGTGTCGCCATTGTTGTTGTTACTGGAGGTGGTACCAGGACATTTGCCTTTGTCCTCTCCATCTAGGATGTATAATCCCAGCTGGCGAGCCTTCTTTAACTTCGCCTCCGTATTGGTAGCGCTTATGATGAAGGTCATCCAATCCCTGAACTGATCTTCATCCATCCAGAGGCTGATTGCAGGGAGCAACTTCTTCCGGCAGATTTCAATCAAAGAGCTTTTGGGATTGCCTTGGGGCAATCTCATCGCGGTTTGGCAAAACCGTTCGATATAGTTTCTCGTTAGCTCCCTCTCTCCTTGAACGACGTTCAAGAGAGACGATATTGTCACATCATGTCCCACTTTATAGAATCTTTCCAGGAACATGTGCTTGAAGTCGTCAAAGGATTGGATGCAGTTGTCTGGAAGGTTGCTGTACCAGTCGAACGTGATTCCCTCCAATGCTCCGATAAATAATCGTATGAGGATGGCGTCACCATGCGGCAAGTGGTCTGTTGTGACCTCAAAATAAGTCATGTACTGGCTGACAGATATCTTCCCGTCATATGAATCGATATGAAACAGTTTTTACCGTGGCAGAAAAGAAACATCTCTCCATGCAACGGGATACGGCTACCGTATTCTGAGGTCCCGGGAGGAGTCTCGGGCATTGAACATTGTTCAAAGCTCCTGGACTTCCCTCCTTGCCTCCATGGCTTCGTCTGCAGCTGAAGGAGCGGATGCTCCTAGAGGATTGTTACCCACAGGAGGAGCGGTCGTGTTGGAGTCCACGTTGACTGTGGGTTCCAAGCTTGTTTGTCCGGGCGTCCTTGCTGGTTGAGTCGGCAAGGCAGCTTTGATTTCGTCTACTGACTTGACCAAGGATAAGAGCATGGCTTCAAGTAAAGCTAGACATTGTCGATCAATAGGTCCTTCATGATCATTGTCGGCCATAAAGACTGTCCGCATGTGGGTAGATGTGGAAGGGACCGTAGAAGAGGTGCTCTCTGTGTCATACCCTCGTGCGGAGAAATCGTCGAGAAATGTCAGAATGTCTTCATCTCCGGATTCGGAAGGGGTGTCACCCCCTGTGCAGGAATGCATCATCTTGGCGAAGGCAGTCATCCTCGGGGACGTCCATGTCAGCAGCATAATTCTAGTGGATCGCTACCCCCTGTGTATGCTCTTAGAACACCGGATTGTCGCATACATTGAGGGGACTGCTACCTCCGGCTTCATCTACCCCCAGGGAGGTCGAGGGTGTACCTTTGGGTGTTGGAAGATTCTTTCTGGATAGTATAGTGTCCCGAAATTCGTGATACGTATTTTATACGTGTTTGTATTTCTGATTCGTATTTCTCATTTTCTTTTATTAGTTAGTTGTGGTTTATTTTCATATTTAGCATTGTGGTTTAATTGTCATTTATTGTTCATAGATTTATTTTGATTAAGTGGAGCTTGGTTTTATTCGGATAGGAGAAGGATTGGGTTGGTTCGGCTTGGCTTGGTTTACTTGGTTCATCATGAACCAATGTGAACCCCTACCTACCACCACCATCCTCATTTATTAACCCCACCCTCTTTCTCTCTCATCATTCACTCTTCTTCTTCCTCACCGTTGCTCTCCACCTACCAAGAGGTTTAGGCAAGTGCAATCTTGCTTCTTGAGGGATCTTAAATTTTATTGTTCCATTCTCTTCTTTATATGATTATAAGCCTCTTTAGAACTTGGAGTTTTTAATTTTGATGGATAGATTCTTCTAGATCTACTTTATAACTTTTAGTTCATGGAGTTATTTTCGAAAACTAATAGTTCCATGAGCAAGAGCACGAAATTTCGTGTGAATTTGGTTTTTGATTCACCTCATTTCGAGTTAAAATGAAGTTTTTATGGCCAAAACAAGTTTTTCTGAATTTTCATGTCGGCTGAAGAATGTTGGCTGGCGTAAAATAAAATTTTACGCAGGGAAGCTAGCGTAAAATCGAATTTTATGCAGGAAGGCTTGCGTAAAATGAAATTTTACGCTGGGAACCCTAAAATTGCGTATTTTACGCTGGATTGTATCCAGAATATAATATTTTACGCAGGGAACCCTAAAATTGCGTATTTTATGCTGGATATCATCCAGAATGTAATATTTTACGCAGGGAACCCTGAAATTGCGTATTTTATGCTGGATATCATCCAGAATGTAATATTTTACGCAGGGAACCCTGAAATTGTGTATTTTATGCTGAATGATACCCAAAATATAAAATTTTACGCTGGAACCCTCCCCTTTTATATATTTTACGCAGAATTGAATTTTTGGCATAAAAAGTGCACCGAATGACTGTTTTTGCCAAATTAAGCTATTTTCTAGCCAGAATTTCAAAAAACTTAAAACATGAAAGTTTTAGATCTTTGTCTTGCCTTTTCGAATATCTCTGGAGCACCTCATTTTAAGTTCGTATGTGGATTTATGCCCGTCTCCCTGAGCCGTATGATTCTCCCACAACTCTTGCACCCTGTTTATATTTAGTTATTGCATACACGCTTATACCAGGTTAAATATTAATTTTAAATAATGACATGACATGATAGTGACCCGTCGTGGCGTACTCTTGACAGTGTATTTGACATGATATATATCTCGAATGCTGTTGCGACGGCTAGCATGTCTTGGCAGAATTGAATGGCCTGGACACCGTGGGTGAATGTATTTGTACTAAATGAACCGGTAATGTTTGTATCATGTCTAAGGCAGGGATCCCTGAGTACCACGGTCAGGGATACCTGCAGTAATTGACTAAGGCTAATAAACTAGAATAATTCAGTAGACATGAAGAGATTCCCTGCTACAGGCAATCATGTTACCTGGGCGCATTAAGTGGACTTGTAGCCTACCGACGAGTAGGGCACATTTCCAGCACACAGTCGCGTGTTGCATTCTCCATAAACGGACATTCGACCTGGATAACCGGATGGTCTGCAGGGCTTGTGGCTATCGGGATAATCTCATTGCATCTTGCTAGTAACTAGGCCTGTGATAACCCTAGTTAGTTAAAAGTATCAAGCCGTACTCTTGATTGGCCGTGATTGATTGGATGGAGTTTATCCCAGCATAGTCTTATCCCGATCCTGTACAAGATTGTGACACGACAAGATTATTGAGGCTTGCCTTAACAATAACGATCGGGGGTCCAGTTCTGTTTAGGAGAAGGGTTACAACCCCGGTCCTTGTTTGGTTTAAGGGTTGTAACCTGGCTCCCGGAGCAGTTCTGAGTCCTCTCTTCGTTTATTAACTTGTTACCTTACCAATAGTGTTTGAGACGGGTCTCTATTCAGGTGAAAGGTTACAACTCCGGTCCTTGTTTGGTTTAAGGGTTGTGACCTGGCTACTTGAATAGTTTCCTCGTACTCAGTTTACTGCGGTTATCTCTATTATTATCAATTCTTTATTTTGTTATCTTTATTAGTCTATTGTGATATGCTGGTTTTAGTTCCTAAGTGAAGCCTCCTTTGTGGCACTTTCTCTTTCTGGGGTCTGACTCAGCTGGTTTTGTATGGCCAGATATCGGAGCAGTCCCAGAGGATCTACCTAACCTCCAGCCAGATGGTGACCACCAGGCGTAATCCTGGCAACGAGTGGGTTTCTTTTTGTCCTCCCACTTTATTGTAAAAATTATTCTTTTGAGGCGTTTAGCCGGTGAGCATGTGTTAGCTCGTATTGCATCTTTACTTA
The DNA here is from genome assembly GCA_029216955.1 of Iris pallida. Taxonomy (NCBI): domain Eukaryota; kingdom Viridiplantae; phylum Streptophyta; class Magnoliopsida; order Asparagales; family Iridaceae; genus Iris; species Iris pallida. Next base: position 2,893,514 of record JANAVB010021800.1, on the reverse strand, counting down.
CTGTCTGCCTACGGGCTATAACATGATTGACATATCCTAGGGTTGATCATGTACGACTGAACTCTTGCTAGTCTTGACAATTTTGTACGACTAGCTTCATGATCATCCAATATGTAATGTATGGGATGCCTTGCTATTATATATTTGGTGCTCTGACATCTTGTAACTATTATTGCTTGCCTGTGATTGAGACAATAGGCTTGTTCTTGACCATAGGAGACTGATGGATTGTAGTTAAACCCTCATATATCTAGACAGCCGTGACCGTATAGTGAGGTGGATTCCATTTTATTATACGTAGCTGGCTATGTATGCCCCCACTCTCCAGTATTCTGGTTTTGGGGCGTTACAGATAGAGTGCCTAGGTAGACACCCCATGTTGTTGTCGACGGCAATCCTCCAGATGAGAGTTTCCTTGCAGTACTGGCTGAGATTGTCGAGCTGGAAGAGCCTGTCTACTTTTCTTCCTTGCCGGGAGGAACCATCCGAGTTGAATTACAGGAGGCGAAAGGAAATTCCTCGTCTCCCGGAATTTGCACATGTTTCTCAAGTTGTTGTCGGACAGGTGCTGGCTGGTACAGTCGTTGAAAAATGGACTGTCGATCTTCAGGTGCTGTCGACTTGTCGCAGCAGCAGTTGATGATGACTTGGGTCCAACGATGTCCCGAAAAGGGCTCATCACACGCCAAGGTTGCTTCTTTCTCCTTGCGTTTGTGAGTAATCATCTCTTGCAAGTCGACTCCGGTATCCCGAGCACACGGTATCCAATTTGTGGACTCCGGTATCCCGAGCACACGGGTGCGTAGGTATCATATTTCCTCCCTGATCTGAGGCTAGTAAAAGTACTTGCTCTCGATCGTTGGAGGAAGAATTTTGAGACCCACCCTGTCCGTTAGCCCTGGGGGACTGGACGCGGGTGGTTCTGTACGAATTTCCATAAGGAGCCCGTAAACAGTTAACGGTGCCCGCTAACGGTCAGCAGTTTGGACAGTTGACTAGGCTTATTGGGCCCGTACTGCCCTAGACTCCTTCGACTTAGCAACCGAAGGTGCATAGTAAGAAGATTAGAATATTCTATGTTCTCAATGGGCCACATAGGGTCGGACCCGAATGAGAGACGGTCGAATACAGAGCTTCTGAGAGGGCCGTATGAGGCAGCCTATCTGCGACCAGGATTGGCGGCCACATGGGCCATCTGCCTGCGACCAGAGTTGGCTGCCACATAGGCAGACTGTCCATTTCTCTTATGCAGCCTCTTCTTCGTCCGCATAGATTTTCTTTGTGCTCCCAAAAGCTCAACATCGTAGTATTTTTCTTTGCTGGATTTGTGGACAGTAGGGTTCTCTACGGTCGGAAGTAAGGCCGCATGAGAGCTTTGATCACCTTCTTGGGCCACAGAAGGAGCTTCTTCGAGAACCTGGCGAGGGGCAACAGTTTTGCGCTTCGACTTCCTACGGGTTCTCTTGGGGTTGGCTCACTTCTGTGACGGGCTGGTGCTTCCTTCAGAGAGCATTTCTTCGAATGCTTGTTGGTCAAAACGAACCACAAGCATTTGCTACATAGAGCATAGCTTGGACACGTCGGATTGCGTCACCAACTTCTCAATATAGGAGAAGAAAGTCCCCAGCAGAGTCGCCATCGTGTTTGCCATTAAATATCAAGAACAAAAATTACAGAAGAATTGAACTTGATTGTAAACTTGCTTGTACAAAAGAAAGCCTATAAAGAAGTCCTAGGAAACAATCTAATTACAATTGTTTAGTTTTTTATTCTGGGGGTGACGATGGAGGCTCAAAAAAGTGTAGCAATTCTGCCTTACTCCTTGGACTATTAGACGCAGCCTTTGCTCTTGAAGAAATATGCCAGCCTTTGATTGCCAACCTTTAGCATGAGCGTGGTACCCTGCTATTTATAGTGATTCCTGCAACAACAGATTTTGGGTCGCATAAAGGGCCACGTGGCCACGTGTCTGTAACAGCACACGAAGACTTGATCTTGGGCTGCCAGCTGGTGGGGTTTGTTGAGATTTTGTTGTAGCAAATCTGGGTGGTTGAGACTTGGTCAAATTGCCACGTGTCCATTCCATAAAGTAGAGTTTGACTCATTTTGGCCGCATAGTGGCCATAGGGGACTTACTTCTGCGGCTCGGATCCGCTTAGCCGTATGGGATCTTTGAAAACCTTGCTTCTGCGGCTTGGTTTTACTTGGCCGCATGGGATCTTTGAGAACCTTTCCTCTGCAGCTCAAGTCCTCTTAGCCGTATGGGGTCTTCGAGAGTCATGCTTCTGCGGCTCGAGTTGTCTTTGGGGTCTCCAGGAGCCTTGCTTCTGCGGCTCGGATTGTCTTAGCCGCATAGGATCTCCAGGTACACTGCTTCTGCGGCTTAGTTTCGCTTGGCCGCAGGGGATCTTCGAGAGTCTTTCCTCTGCGCCTTAATTTCTCTTGGCCGCATGGAATGATGATTCGCATAAACTCCATCTTTTACATGCTTCTATAATTACGTATGAACTGTTGGCTAACTTGGTTTACTTGGACAGAAAAGATCGTACGGTAAGTATGGTAAGTTGCACAGGTATTCTCTATGCGATACTTGATATCGATAACACGAGATAGGCTTGAATGTTATGCCATGAAACTGATCATAAGGCAAGATTAGTAAGACAATACATGACAGATGGAGCACAAAAGTAAAATGAACGTGTTTCGTAATGGTAGCGAGTGGGTGAGCTAGCCTTCCCACCAGTGCATAACAAATGTACTGATAACCACATAGTCTGCTTGTAGGGTGCTGAAGAACTACGTCGGGTGCGAAGACGATCCCTCGAATGTGCTAAGGCGCGGAGCTACCTCTGGAGCCTTGAAGCGTTACAAAGGAACTAAAGTACCATATACAGGACATAATGTATCGGAACATCGTCATGAATCCTTCCATCTTGTAAGCCACTTGGCATGCCTTTTATGTTTCGAGAGAAGAGAGAACTTGAGTAAATTGTAACGTCGGCATAACACCGCTTGTACTACTTCTTGAATATCAATAAAGACTATTGAGTTTGTTTCAAATTATATTCATTTACTTTTCGCTGCAAATGGGGACACTCTGTGCGACTATGTGGCCTAGCTTTAATCGGCCATTTATGGACTTAGCCTTGAACGAATGCAACCTAGGCTCGTGCAGCATCACGCCTTAGCGAGGACGATCGGTCCTACGGGACCGGGGCGTGACAGATTGGTATCAGATCACGGCTTTACTTCCTTGGACTTCATTTCGATACTCTCAGTTTTGAAACCTCGATCGTAGACAAAGAAGTGTACGCTCTCTCTCGTTGACCCTTGGGATGTTCCATACAATAAGTCTAATATTTGCAAAAAGCTCGTATAAGTATTCGATTGGACGGGATCGATGTGCGAAGGCCTTTGTGCCAAACTATGACGGACTTGAGTTGAAAGGAACAAATGCTAAAAGTTAGCAAATGTTACGCATAGCTAAATGACTTTACGCTGACGATAGCGAACGAGTGTACAAGACCAGAGTATGGTACAAACGGGATAACCTATGCACATCGCCTTTTGGCTAAGTTGTGCTGAATATCACGCACCTAGACCTTCTGGTGCAAACGAGTTGCGAGCGAGATTGACTATCGCTCGGACGAGAACAAGTGACTTAGAACGCATGTCGATAGGGATGCTAACAGACCAATGCTTAAGGCGAACACAAGAATGACTCTTAGGGTTTGAGGAACGGACGAACGTATACTTGAACGTGTCGATTATAAATTGAATGATCACTTCGATCACTTGTAGAATGACTTAACTCCGAGTAGTGTATGCGACAGACGCGAAGAGGAATAAGAATGAGTTTCGACGACTAGTCGAGTGGCTCGAATCCTGAGTGGTGTATGGACCGTATAGTGAACTGTTCGACCAAAATTTATGGACTTATAGGTAGCAATGAGTATATCTGCAAGCGACAATTATCGTGCAAAGCCTTAGTATGAGTACGCTTAGTTGGTCGTGATTTCGAGAGTCTCAAACGAGATACGTCGAACGATTTGTGAATTGTAGTGTAAGTTACAAAATAGGTGAACAGGGATTTGGAGCGATGAAACAAAATGAATGTTTTGGTTGAGAAAACTGGGTGGATCGTACGTGCAATTTCAGGAATATACGAATTGAGTAAAAACTTGAGTGGAAGTAAAATACTCATAGACAGGATCGATGATAGCACGATTGGAAGATAGCGTACATGGACGTAGATTCGAAGATACAGGAATGACTAAGGAGTTAGAATAGATGTTGCTCAACGACTTGAGCTAGCATGAAACAATACAAATTGAGGAATTAAGTTACATGACTCAGATTTTGTTGCAAAAGGAAGATCATCAGGTTATGTACATCATTGATGGTATTAAGGCGTATCAAAGATCGATGTACGATAACTTGGGGGTACTCTGATTCGATGAATGATGATCGTGTAAAATGATAATGTTTCGATGGATGTTGTGCTTGGGATTTTAATAGAAATAAATGTTTGGATGAAAGGGAGGTGACTTGATTGTTCGGTGATAACCACAACGACAACGATCTTGTCTTGTACGAGCGCAACTCCAGCCTCGCATATGCGTCACGTCGGATTTAGGGCATTCATTCCGCATGAGCGTTGGCATGGTAATTCATGTCCAGCGGGAATGATCTAACTTGAAATATCTTGATATGGTAATTTGGATTGCTTCGACTTGTGGTTTGAAGCGAAGGTGAATTCGAGGATTGTTCAGACTTGTGATTGACGATAAAATAACTTGAGGATTGAGTAGACCCAATTCGTGTAACGAGAATGAACTAATCTAGACTCAATGTAAGAGTTATGTCCCAATGAGGACGATTATTCTGCGGGAATGTTGGCCTGGTGATTCATGTCCGCCGTAGATAATCAGACTTGCGTGAGATTGGGGTATAACAAATTTCTTGGCTATACGACCTTGTGATCGACTACGTGAATTGGATAGGATGGATAGGTGAATTGTATCAAACAAAAATTTAAGAGATAGACCATGACAATGCTAGTTTGGATGTACGATATTGACATATCGAGGACTTGGTTGAGGATAACCTATCTTAGCGTGACATTGCTGAACGAGCTTGGACCTTATGCATAGGGCGTCTTGATATAAATAGGATAAACACTGCTCGACGTTTGGAAATTTGAATGAAATGAGCTTGGGTAGAAGTATCCCGTACTAACGAACAAATGGTTTGACCATAGGATTGGGACGAACGTCGTGCAATGACTTTGTACGGTGAACCAAGAACTTGACTTGTAGCTGTCACTACAACAAAAAGGCCTATTAATAACGCTCGATAAGACGTATTGATGATGCCTGATACCTAAGTGTTATCAAAGTTCAAAATACCTTTTTTCTATGACGGTTTGGGCTAATTCTGGGCCTTTTATAACGTTTATAAAACAAAGCGTTATTAATATTTTAGAGTGGTGGCAAATTTGTAATATTTTGCAAACTTATTAATATTAAGCGTTCGAAATACCTTCTTCTCCTTCTATTTCCCCTGTCCTCCTCTTCTTCCTCTTCCTCCGCTCCCATGCTCAGAATTAGGGTTCGGTACAACGTCCAGGCCTAGGGTTAGGGTTCAACGGCCCCGACGCCACCGACTTCCTCCTCTTCAACCTCTATGCGTCCGTTCGGAAGGAGCTGGAAGCCGTTGGATCGCAGGGCCAGGGCTAGAAGAGCCACCTCCACGTCTTGAAGGCACTGTCGCGGGCGCTGAGGAGGACGGAGGAGGACTACTTCGAGGTCGCGGACAAGATGTTGACGGAGAACCCGGAGCTGGCGCTGATGGGGTCCTGCATCCTAGTGATGCTGATGAAGGGGGAGGACGTCTATCTGATGAGCGTAGGGGAAAGCAGGGCTGTTCTGGCACGGACGGCACGTAGGCGGCACCGCGGCGGCCGCGAGACATCTGACGAATTGGTGAAGAATTTGGCAGCCTTGCAACTTACACTGGAACACAGTACTAGTATTAAGAGGTAACTAGAAGAAGAAGGCCGAATTAGTCTCGTTGTCTCTGTTTCGATTAATTCTTGCCAGTAGCTTATTGTTGAGATGAAGGGTTCATTGAAGGTCACCAATGGTCGGGTGAAGGGTTCATTGAAGGTCACCAGGGCTTTCGGTGCCGGCTTTCTCAAACAGGTAATGCCATGCCTCTTTCTTCACTCCAGATAGACCTACTGATACGCTTTTTCTGAATCTTCATCTATGAAACTTTGTAATAAACCTCTCTTTTAGTAGTGCCTCTTTGGTCCCATAACCAAATTGTTGAAGTTATATAGAAGAATCTTGTGATTTTTAAGACCATGGATGGAATCCTACAAAAGCACACATACACACACTACTAGATGAAAAGAAGAAGGGGAAGAAGAAAGAAGAAGTACAATAATAATCAATTACTTGGTGGGATTACAATATTAAGTGTCATGCTCCAAGGAAGGAAGGAAGGAAATTTCTTGGAGTACAAGCTTGAAATAGTTTTTTAACTTAAAAAGTGTTATTTATTTATTTTTAATTTACATCAAAGGATTGTAAACCATCTGATTCTTTCATCTCTTTCAATGTGATTGCATAGTATAGATTGTGTACATAGTTGCTGTTTGGATTGTGTTTAGAGCCTAGAAGTTTGAAACTTATCAGCCCTATGATACATGATCATAGGGTATCCACAATTTCGATCATATAATAGTTCAATAAAGACACTCCAAATTCTATTAGGAATATTGCTACATTGTTGTGTCCATATGTAGCTGTTCTTCTTCGTAGCATATGTTACATTGACATGTATATGACACGACATGATACATGCACGACATCACACATGAAAGATACATAATAGGATACAACACAAACAGAAACCAAAATTGATGCCGTGTATCCATCATCTATGTGTCCATATCATGTTGTGTCATATTGTGTTTGTGCAACATATATAGCTTTACTAAGAATTGTTGCTACATATTGAGGAGGAAAACTTTTAGTATTGAAGAATTGCCCTCAATGAATCACAAAACCTCACCAAGTAAAATGCATACTATGGAACTGAAATTTCAAGATCCTAGCATGCTATATAACCCAAGGCTTCAGGCAACTATTTCTTTTCAGTATGATGTTTATAGCTATTTCTCAGTCACATATATGAACAAAATAGTCTGTGATTTTTGAATATTAATCATTTTCGTCATTTTACAGTTAAAACCATCTTTTATTACCAAATATAAATTTCGGTACTAAACACCCTCCTTATGTTTTCTACAGCCAAAGTGGAACAATGCACTTCTTGAAATGTTCAAAATTGATTATGTTGGGACCTCCCCATACATGATTGGAATACAAACCACGAGGTATGTGCGAGTAACAACAAACAATATAAAGTAGAAAAACACGATTTCTTAATGGGAGAATTGGTGTACGTATGTGAACCGAATCCACCTATGAAGAAGTCATGTCCTCCTCCACCCCCACCGCCGCCTCTGGTTGTTTCATCAGCTCCTTCTCCTCCACCTCCACCTATGAAAAAGTCAAGTGCACCTCTACCCCCACCACCTCCACTACCAGCTAGCTGTCCTACTTCGCAGAATCTACCTAATGTGGCACCGGTGCCTCCTCCTCTAACTAATGGCTCTCAAAAGGGATCAGGTGTTCCCTTGTCTCAACCTGTTTCTTTAGAGAGTAAAGGAACAAGTCATGGGGTGGTACCTCCACCTCCCTCCAAAAGGTTGAATACTGCTCCTGGTGCTTCATTGGGCGTAAGGGAACACAGCTTGAACCGTACGAGTTCTCGACAATCTACCCAATCATCGACCAGGAAGACTTCTTTGAAACCATTGCATTGGGTCAAGGTAACAAGAGCGATGCAGGAAAGTCAATGGGCGGATACACAAAAATCTGATGAAGCTTCCAAGTATCTAATTGCCCGAACCTACTGTAGATTAATGGTTCAAATATATGATTTTCAAGATTGTTCATCCATCTAACCCAATTCTTTCGTATCTAGGTCCCCAGAGTTTGACATGACTGAACTTGAGAGTCTTTTCTCAGCAACCGTGCCAAATTCAAATCGTGGATCAGTTGATAAGTCTAGTGGATGTGCATCGCTTGGGCATAAATATAATAAAGTTTATTTGGTAATTGACTCCTCTATTTGCAAAAGTTCTTGTTACATGAAGATTTTACTAATCGTGTTTTCATTATCAAACTTGATTTTTGACATTTATTACTTTTGGTGCATTTATGAAACTTTATTTTAGCTACTAGTATTTGTCACAGAAATTCTGCTTATGCTACTATAGTTGTATTATCCTAGTTTGGGTCAGGCAAAGGATCTCTTACTTGGTTTTGTGCGGATTTTTGATGCTTTCTTGAGCATGACCACCCCCATCCCAATACACCAACATACCACAAATTTGATTTTTTTTTATCATGAAATCTCTAGGGTTGCTGGAAAAACACAAAAATTTCAAGAAACTCGTAACACTTTGATATATTGAGGAATTGCTTAACTCTCGGGTTAGCTATGTTTGTACCCAAGTTGATTCTCCACAACGATTCTACTAGTTTCTGACAGTTGCCTGTAATGTACTTGACCAGCAATTAATATTTTTGAGTGCAACTTGTTTCACAGCCATGTTGATTGAAGCAGGCACAAGTCAATGCACCTTCTGGACCCAGATAAGGTGCTTAGTTTAGTTTTTTGTTGCCACTCCTTGTTCAGAACCCAGTTGAATTTTGCGTATGAAGTTCGCAGAAAGTATATTTTTCTTGTTATATGTTCTGATTTAGCATGAAATGAGAAAGAAAGATTGATAGTAGTGACTTTAGTTAGTCAATTTAAGTTACAGTTAGGATCGATTTTATACAGTAACCTGTAAGGTATGGATGTAGGATCCTCTATTATTCTGTCAATAATTTTTGTTTGGAGTATTTTTTTTGACGAGTTGGATAATCATTCATATGAAGTTCTTCCAATATCTTTCTGTTACTTGCTTGAAATTTCGGAGAAGTAAAAGTTTGTAAAGTTAATTCTAGATGCTTTTTCTTGTAATAGAATAATTTTGTGGATAATTGTTGCATTTGATGTCATACAAATTCACCTTAGACGTGCCAATAATTGTGAAATCATGCTTACGAAGGTTAAGATACCATTAGCAGATTTGATGGTAATGCATGAGTTCCATTTGTATTATGCTCAGTTTAATAAATCTTTGCTTTGGAGGTAGCTACTAGAAATTGTAATGTGTTTTTGCACATGTTTATTTGATATTTTAACTGCGTTACTGATAATGGTTGTTGCTGTTTATTTGGATGTAGCTACTAGAAATCAAATGCCTTTATATTATGGTTGTCGCTGGGACGCATGATAATGTAGAACCCTAGAGGGGGGGGGGGTGAATAGGGAAATAAAAAATAACTTGATCACAAGAAGCAATATATGACAAATAAAAAGAGAGAGTAAGAAGATCAAACACAAGATGTATCCGGGTATCCTCGCTTGAGGCAATCCGGTCCCGAAACTCTCTCCGGCTTAAATCCACAATTTAATAAAATAGTACACACGAGTTTGGATCCGAAGAACTCGCCAACTTCAACACGAGTTTGGATCTGAAGAACTCGCCAACTTCAACACACGAGTTTTCTTACGAAGGCTCGCCAACTTCAAAGAAATGAGAAGAGAACTTGTTGATCTTCTAACACTTGAAGATCGAAAATTACAACTCTTAATAACTCTAGCACTTTGGGAGGGGATGACAATTAAAAGCTTGGTAGAGTATTAATGGTGGAGCTCTTGGTAGTTTGGAAAATTTATGGCAAGAGTTGGTGAAAGCTTCAAGAGAGAGAAGGCTTTCATTTATAGAGAAACCAAGAGTAGGTAGCATAATGCTCCTGGATACAGCCTGACCGGCATACCGTCAGTATGCACCGGCATACCGTCGGTATACCGGTCGAACAGTAAAGGTCATATTAATATCCGTTGGGAGCATTTAATGCTGCCATTAATGCAGTCTATGCCATTCAAAAATTAAATTTCGTAAGCCGGTATACCGTCGGTATGTCGCGGTATACCGTCGGTATACCGATGTGCGTTACAGAATATTTTGTAATAAACAAAACGGTATACCGTCGGTATTCCGGAGCATACCGTCGGTATGCCGAAGTTTGTCACAGAAAGTTCTACGGCTCACAAAACGGTATACCACCGGTATACCGGAGTATACCGTCGGTATTCCGACGATTATCACAACGTTTTTGAGACAATCAAAACGGTATACCGTCGGTATGCCGGAGCATACCGTCGGTATGCCGATGTTTGTCACAGAACGTTTTGTGGTCCACAAAACAGTATACCGTCGGTATGTCGACATTTCTCACAGAAAGTTTTGTGGACAATAAAATGGTATACCGCCGGTATGCCGTTCTATAGGATATTGATTTTTGACTTTAAGAAGTAGAAAGCTTTTAGTTTGTCATCCAACCTTAAGTGTTTACAGAAAGACCTAGACCTTGTACAGACTCGAATTCATGCAGTGTAGGAAGCCGTCTATGCAAGGAGTGCCGATCTTTGCTTCAGTCTTCAAGGCTATGGATGATAAACTTGAATGGACAGACTTTATGTAGTAGAGATTCTGAAATAATATCAATCTGAAAATAGAGAAAACTAAACTACGAAGATGCTGTTAATATTATCAAAATAAATGTGCCAACAATCTTCCCCATTTTGATAATTGACAAAATAGAGAGATATCATTTTCAGGGAGTTACTCCCCCGTAGGTAGACAACTCCTCCTCAATACGTTTTTTCCCCCTTTGTCACTTAGTCAAAGATGGGAAAAAATAATAAAAAATAGCATAAATATGGAGCACAGTATCATTGACAAAAGCATGTACTGATAGATAAAAGATGGAAATTGAATACATGCAGGACACCCATAACATACTTCATAAGACCAAATTAAAAACTCTCCTCTATGAGAGTTAGCAAGACAATAAAAAGTCAGATAACAAGTCCCCATAGGACTGCAAACAACAAGTAACAACCAAATACTGTTCCCCGAAGGACCTCAAAAAACAGAAATAGAAAAAACTACAGACAAACTACGACAACCATTTATTCGACACCACCATCAAAAGGAAGGAACCCCTACTCGTCAGCCGGATCATCCCCACCATCCTGAGCCCGGTAGAAAGCGCCAAAAGGATCAATGCCGTCCGGGTACATGAAACCGTAGGCATTGGGATCGGAAAAGCAGGAGGCCTGGTATATCGGATCCTGAAGATTCAGATCTAGAAATACATCCCGGTCATGAGGGGTGCGCTGAATGAAATAGGCCTGGTCATGGAAGCGGGATTGGATCAGAGTGCCAAGGCCACGAGTGTTGGCTCGTATCTGCTCCTCTGCCTGAGCCATACGCATATTGAAATGCTGCTGAGTCAGCGGCATGTAGCGGCCGGAGGCAGAAGGGGTAGAGGCGGGTGCAGCAGGAGCAGAAGCAGGCGGCTCTTGGGAGGAGGAGGCACGGGATGTGGAGGCACCACCGATAGAGCGAGAAATAACAAGGAAGGATGGGACGCCGTCCGAGTAGCATTGGGAGAGGTCGACTTGATTGGCTTCCAAGATGAGAGTGGTGAAGGAGCCATAATAGAGATTCTGCTTTCCCGCGGGCAGGACACCGAAGAAAGCATGGAGAAGAGTCTTGGGGAAGGACCAAGGCTTCCTCGAATACAAGTAGTACATGCACACCACGGCATCACCAGTGATGGCGTCATAGTTGTCGCCCTTGGGTTAGAGAGTGTGGCACACGATCCTATGGAGCTCGTAAAAGAATGGCTCCATTTGGGCGGAAAGAGCCGAGATATTAGGAGGGTTTGGGCCCTTGCAAATAATAGCGCAGAATTTGTCAAAGGAGACCGACGCCGAAGAATGAAGAGTAGCCAAGCCCGATAGAGCCTCTCCTCTGTCCGGGATGCCAAGAATGCTAGAGAGATCACGAGCCGTCAGGCGGAAATGACGGTCGTTGACCATCATCTCAATGGCGCCGTTCTCCATGTCCGGAACCATTTTACAGTAGAAGGGACGAACGGCGGCGGGGTAGACAGGCACCTGACGTCGAAGAAGGGAAGATAGTCCAGCCGCCTCAAAGAGAGAAACATGGCCGAGGAAGAGATTCTAGTTGATGGCGCGGCCTTTGTAGACGTTATGGTACACGAAGTATTGAAACCAAGATTCGGCAGCCAAGGGAGAGGTGAAGACCCGCTGATCGTAGCCATGGAGAAGAGCCACCGGGGTGAAGGGATTCGAAGCGATAGAGGAGGAACGAGCATGCTTGGGGGCAGCCATTGGAAGAAGAAGAAAGTTGGAGAAGGAAGGAGGGTTTTGAGAGGATGTGAGAAGTGGATGAGAATGAAAAAGAAAATAGGGTTTTTAAGGAGTTGTTGGGAAGGGGAAAGGTGGTTAATGGGGAACGGTTATAGAGAGGAAGTGGAGAGGTTTGTGGGTTGGAAATGATGATAATGGAGATAAAGGAGGAGTAAAGGAGAATAGGAAGAGATGGGTAGTTAATGTTGACAGGAAGTTAAGATATGGGGAAGAGGAGAGGAGGAGGTGGGTAATAAAGCGGCAAGTGATGGATGTGAAGGGTATTAACGAGGAAAAGAAGGGAATAAAGAGAGAATGGAAGAAAGGTGGGCCCGAGCTGGATTTGACACAGCAGTCCGCCGCGCACCGGTATACCGTCTGTATGCCGACGTATGCTGACGGTATACCAATTTTTGGCACATATCATAATTCTGAACCAAAATCGGCATGTCGTCGTATACCGCAGTATACCGTCGGTGTGCCGTCCGAGAAGAACTATGAGTCGAAATTTAAAATGTCCAATTCTTGGCAAAGAAAAACGAAGCGATCCTCCGGGAGCAGTTTGGTGAAAATATCGGCTAACTGATAAGTAGTGTTAATAAATTCAAGACGAATATTCCCCTTTTGTTGATGGTCACGAAGAAAATGGTGTCTAATTTCAATGTGCTTCGTGCGTAAGTGACAAATCGGATTTTTCGTGAGATTGATCGAGCTAGTGTTATCACATTTAATAGGGATGCAAGTATGAGAAATGCTATAATCTATGAGTGTTTGTGACATCCAAAGAATTTGTGCACAACAGCAACCAGATAAGTGCGATTCCTTTGGATTTGCTTGATATCGTACACAAAGACAAACACTAAACATGATATCAGGACGACTAGCAGTTAGATAAAGTAAACTACCAATCATACCTCGATACTTACGAATGTCAACCGATGTGCCATCTTCATTATTGTCAAGCTTTGTCGTTGTTGCCATATGAGTCCTCATTGATTTGGTTGAGTCAAGTTCGAAACGCTTGAGGAGATCCTTTGTATATTTTGCTTGATTGATGAAGGTCCCTTTGGGTCCTTGTTTGATTTGTAAGCCCAAAAAGAATGATAGTTCACCCATCATGCTCATTTTAAATTCTTCCTGCATAACTTTAGCAAATTCTACACAAAGTGTATTGTTAGTAGAACCAAAAATAATGTCGTCGACATAAATTTGAACCGATAAAAGAGTGCCACTATGGGATTTGATAAAAAGTGTTGTGTCGACTTTGCCCTTAGAAAAATTTTGTGAAACAAGAAAGGAGCTAATGCGCTCATACCAAGCACGGGGAGCTTGTTTGAGGCCATAAAGGGCTTTGTGGAGTTTGAACACGTGATTAGAAAATTAAAAATCTTCAAGGCCAGGAGGTTATTTTACATAAACTTCCTCTTTAATAATACCATTTAGAAAAGCACTCTTAACATCCATTTGAAAGAGTTTAAAATCATTAAAGCAAGCAAAAGCACATAGCATACGAATGGATTCAAGACGAGCAACCGGAGCATAGGTTTCGTCGTAGTCAATACCTTCCTCTTGGTTATAGCCTTGAGCAAACAATCGGGCTTTGTTACGAGTCTCTAACCCATCTTCATTAAGTTTATTTCGAAACACCCATTTAGTTCCAATAATAGGGTGATTGCTAGGTTTTGGGACAAGTTCCCAAACCTTGTTTCGCTCAAATTGATTTAGCTCTTCTTGCATCGCTATCATCCAAAATTCATCAAGAAAAGCATCATAAACATTTTTAGGCTCTATTTGAGAGATAAAAGCCACGTTTGTACAAAGATCACGAGTGGAGGATCTAGTGCTAACACTGGAGGAAGGATCCCCAATGATAAGTTCCTTAGGATGATTGGTGACAAATCTCCATTCTTTTGGGAGATCCTTTTGAGGAGGCTCGAGAGGTGGAGACTCTTTTGTTGGAGGAGTCACAACTTCATTGTTAGATGAAGAAGGACGATCTCCAATAGAGGAGTTCTCCAACCCAAACGAGATGTCATCAATATCATCGGAAGAGGAGAATGTAGAAGAGTTAAGTTTATTAAAAGAGACATTGATTGACTCTTCGACAACAAGACTTCTTTTATTAAAAACATAAAAATCTTTACTATGAGTAGAGTATCCAAGGAATATTCCTTCATATGCTTTTTCTTCAAACTTGCCTAGGTTATCCTTGGTATTCAAAATAAAACAATTACAACCAAAAACTTTAAAATATTCAATAGAGGAAATTTTGTCAAACCAAAGCTCATAAGGAGTCTTGTTAGAAATAGGTCTAATCAAGACCCTATTTATAACATGACATGCCGTGTTAACTGCTTCCGCCCAAAAATATTGGGGGAGCTTATATTGGTTTAACATAACCCGGGCCATATCGCCAAGGGTTCTATTCTTTCTCTCCACAATACCATTTTGTTGAGGAGTTTGTGGACAAGCAAAATCATGTCCAAAACCATTCTTTTCACAAAATCTTTTGAAATTGGCATTGTCAAATTCTCTTCTATGATCACTTCTAATCTTGTTAATAGAAAAACCTTTCTCATTTTGAACACGTTTACAAAAAGTGACAAATTCACAAAAAGTATCACTTTTGCAAGCAAGAAAAATAACCCAAGTAAATCTCGAAAAATCATCAACCAAAATAAAAGCATAAAGCTTGCCTCCAAGACTAGCAACTCTAATAGGACCAAAAATATCCATATGAATAAGTTGAAGAGGTCTAGAGGTACTCACAGAGTTGATAGATTTGAAGGATGACTTGGTCAACTTACTTTTCTCGCATTCTTCACACACCATATCCTTTTTGAACGGGATACTTGGGAGTCCTCTTACGAGCTTCTTGGTAGCAAGAAGAGAAATGGTATCCATATTGGCGTGTCCGAGCCTCATGTGCCAAAGCCAACTTTTATCGTTCTTAGAAACTAAGCACCTGTCATTATTAGTGTCTTCGACAAGAAATAAAACATAGATATTGTTTTCTCTAATGCCTTCATAAACAATAGATCCACTTGAACTATCGGTAATGAAACATTTGAGCTTAACAAACTTGATATCATAACCATTATCGGTAAGATGACTAATACTAAGAAGATTGTGTTTAAGATTAGTAACAAGACACACATTAATACAAGGATAAGGAGGAGAACCGATATTACCATTTCCTATAATGTGACCTTTAAGATTGTTACCAAAGGAGATGTGTCCTTCCTTCTTCATCGATAGCGTTGTAAATAATAAAGCATCCCCGGTCATGTGCCGTGAACAACTGCTATCGAAAATCCACTTGCTTCTAGCATGAGAAGGACTCTTCACCTACAACATAAGTTAAAGATGAACATTTTGGTACCCATGATCGTATGGGTCATTGAGTGTTAGTCTTAGGAACCCACTTATAAACTTTCTTATCAACTAGTTTCCTAGTATGACAATAATTGGTCGTATGTCCAAACAAGCCACAGTAGTTGCAAATCATAGAGGATTTAGAAGAAGACGTGTGAGTGTCATGCATATGTGAATCTCTAGTGCGAGGAGTTCTATCATTAGTATTATGATGATGATAATAAAAAGCATGATGTGAAGTATTTTTCTTAACAAAAGGTCTTTTCCTTGTGTTAGAAAAGGACTTGTGTGTAGTGTTCATGTAAGAAGTATGCCTCGTATTGTAATGAGTGTGGGGGTGTCTTGGAGTATGTATATGAGTAGTATTCGTATTACCTAGTTTTTTTACTCTGTACAAGAAGATTATTATACTTAATAGAAGTATCATATTCTCTCATATTAGCATTTTGAACTTTATGCATAGCAAATTCGTAAGCCCTTCTCATGGATTGAATCTCATCATCCTTTTTCTTGATGGAGACAAGGGATTCTTGAAACTTGTGTCGCAAAGACTCTATTTCTTCCGTGTCAGAAGCAGAAGATTTCCCCTTTACATCAATAATGATGCTTGAGAGTCTCTCCACTTCAAGTTGAAGAGCATCAACCTCTTTTAGAGATTTCTTGTATTTATTCCTAACACCTTTGTGCTCTTCATGTAGTTCAAGGATAGCTTTCTCTAAGTCATCATAAGTAAGAGCATTTAAGGAGAGATCATCAAGTACCTCATCGGTTGCCATGAGACAAACATTGGCATCGTGTTTACACTCTTTGTCGTTGTCGGAGTCGCTTGCGTCACTCTCACACCAAATGCTTGTGTTGGCAAATTTCCTGGAGGACAAGCTTCCTTTGCTAGGCTTCTCGTACTTGCTTGAGTCTTTTCTTATCATAGGACAGTCCCTCTTGATGTGTCCGATTCTTATGCATTGATAGCACGCCGGATCTTCCTCATTGTCCCGTCTAAAGCGGTTGGCTTTGTTGAATTTAAGGAACTTCCGGAAGTGCTTAGCTGTGAGAGCTATTTCTTCATCATCGTCCGACTCGTTGTCGTCGGAGCTATCCTTGGAGTAGGACTTTGTAACTTTGAGAGCAAGAGACTTCTCCTTCTCTTTGGCCTTCTTCTTCTCCTTCTCTTGTATGGAAGATTCCTCTTGATCTTTCATATCGAGTTCATGAGTCATAAGCTTTTCCATGAGGGTCTCAAGGTTCATGACTGTCAGGTCGTTCCCCTCAACGATTGCAGTAGCTTTAGGACTCCATCCTTTTGTTAATCCTCTAAGGATTTTTTTCATCTTTTCGTGAGCAGGATACTCCTTACCAAGAGAAGAAAGAGGATTAATAATATCACCAAAACGAGTAAACATGCAAGTAATATACTCATCATGTTTCATCTTAAAGGACTCATATTCTTGCATGAGTCTACTAATCTTGGATTCCTTTACTTGTGATGTACCCTCGTATGTGACTTCAAGTAACTTCCAAATCTTATTGGAAGTCTTGCAAGTAGAGATTCTATTGAATTCACTACTATCGAGAGCACAATAAAGAGCGTTCATAGCCTTGGCATCTCGACTAGCAAGCTTCTTGGTGTTTTCAGAAAGTATGTCCCTAAGGGTGTCAGATGCAACATCCTCAATAACTCTGGAAGGAGTAGGGAGACCATTTATCACACAATCCCATAAATCGAAATCTATGGACTTCAGATAAATGCTCATCCTAATCTTTCAGTAGTTATAGTTGGTTCTATCAAATAGGGAAGACCTATTTGTGGAGTGTCCGTCATTGTGGAAGGTGTTGATACTAGGGTTAGTGGCTATGGATTACTCAAAGGGTGTAAATCCAAATCAAGAGAACAAAGCTCTGATACCAATTGTAGAACCCTAGAGGGGGGTAAATAGGGAAATAAAAAATAACTTGATCACAAGAAGCAATATATGACAAATAAAAAGAGAGAGTAAGAAGATCAAACACAATATGTATCCTGGTATCCTCGCTTGAGGCAATCCAGTTCCGGAACTCTCTCTGGCTTAAATCTACTATTTAATAAAATAGTACACACGAGTTTGGATCCGAAGAACTCGCCAACTTCAACACACGAGTTTTCTTACGAAGGCTCGCCAACTTCAAAGAAATGAGAAGAGAACTTGTTGATCTTCTAACACTTGAAGATCAAAAATTATAACTCTTAATAACTTTAGCACTTTGGGAGAGGATGACAATTAAAAGCTTGGTAGAGTATTAATGGTGGAGCTCTTAGTAGTTTGGAAAATTTATGGCAAGAGTTGGTAAAAGTTTCAAGAGAGAGAAGGCTTTCATTTATAGAGAAACCAAGAGTAGGTAGCATTTAATGCTCCTGGATACAGCCTAACCGGCATACCGTCGGTATACCGGTCGAACAGTAACGGTCATATTAATATCCGTTAGGAGCATTTAATGCTGCCATTAATGCAGTCTATGCCATTCAAAAATCAAATTTCGTAAGTCGGTATATCGTCGGTATGTCGTGGTATACCGTCGGTATACCGATGTGTGTCACAGAACATTTTGTAATAAACAAAACGGTATACCCTCGGTATGCCGAAGTTTGTCACAGAAAGTTCTATGGCTCACAAAATTGTATACCATCGGTATGCCGGAGTATACCGTCGGTATTCTGACGATTATCACAACGTTTTTGAGACAATCAAAACGGTATACCGTCGGTATGCCGGAGCATACCATCGGTATACCGATGTTTGTCACAAAACGTTTTGTGGTCCACAAAACGGTATACCATCGGTATGCCGGAGCATACCGTCGGTATGTCGATATTTTTCACAGAAAGTTTTGTGGACAATAAAACGGTATACCGCCGGTATGCCGGAGCATACCGCCGGTATGCCGTTCTATAGGATATTGATTTTTGACTTTAAGAAGTAGAAAGCTTTTAGTTTGCCATCCTACCTTAAGTTTTTACAGAAAGACCTAGACCTTGTACATACTCGAATTCATGCAGAGTAGGAAGCCGTCTATGCAAGGAGTGCCGTTCTTTGCTTCAGTCTTCATGGCTATGGATGGTAAACTTGAATGGACAGACTTTATGTAGTAGAGCTTCTGAAATGATATCAATCTGAAAATAGAGAAAACTAAACTATGAAGATGCTGTTAATATTATCAAAATAAATGTGCCAACATATAACTGTTCTGTTGCTAGCTTCTTTCCCCAACTATACCTTTATATTGTGTTTATTTTGATAGACGGTGAAGGAAATCGAAACGTTATCATTCCTTCAGGGTACTGTTCTATTTTCCTTTTTAAAGGCATTGGCGTCGTTGGAATTGGTTTTCTTATTGTAAAATTTCTGTAATAGTTTTTTATGGTTTCTATATAATATTATGATTGTTCCTATTTTCATGAAAACTCTTTTTTAAGGGATTATTCTGTCAAGCTTGCTCTAGATATGGGACAAATACCTGATCCCTATCATGCCTAGTTTGTTTTACTCGTTTCTCTTGATATTTCATGATTAGATTTGATTTTTAGGCCTGACAATTATATGGACTGATTTGGTTGTCTTCTTTTTTTCTCAAGATTTTACTAGTGTTTCGGCTGTCGTTGATCTTTCATGATTATTGGTTATGTGGCCAAGTTTTGATGTGGACAATTTTGGTAGTTGTAAATATATATATGTACTTGGATATTCTATTTTGAGAATGTAATGAAGATGTTGATATGTACTCTATTTTGAGAAATGTAATAAAGATGGTGATATATAATGTTAAGTTTTTGGAATGTGATATATAATGTGCAGTATAGAGCATTATAAATATGCTAATTTGAATAGTATAAAGTGTTATAAATGTGCTGCATTGAGCCTATACATATTATCTATTCATAACGTTTTAATAAAGTCCTGAATTGTGCACTATATATTAAATATTCATAACGCTTTTATAGAAACTATTCATGACATTTTTTATAACGCTTTTAAAACATATTTATAACACTCGTTTTCATAACGGTTGCTTTGAAAAAAAAGTGTCATGGTTTGTCATTAATGTCGCTTTTTAGCCGTCATTAAAAGAGTTTTTTGTTGTAGTGTATAACCTTGTGAGCTGACCTAGCGGATAGGTGGACAACCCTATGCCGAGAGACTGAACACGTGTGACTGACTTTAGAGTATCGTTCGGACGGACGATAAAATTGGGGCAACAAGACTTAGAGTTAGGACGTGGAACTGAGAGTGTGCGCCAACGACAATGATATTAGCCCCAAATGAAGTGAATGATAGAAATCGAGGACGAGCAAGTAAAGTTGGGATAAAAATTAAATCATTGCTTGGAAGATGTACTTGATGATAGTGAAATGTTTAGTCTTGAATCGAACGAGAATTACTTGAACTTTGGTCGACTCCGCTAGAAGTATCGTATTGATTTCATAAGACTGAAACGCTTGAGAAACGAATCGGGTCATCTCGAGGATCGAGATAGACGATTGTGAAAGGAACAAGAGTTCGATTTTGATCGAGTTAGTAAAACGACCGGTAATTCGAAACTATTAAGAGTAAATTGTCCGACTTCGCTATCGCTAAGCTTGGTTGAAATGTATGTATTCAAGGGACGCCTTGAATATGTGTACGATCCAAACTCCGTGATATGTTGAACTCGGATGCAGCTGTTAGTGAATATGTTGAGATGCGCATGGATGAACCGATGAGTGAGTTAGCCTCAGCCTATGACCCTCACTTTAACGAATTATAATGCACCTAATACGACCATTACAGTCCCATGACAGGACGCAATAGCAACCAAGTCGAAAAAATACGATGATTGAATAAGTACCATCAAATCTCAAATAAGTGAAAAGTCATTCAATAAAATTGACCAAACACAAATAACACGAAACTTAGGAGGATAACCGAGTATCGTTCGATGCCATCGAACGATAAAGCCATTCGATAGGAAATGTCTAAGATATGCACACGACATGAGTTAAGGAACGGTAGGATGGCTTGCACTCAGGAAGTCTCGAGGATGAGACTTATTTTGAGTGGTATATTATGTAATGACCCGCTCTGCCCTAGCGGAACGCCGGCTCAAATGGTGCAAGTGCAACGACTCGAACCCCGTCTTGCTCGGCAAAATGACTCGTTTAAGGCAAAGACAATGGACTTGGCCCTTCAGGAGAATCTAGACCTAGACTTTCAAAGGTGCGCTCGGAGTCTCGCTCAGTCGATGTAATCATCGCTAAGGTGGGTGGCTCCGATGAACCTATCTTTGCTTAGCCTAGATACATAATAATACGAACACTATTGCTAGAATCGCTAGGCGATAACACCGTGCATGCTAAATAATGACTCAATGCACCTAGCTAAGAGAATAATCCCATCTTGTATGCTTGTATAGAACATAAAAAATATGCGAACTCTCGCACCGCACTCCATGCTCGTGCAAACGCACAGCTTATATTGCGAGTAGGTTTACTTATGCGTTCAACTATGAACGAAAGGCTTGTCACTTAGAATCGTACCACAACTTGAGACATGAAACAATAAATGGTTCACAAAAAATGAGAGGAAGACTATCGACATAGTCATTCCGAGTAGAGTATAGAAACATTGAAAGGCTTCAGGACTGATGGGTCGCCAAAGCGGTTCCCGTACAGGGAATTGCATAATGTATGAATGAATGAATGAACGAATAAGTGAATGAAAAGAATCAACGAAATGAATGAATGAATACATGAATGAATCAATGAACGAAAGAACAAGTGAAAGAAAAGAAAAGAAAAGAAATGAATGAATGAAAAAAGGGAAAGGAATGGTTAGCGACAGGTATGACAGGGACGTACAACGGAGCTCGCTACCCGCGCTGCACGGACGCCGCTGCCAACCTTGTCGATAATGCATTATGGCTCTAGACTGCCTGATAAGTTAATTCATTGGCTCAAGACAGCCCCATAAGATAATTGGCTCATGACAGCCCGACAAGTTAAAATAAAAATAAGAATACAAAATGGTCGCGGATAACTCGTGCATGAGTGACCGAACAAACGATTCCAAGGCAACGATCACGACATCGTGGCCAGCCTAGGCAGAATCAAGGCTTACGGGTGGCTTGTGTACGGGCTCGGGCACACAAGAGACGTAAGGCCGAGTATTGTATAGACTATCAAGGTGTACCAGCCATCACGCTTGATAGATGCGAATACAAAGAGAAAAATGTCTAAATGGCTTGTACAGCCAACGATCGGTGCATATAGATTAAGTTAGCTCGATTGCGATAATTTGCGTACGAGACCTTACATTAAAACAAGTAAACTGACTAAGCTGAACATGCTATGTTACTGAATGAATGTATCTAAACAAACGTTTGAGTACAACACATCCTGACAACTTGAGTAAGATGAGCAATTATAGAATTGAATGAAACACCTTCTAAACGAGCTTGAATATAACACAACAAATGAACTAGAATACTTCGTACAAATGAGTTAGAAACACGCCTACGACGTGCTACAACATGAGACATGAACACGCCCTTGATACCTTTGAATACCTATGCAATATTACGTTAAGTCATTACGTATGAACTGTTGGCTAACTTGGTTTACTTGGACATGAAAGATCGTACAGTAAGTATGGTAATTCGCACAGGTATTCTCTATGCGACACTTGATATCGATAACACGAGATAGGCTTAAATGTTACGCCATAAAACAGATCCTAAGGCAAGATTAGTAAGACAATATATGATAGATGGAGCACAAAAGTAAAATGAACGTGTTTGGTAATGATAGCGAGTGGGCGAGCTAGCCTCCTCACCAGCGCATAACAATGTACTGATAACCACATAGTCTGCTTGCAGGGTGCGGAAGAACTACGTCGGGTGCGAAGACTTCCCTCGAACGTGCTATGGTGCGGAGCTACCTCTGGAGCCTTGGAGCGTTGCAAAGGACCTAAAGCTCCATATACAGGACATAATATATCAGAACATCGCCATAAATTCTTCCATCTTGTAAGCCACTTGGCACGCCTTTTATGTTTCAAAAGAAGAGAGAGAGCTTGAGTGAATTGTAACCTCGGCATAACACCGCTTGTACTACTTCTTGAATATCAATAAAGACTATTGAGTTTGTTTCAAATTATGTTTATTTAATTTTTCGCTGCAAATGGGGTCACTCTGTGCGACTCTGTAGCCTAGCTTCAATCGATCGTTTCTGGACTTAGCCTTGCACGAGCACAACCTAGGATCGTGCGTCATCATGCCTTAGCGAGGACGATCGGTACTACGGGATCGGGGTGTGACACCTTGGACTTCAAAATTGATTCTTTCAGATTTGAAAGCTCGATCGTAGATAAAAGAAGTGTACGCTCTCTCTCGTTGACCCTTGGGATATTCTATACAATAAGTCTAATATTTTCGAAAGCTCGTACAAGCATTCGATTGGACGAGATCGATATGCGAAGGCCCTTGTACCGAATAATGTCGGAATTGAATTGAACGAAAACCAAAGCTAAAAGTTAGCAAATGTTGCACATAATTGAATGATCTTACGCTGACAATAGTAAATAAGTGTATGAGACTGAAGTGTAGTCCGAACGAGACGGCGATGCACATAGCCTTTGGCTAAGTTATGCTGAGTATCGCGCACCTGGACCTTCTGGCACGAACGAGTTGCAAGCGAGATTGAATATCGCTCGGACAAAAACAAGTGACTTAGAACGTATGTCGATAGAGACACTATCTGACCAACTATAAGGTGAACACGAAGAATCGTTCTTGAATTTTGAGGAACGGGCAAACGTATATACGAACGTGTCGATTGTGAATCGAATAACCTTTCGAGGATTTGTAGAATGATTTGACCTCGAGTGGTGTATGCAATAGCTTCAAAAAAGAATAAGAGTGAGTTTCGACGACTAGTCGAGTGGCTCGAACCCTGAGTGGTGTATGGACGTCATAGAAATTATTCGAGCAAAATTAAGGATTTACGAGTAGCAACAAGTACATCAACCAGCGATACTATTTTGCAAAGCCTTAGAATGAGTAACGCTTAGTTGGTCGTGATTTCGAGAATCTTGAACAAGATATCGTCGGACGATTTGTGAAGGTGTAGTGCAAATTACAAAACAGTTGGATAGAGATTCGGAATGATGAAACAAATGGCTGTTTCGGTTGAGAAAACTTGGTGGATCGTACGTACGATTTCAGGAATAGTCGAATTGAGTAGAACTTGAGTTGAAGTAAACTACTCATAGACAGGATCAATGATAGTAAGATTGGAAAATAGCGTGCATGAACGTTGATTTGAAGATACGAGAATAACTAAGGAGTTAGAATAGATGTTGCTCAATGACTTGAGTTAGCATAAAATAATGCAGATTGAGGAATTAAGTTGCATGACTCGGATTTCATTGCAAAAGGAAGATCGTTAGGTTATGTACATCATCGATGGTATTGAGGCGTATCAAAGATCGATGTACGATAACTCGGGGGCACTCTGATTCGATGAATGATGACTACGTTAAAAGTTATGGTTACGATGGATGCTATGTTGAGATGTGATAGAATTGAATGTTTGGATGAAAGGGAAATAACTTGATGGTTCTGTGACAACTACAACGACAATGATCTTGTCTTGCGCGAAAGCAACTCTAGTCTCGCACATGCGTTACGTCTGATTTGGGATGATCATTCCGCATGAGCGTTGGCATGGTGATTTATGTCCAACAGGAATAATCTAACTCGAAATATCATGATATGACAATTTGGATTGCTTTGACTTGTGGTTTGAAGCGAAGGTAAATTCGAGAATTGTTCGGACTTGTGATTGATGAATAAGTAAACTTGGGGATTGAGTAGGCCCAATCTGCGTATCGAGAATGAATTAGTCTAGACTCAATGCAAGAGTTATGTCCCAAAGAGGACGATAATTCTGCGAAAACGTAGGAATGGTGATTCATGTCTGCCGTGGATAATCAGAACTGCATGAGATTGGGATATAACAAATTGCTTGGCTAGACGACCTTGTGATCGACTACGTGAATTGGATAGGATAGATATGAGAATTGTATCAAACAAAATTGAAGAGATAGACTATGACAATGCTAGTTTGGATGTACGAAATTGAGATGCCGAGGACTTGGTTGAGGACAACCTATCCAAGAATGACCTTGTTGAACGAACTCGAACCTTGTGCGAAGAGCATCTTGATGTGAATAGGATGAACATTGCTCGATGTCTAGAAATTTGAGTGAAACAAGCTTGGGTAGAAGTATTCCGTTCTGACAAACAAAAGGTTTGACCATAGGATTGGGATGAACGTCGTGCAACGACTTTGCACGATGAACCAAGAACTTAACGTGTAACTATGACCTTGTGAGCTGACCTAACGGATAGGTGGACAACCCTATGCCGAGTGATTGAACCGGTGTGACTGACTTTAGAGAATCGTTCGGACGAACGATAAATGTGAGACAACAAGACTAAGAATTAGGACGTGGAACTGGGAGTGTGTGTTAACGACAATGAGATTGTGTTAACGACAAGAAGATTAGCCCCAAATGAAAAGAATGATAGAAACCGATGATGTACAAGTAAAGTTGGGATAACAAATTGAATCATTGCTTAGAAGACGTACTTCATGATAGTGCAATACTTGGTCTTCAATCGGACGAGAATAACTCGAACCTTGGTCGACTCCGCTAGAAATGTTGTATTGATTTCATAAGACAAGAACGCTTGAGAAACGAATTGGTCATCTCGAGGATCGAGATAGACGATAATGAAATGAACTAGAGTTTCATTTTAATCGAGTTAGTAAAACCGACCGGTAATTTGAAACTATCACGAGTAGCTTGTCTAACTTCGCTATCGCTAAGCTTGGTTGAAATGTATATATTCAGGGGACACCTTGAATATGTGTACGATCCAGACTCATCGATACGATAAACTCGAATATATCTGTAAGTGAACATGTTGAGATATGCATGGATGAGTGAGTTAACCTCCACCTATGACCATCGTATGCGATAAATTATAACGCACCTCATCCGACCATTACAGTCCCGTGACAGGTCACGATAAAGACAAAGTCATAGAAACCCAAAGTTTGAATAAGTATCATTAACTCTCAAATGAGTGATAAAGTCATTCAATAAAATTTACTAAGCACATACGATACGAAACTTAGAAGGATGCCCGAGTATAGTTCGATGCCATTAAAGGATAAAGTCGTTCGATAGAAATTGTCTAAGGTATGCACACGGCGTGAGTTAAGGAACGATAGGATGACCTATACTCAGGAAGTCTCGAGGATGAGACTTATTTTGAGTGCTGTATTCTGTAACGACCCACTCCACCCTAGCGGAACGCCGAATCAAACGACAAGTGCAATGACTCAAATGAGCCATTGACTCGAAGAGTTGCGTCGACCAGATGAAGTATCGATGCAAGACTACATTGGCCCGAAGAAGCATTGTGTTGGTTCGAAGATTCTAAGAAATCGAATTGTCACAACGTATAAGTCCAAACTTGGTCGAATATTGACTTTAGTTGATTTTGTGTGCAGACTACACTTTTACGCTAGACGATAAGAGGTCGGCATTTTGCCTTATTCAATAAGGTATCCTCAAAACTAAAAATATGGCCTTGCAACGAACTAAGGCGAAGTCACTAGACTTGACCGTCAAGATGAATCCAAACTTAGACTTTCAAAGACGCGCTCGGAGTATCGCTCGACCGATGTGATCATCGCTAAGGTGGGTGGCTCCGATGAACCTGTCTTTGCTTAGCCTAGACACATAATAATACGGACAATATTGCTAGAATCGCTAGGCAATAATACCGTGCATGCTAATAAAATGACTCAACACACCTAGCTAAGGGAATAATTCCATCTTGTATGCTTGTATATAACGTGGAAAAGAACTTAAAAATATGCAAACTCTCGTACCGCACTCCACGCTCGTGCATTTACTTATGCGTTCAACTATGAACAAAAGGCTTGTCACTTAGAATCGTACCACAACTTGAGACATGAAATAATGAATGGTTTACAACAATGAAAAAGGAAGACTATCGACATAGTCATTCCGAGTAGAGTATAGCAACATTGAAAGGCTTCGGGACCGATGGATCGCCAAGGCGGTTTCTGTACAGGAAGTTGCATAATGTATCGAATGAACGAATAAGTGAATGAAGGAATCATCAAATGAATGAATGAATACATGAATGAATCAATGAACGAATGATTAAGTGAAAGAAAGAAAAGAAAGAATGAATGAAAGAAAGGGAAAAAAGGATTAGCGACAGGTATGACGGGGACGTGCAACGGGGCTCGCTACCCGTGCTGCTCGGATGCCGCTGCCAACCTAGTTGGTAATCGAATACGGCTCAAAGACAACCTGTTAAGTTAAAAATAATAAGACAATACGAAATGGTCGCGGACAACCCAATGTATACGGGGAGGATTAAATGAGGATGCCAAGGCAACGATCAAGGAAATGATCGAATGGGGCTACGTGACGTTTGAATGTGGCCTGGTCATTCAAGCGGCATGAGTCGGGTATTACGTGGCCTATCAGAGGTGTACCAGCCAGACGGTTGATAGGGACTTACGGTACCAAGAGGAACATGTCCAAATGGCTTGTGGTACCATCGACCGATGCATATAGATTAAGTTGGCTCGATTGCGACAATCCGCATGCGAGACCCTACATTGAAACAAGTAATCTAACTAAGTTTAACAACTGAACAACTGAGTGAACATGAACATCAAAACAAAGCTATTAGAGTATGACACAACTTGACAACTTGAATGCTTTTTAGACCCCGAGGCAGAAATACGCCCTTGACACCTTTGGATACTTATGCAATATTACGTTAAGTCATTACATATAAACTATTGGCTAACTTGGTTTACTTGGACAGGGAAGATCGTAAGGTAAGTATGGTAAGTTGTGTATGTATTTTCTATGTGACACTTGAAGTCGATAACACGAGATAGGCTTGAATGATATGCCATGAAACTGACCCTAAGGCAAGAATAGTAAGATAATAATTGATAAATGGTGCACAAAAGTAAATTGAACGTATTTGGTAATGATAGCGAGTCGGCGAGCTAGCCTCCCCATCAGTGCATAACTATGTATTGATAACCACATAGTCTGCTTGTAGGGTGCGGGAGAATCTCGTCGGGTGTAGAATCTTCCCTCGAACGTGCTAAGGCGCGAAGCTAACTCTGGAGCCTTGGAGCGTTGCTAAGGGACTGAAGCACCATATACGGGACATAATTTATTGGAACATCGCCATGAATTATTCCATCTTGTATGCCACTTGGCATGCCTTTTATGTTTTGAGAGAGAGATACTTGAGCAAATTATAATCTCGGCCTAACGCCGCTTGTTATACTTCTTGAATATCAATAAAGACTACTGAGTTTGTTTCAAATTATGTTCATTTACTTTTCGCTGCAAATAGGGACACTCTGTACGACTTTGTGGCCTAGCTCCAATCGGCCGTTTCTGGACTTAGCCTTGTGCGAGTGCAACCTAGGCTAGTACGACATCTTGCCTTAGCGAGACGATCAATCCTGTAGGACCGGGACATGACAGGCTGGCCCCCGCTTTTGAATCCCGTGTCATGACGTGTCATGTTCGGATCCATTATACTACTCCGGGATGGGGAGTTATTAGAGGTTATGTGATCAATACTCCTCCTGTAACTATTTTTGTGCTTGCTCCACTCTCACTACACGTAGGGTGTAGCGAGATCTTATACTTCTTGTGCTCGATTTCCATGTTGCTCGGCTAGACCCTCCAGATTTTTTTCTTGTGATAGCCGGTCAAATGGAATAGCCTGATCCAATTTTCTTATAAGCCGATCACATAACGCTCTAATATCTCAAGGCACTGTTTATGTTTATATTATATATCAGATATTTTTCACTGTTTATGTTCCAGTATTTTATATCCTGACATGATATCCAGTTTTAAATATCTTGTTTATATTCCAGTCTTGATATTTTATCTTCTATTCCATTATAATTGCCTCTTATAAAATTTGTCAATTCACATGGAACTGTTGTTAGCGTTTGTACTTGCTCATATCCTGACAGGATAACCCCGTTGATGTTTAAAGATGATATAGATGCTGACTGCTCAACCTTTTATGGGTTTGGAATAGACGGTGAGTACGACATGGACATCCCTGTGGAGCCGATGCCCATTGAGAATGCACCGCCTGCTTAGACTTAGACTAGTTAGGTTTAACTGGACTGTGTTTCAGCTAGTATTTTAAGACTTGTAGTATACTTTATATTTTAGGATCTTGTGTTATGTGTTGAACTCTGAACTTGTGTGGTGACTTGCATCTATTTTCAGTTTATCTTTCCATCATATCTTATCATATTTTGTGTTATTTTTCTTAGATGTCTTGTGGTTGAGTTATGACTTTATACCTCCATGCGGAGATAACAGGTCTATATATTGTGTCTAGATGTTGTGTATTGTAGACGACCTATACAGCGTTCTACCGCCGATTCTGCGACGTAGGCTGGACGTACCCACGTGCTCGTACCCTATTCAGGGTGCGGGTCGTAACACATTTTGTGGTGGCCCATGAAGGTCTGTGTCGCAAATAGTACGATATCGTAATGGTACTCGACTTAGAGTACTAATTCCAAGCCTGCAGTTAGGATATAGATTCTAGGTTATGATAGGAGTTACTCAATCACAGTTAGAATTTCTTGAGAGATTCTTGGGATGACCCTTGAGAATCTTGTTTGTAATTTAATTTGAAATTCCCTTTCTCTTGTTTCTGTTCACCCTTGCTCCTCGTTATCGAATTTGACTTTGATGGATCATCGCTGATTTTGACTTTTCATATCGAGATGAAAGTTATGGCCTGAGTTATGTTATCCTTTGATAACTTGTGTTGACGGAAGTAAAAGGGAAGGTAAAACGTCTACTTGGTTATGTAACCTGGAGTTTATCGCAGCTATATTAGCTGGCATAACGGAAGCGTAGAGATTTGACTTCGGATGTATATATCTTGATTATGAGATTTGGGATTTCTCGTCGCTATACTAGTCGGCGTAGCAAGGATTCCCAACGACATTATTATAGAGGTGCATACCCCAGTTATGGACTCTACCGTTTATCGCAGCCTTGCTTACTGGCACGGCGAGGATTCTGAGTATCATGATTTTGGACAGATGCGTATGATTATCAGATTGTATCTTGAAAAGGATCCTAACATGTCATTTCTATCATTTTATTTCTGTTATTATAGATTCTGTTCCATCATCAATTAGCTTAGGAGTAAGGATACTTTCAGTTCTTTAGTCTATGTCCTTGTAGATTCTCAATTCATTATAGGTTCTTTATAGTTTGTTGGCTTGGTGATTGCAATTGGTCTGTGTCCTTGATTAATTGTGTTAATAGTTTAGAGTATGGTTAGGAAGTATTGTATATGATTTTATAGATATTACTATTACATAAGGAGCCTAATGAATTTGGAACCAGATCAAAATATACCTTTGTATGGCATCCTATATGGAGTGAAGAAACCAACTATACGTGATGTTGAAAATGGAGCAGACGTGTATTTTGAAAGAGAAATGTACTACCAGGTTATACGAGCTCAACAATCTATAAACTCCAATCCTCGTATAAACGGATATGATGGCACCTTACCAGAATGGAGGGCTAGGAACCCATATGCTACAATCCTTGGTGGAAGAATGAGAATGGTAGAGATCTGATCGAGGAAGGACATAGAGTGTTTATGTAAATAAGACTACTTAGTGTGTAATGTGTATGTATATAAGACTAGTTTGTGTGTAAGATAGATATAAGTTTTTTTTTGTCTGATGCAGTTCATTTTAGTATAACAGCAGATGTAAATAGTGGTTGTGTATCTTTGTAACTTTGTATAATGCATCGTTTATGTAAATAAATTATGTAGCTTCCTTATTTAACTTTTTCTACTGTTCATTTGATTTTATTTATTATTCATAATGATATTGTAGATACTTGAGGTAGTTTATTAAAAAATTCTACATTCCTTGTTTCTATCTAGAGAATGGGTGATTCTGAATCCCAGTCCCCCCGTAACAACCAAGCTGAGACAAGTGTCACAGATATACTCTTAATTTTTCAACAACTATTACAAATGAATAGTCAGCATTCTAATGCTGCACAGGCTACCTCAGCAGCTGTACTAGAACAACTTAGGGCATCTTCCCAACAAAAAGCGGGAACCATTACCGACTTTAGAAAATTAATTCCAAAGAAATTCTGTGGAACTGAAAGTCCATTAGAAGCAGGACAATGGTTGAGGACTACTGAAGGACTACTTAAGGGAGCAAAGATTGCACCAGAAGATATGGTATCAATCATTAGAATCCAACTAGAAGATGTAGCTGAAAGCTGGTGGAGTGCAGGGCACCCAGAGGAGTCTGATAGAGTAGTTACATGGGAAGAATTCAAAAGTAAGTTTGAAGGAAGATTTTTCCCTGAGTCGGCTCAAATGGAATTAGAAAGGAGATTTATCGAACTAAAACATGATAAATATACTATGGATGAATATGCTACAGAGTTCACCAGACTAAGTAGATTTGCTCCTTATATGGTAGCTACAGAAAAGGCTAAAGTATCCAGGTTCCAAGAAGGGTTAGAAAATAAACTTGTAACACGCATATCTCAGAACACGTATTTTGTTAAGCCTGCATGTATCTTGGACCTGTATTTTATTTTTTTAGATTCTGGTCTGTAATTGTATTTTGGCTCAGCTTGCAGATTTTGGTTTTCTCGTAAAATGGGTTTTGACATGGCTTGGTTTTATTTTGTGGAGGAGGATTGGTTTGGTTTGGTTCAACATGCATTTGGAACACCTTAGCCTATGCTCCACCCTCAACACAACATAACCATCCTCATTAAAACCCTACCAACCTTTTCTCTCTTCTCATAACTCTTTCATTTATTTTCTCCATCTCCTTCTTCTTCCTTCCTCTACACAACTCACCAACACCCATAGGCAAGTGCACTTTGCCACCACATGAGAACCCTATTTTATTTGTACATTAGCTAGATTAGGCCATGGAGATCAATATTAGAACTTGACATTTTATGATTTGGAGTCTCCTTGGTTCTAGATCTAAGTTTTCTTTATTTTCGAATTTATATGGTTTTGATCTATTTTAGTTGGGTTTTTGTGGGTTTTGATGCTTCCATGTGGAAGAGAACTCAATTTTACTCAAGTTAGAACTTTGAAAATCTAAATTTGACTTTAATTTGACCAAGATATGAAGAATGGAATTTTTGGTGTTCTTAATGCTTGCTCTCGGCCTGGAGACGAAGACTGCAGCCTGCGCTCTTTAGCGCAGTGCTGGGCTACGCATCCCCTCTCGGCCTGCGCTCTTTAGCGCAGCGCCGACCGCGGTGCTTGCCCCTTGGCGAACTGCGCTCAGCCCCATGCGCAGTCTGCCCATGCGCAGCTTGCTCATGCCCAGTCGTCTCATGCGCCATCCATTCATGCGCAGTCTGCTCATGCGCCACCTATACCCCTGCGCAGCTCACCCTTGCGCAGTTGGCTCCCTGCGCAATCTAACCCCGTGCGTTTGGATCCTGTGCACTTCACCCCTGCGCAGTTCAACCCTGCGCCATCTAACTCCTGCGCCAACCATTCCTGCGCCATCCACCCCTGCGCAACCCACTGGCCCATAATGATTTGGTTTTATTTCTTGGACTTGGCTTCTCTTTTGTGGATTAGGTTTTGAGATCTTGTTCCACACAGCACGACTACCTTGACCCCAACACGACCTGGCACGATTTTCAGTATTTGATATGACTAGTACGGTTTTCGTGATTTCTGTGATTTACGATCCTAGTACTTCCTGATTTTCTGGAAAATGACCCGATGGGGTGCATTCTTGACTTGTAACCTGATAACTTGATAGTGGCCCGTGGCGGCGCACTAACTTGTAACTTGTAACTTGTAACTTATAACTTGTAACTCGACTCGTATAACCAACTTGACACCGTGGGTGTTCCTGCTTGCTTGCTTGTACAATCCACCTGTCTTGTCTTACATCATGTCTAGGACGTGACTCCCTGTTCCCACGGTCAGGGACTTACACTGAATCTGGATTAGGCTAATGATTAGATCAAACTATAGTTCATAGAGAATTTCCAGTCACAGGCAATCTCGTTATCTGGGCGCTTTAATTGGACTTGTAGCTTGCCGACGAGTAGAGCACATTTCTAGCACACTGTCATGTGTTGCACCCTCTAAGTCACCTAAGGGTATATCGTCTCCTGGGCGATGTACCCAACCATACTCTCAACCCGCGGAAGGATAACTGGATGGTCTGCAGGGCTTGGGACTAGAAAATTCTCATTTCATCTTGTTAAGTGATTAGGCTTGTGATAACCCTAGTTAGTTAAAGTAGTAAGCCGTAGTAATTGCTTGGCCGCTTGTGAATGGATATTGTCTAGCCCCGTCTAAGTCTTGTTTAGTCCCAGTACCTGGTCCTCCTGAACATGATTGTTTTACTTATCTTTAACAATAAATGGGTAGAGACAAGGTGCTATTCAGGCGAAAGGTTACAACCCCGGTCCTTGTTTGGTTTACGGGTTGTAACCTGGCTTCCGGAAGGGTTCCATGTCCCTAGTCGTTTATTGTCTTGTTGTACTCTTATTTACTAGTACTTTCTTCTATTTTCTTATGTTCTGATATGCTGGTTTTGTTCTTATTCGTGGCCTTCTTTGTGGCACTTGCTCTTTCTGGGATTTGACCCAGCTGGTTTTGTGTGGTCAGATTTTGGAGTAGCACCCGAGGATCTACCGAACCTCCAGCCCGATGGTGGCGACTAGAAGGAACCCGGGCTACGAGTGGGTTTTCCATTTTGTTTCGCTCACTCTATTGTAAAATTATTCTTTTGAGGCGTTTAGCCGACGAGCACCTGTTAGCTCGATGCACATTTACTTACTGTCTGCCTACGGGCTGTAAACATGATTAACAAATCCTAGGGTTGATCATGTATGACTAAACTCTTGCTAGTCCTCGTATTTTGTACGACTAGCTTCATGATCAACTGAATATATAATATTTGGGACGCCTTTTATTGTATATTTGGTGGTCAAACATCTTGTACTTATATTACTTGCTTGAGATTGAGACAATAGGCTTGACCTTAAGAGACCGTTGGCTTGCAGTAAACCCTCATATCTAGACAGCCGTGACCGTATAGCGAGATGGACTTCATTTTAATATACGTAGCTGGCTATGTTCACCCCCACTTTCCAGTATTCTGGTTCTGGGGCGTGACATGGTTTAAGTGGTGGCCCATGCAGGTCTTGTCAATCAAGAAATATGAGGGTTTACCGATAGATGTCTCAATCAGTACTCGTCCTTGATCTCCTATTATATCCTCTGAATCTCTGGAATCTTGACTTGATCACATGCTTGTATCGTTGATCTGTCCTGGTCCTTCCTTATTATTTTTTTCTCTGTGTCGTCTTCATCAGCAGCACTGTACCTGACCCCGCCGATCAGCAAGGTGGAGCACTTCATGTGGACCAGCAGCCC
Organism: Iris pallida; assembly: GCA_029216955.1. Lineage (NCBI taxonomy): Eukaryota > Viridiplantae > Streptophyta > Magnoliopsida > Asparagales > Iridaceae > Iris > Iris pallida. Next base: position 2,859,116 of record JANAVB010021800.1, on the reverse strand, counting down.
GGAGATCAAGCCCAACACTCCGGAGTAGCCTCCAGAGTTGTGCCTACTGGAGGAGAGCCCCCAGTTCAGCCCTCTCAGCCTGCCGAGCCGGATGATGGCACCTTGGTAGGTCTCATCAGGACCTTGATAGCTTCCCAAGATCGTCGAGGAGACGTCTTGCACCAGGTAGTGGCAGATGCTTTGACCAGGGACGGTCACCCAGGGAACAGCGCGGCCAACAGCTTCAAGCGCCTGAACCCTCCATTCTTCAACGGCAGTGAAGATGCGATTGCCGCGGACGCTTGGCTTTAGGATACCGAGGTGATTCTGGAAGCAGCTAGAACACCCGAGAATGAGAAGGTGGCCGTGGTACGTCTACAGTTGCTGGACTTGGCTCGCAGTTGGTGGGCAGCGCAGGCCATGGGATTAGTGGCACCCATTGCTTGGGCAGTGTTTAGAGAAAGATTCCAGACAAAGTATTTTGATGTTGTAGCTCGGTACGACCAACAGACGAGATTTACCAACTTGAAGCAAGGAGGCAGAACAGTTGACAGTTATGCATCGGAGTTTTCTAGACTCAGTAGGTTTGCCCCCACCTTGGTGGCGACCGAGTTTGATAGGGCCCAGCGGTTCCAACAGGGACTGCATTTGGAGATCTTGTCGGTAGTCGAGCAGTTCGAGCACCAGACGTTCGATACAGTATTGAGAGCGGCTAGGAGGCATGAGTACACTTCCCAGAGGATCGTGGATAGGACCGGAGGTAGGAAGCGGTCCCACAGTCAGATGCACCAGTCATCAGCTCCAGCCCCGGTAGCTAGAAGTTTGACTATTGGAACTCCGAGGCGGGCGGCCTCAGTGATGTCAGTTCAGTATTCGACCCCGACGTACCCGCATCAGCAGAAGCAGAAGCAGACTTCCGCGATGGGATGTTCTCATTGTGGAAAGCTAGGCCATGTAGTGGCAGATTGTCGTAGGGCGCAAGGATTGTGCCTAGCTTGTGGAGAGGCAGATCATAAGATAGGAGCTTACCCGAATAGGGGTAGTTCATCCTCTTCTAACCTAACCAGTCCATCGGTTAGGGGACCAGCACCTGTGCAGCAGCAGCAGTACCCGAGGCCATTGTTGCCTCAGGCCCAGGCATTTCATCAGCAGAACCAGCAGCAGTATACCCAAGCCCAAGTACAGAGCATACAGAGAGGTTTCCAGCAGAGGGGACCCGCAGCTAGAGGTCAGGTCATGATGATGGCTATGGAAGAAGAAGTTGCACCAGGTGAGGTAGTGGCAGGTACTATTCTCGTCAACTCCTTTCCAGCATTGGTATTATTTGATTCTGGTGCATCGCATTCATTCATGTCTGCACGATTCGCGACACGGATAGGATTGGAGCCAGAGTCATTATCAGTAAGGCTCAATATACTTACTGGTAATGGTCTTGTGGGAGTAGATCGAGTGTTTTCCTCGTGTCGGATCGTAGTTAGCGGTAGAGAGTTCCCCGCTAGATTTATAGAGTTCTCTATGGCAGACTATGATGTAGTCTTAGGCATGGATTGGTTGAGGAACCAGTATGCTAGGATAGACTGCCATGTTGGCAGAGTTATTTTCAGCATTCCAGGAGAGCCAGAGTTTTTATTTTCCAGAGGCGCAGTGGAACCATCATCCCCAGTATTGCGGATGGCAGTAGCAGCAGTACAGTTGCCCAGGATAGTTGAAGAATTTCCAGATGTTTTCCCAGAGGAGCTTCCAGAAATGCCGCCAGAGCGGGAGATCGAGTTCACTATAGACTTAATCCCCGGAACAGCACCAGTATCAGAGCGAGTCTACAGAATGGCGCCTTCAGAGTTGGAGATTTTGTAAAAGATGATTGAAGAACTCAGGACCAAGGAATTCATTCGTGCAAGTGGATCGCCTTGGGGAGCCCCGATGCTTCTTATAAAAAAGAAGGATGGTACGTCCAGTTTATGTGTAGATTATCGTACCTTGAACTCAGTGACAATCAAGAACAGATACCCTCTTCCGAGGATAGATGACTTGTTTGATCAACTCAAAGGGGCTTTAGTATTCTCGAAGATAGACTTGCGGTCAGGATACCATCAGATCAGAGTCAGAGAGCAGGACATCCCGAAGACAGCGTTTAGATCGAGATATGGGCATTGGGAGTTCCTTGTTATGCCCTTTGGAGCGACCAATGCGCCGGCCGTATTCATGGACCTCATGAATCGCATTTTCATGCCTTACTTGGATCAGTTCGTGATCGTGTTCCTAAATGATATCCTGGTCTACAGCAAGAGCGAAGCAGAGCACGAGCCGCATCTTAAAATTGTCCTTCAGACGCTTAGAGAGCATCAGTTGTACGCCAAGTTTAGTAAATACGAGTTCTGGCTCGATCGTATTTCGTACTTGGGTCACATCATTACCCGAGGAGGAGTGGAAGTGGATCCCCAGAAGATTGTGGCTATCGAGTCATGGCCAGTGCCTAGTTCAGAGGTAGAGGTTCGCAGTTTCCTTGGATTGGCCGGCTACTACCGGCGGTTTGTATCAAATTTTGCAAGGATTTCAGCGCCGATGACCCAGTTGACCCGCCAGGATGTACAGTTTGCTTGAACAGCAGAGTGCCAGGAATCATTTGAGAAGTTGAAGCGAGGCTTGATAACGGCTCCCATTCTCACACTTCCAGATGGGACCGGAGGATTCATAGTTTATTGTGACGCTTCAGGTAGAGGATTGGAGTGTGTCTTGATGCAGCATGGGAAGGTAATATCTTATGCATCACGCCAACTTCGTGATCATGAGAAGAATTACCCGACCCACGACTTGGAACTGGCAGCAGTAGTGTTTGCACTTAAGTTGTGGAGACACTACTTGTACGGAGATAGAGTGGAGATATTTACTGATCACAAGAGCCTGAAGTATGTTTTTACCCAGAAGGACCTTAATATGCGGCAGAGAAGATGGCTTGAGCTATTGGTGGACTACGATGTGGATTTGCAGTATCACCCAGGGAAGGCCAACGTAGTAGCAGATGCGTTGAGCAGGAGAGCCGGAGTTTATTTCCTGACGGCGCAACCAGACTTATTGACAGATCTTCAGAAGATGAGAATTGAAGTGGTTCTTCCTACCAGTATGGCATTGATGGCCAGTCTACAGGTTCAGTCCAGCATAGTTGAGAGAATCCGGATAGCGCAGTCTACAGATTCCAAAATTCAGTGGCTCATAGCAGAGTGTGAGGCAGGAAGAAGGCCAGAGTTGTGCATTCATGAAGATGGTAAACTTCGGCACGACATTCGTCTTTGTGTATCCAGTGAAGATATCAGACAGGAGGTCATGGCAGAAGCTCACAGTTCACAGTATTCTATTCATCCCGGTGGCACAAAGATGTACCGTGATATTCGTCAGTATTTCTGGTAGAATGGCATGAAGAGGGAGATAGCCCGGTTTGTCTCTCGGTGTTTGGTTTGCCAGCTGGTTAAAGCTGAATATCAGAGGCCCGCTGGACTTCTTCAGCCCTTACCGATTCCAGAATGGAAGTGGAAGCATGTGACCATGGATTTTGTGACTAGATTGCCCAGATCCCCGGCTGGTCGAGATACTATTTGGGTTATAGTTGACTGGCTCACGAAGGTGGCTCATTTTCTTCCATTCAGAGTTGGGCAGTCTACGGCTCAGCTAGCAGAGATGTACCTCAGACAGATTGTCAGGCTTTACGGAGTGCCCGTCAGTATCACCTCGGACCGAGATTCAAGGTTTATATAACACTTTTGACGTAGCCTGCAAAAGAGTTTGGGGACTCGTCTCCAGTTCAGCTCAGCTTATCATCCGCAGACAGATAGCCAGTCAGAGCGCACAATCCAGACCCTTGAAGACATATTGAGATCTTGTACACTTGACTTCGGTGGTTCGTGGGAAAATCACCTGCACCTGGTGGAGTTCTCATACAATAATAGCTTTCAGGCCAGCATCCAGATGGCACCATTCGAGGCTCTATATGGTAGGAAGTGCAGATCCCCGCTAGTGTGGAATGATGTTGGAGAGAGGCAGATGCTCGGTCCAGAAATGATTGCCCAGACAGTTGAAGTAGTCAGAAGAGTCAGGGATCATCTTCAAGTTTCCCAAGACCGCCAGCGACATTGGGCCGATGCCCATCGACGTCCCTTAGAGTTTGCTATCGGCGACCATGTATTCCTTAGGATCTCGCCTAACCGCGACGTCATTCGCTTTGGCGTGCGGGAAAAGCTTAGTCCTAGGTATATAGGGCCGTTCGATATCCTGAAGCGAGTAGGAGATGTATCCTATCGTCTTGCTCTTCCGCCGTCGCTAAGTGAGGTGCATGATGTATTCCATGTGTCCCAATTACGACGGTATATCCCGGACCCGAGCCATATCCTAGACCATTCAGAATTGGTTGTTGGTACCAACCTTTCGTACGAGGAGAGGCCCGTGTCTATATTGGATCGGAGAGAGAAGATACTCAAGAACAAGACTATTAGTTTAGTCCATGTTGCTTGGGGTTATCACCCTCTAAGTGAGTCAACGTGGGAGCGTGAGGACGACATCCGATCGCGATATCCCTACCTGTTTGACTCATAAGGTATAATGTCTTCCTTATGTCTTATGCCTTCCGTCCTTGCTTGCATGCGTGATTGTTTGATTGACTGCTTAGTATAGCTTGCATGTAAATAAGTATGACTTGTCCTTGTCTCTCTAGCCTCTTAAATTAAATTTCGAGGACGGAATTCTTTTAAGGTGGGTAGAGTTGTAACACCCATATCTCAGAACACGTATTTTGTTAAGCCTGCATGTATCTTGGACCTGTATTTTATTTTCTCAGATTCTGGCCTGTAATTGTATTTTGGCTCAGCTTGCAGATTTTGGTTTTCTCGTAAAAGGTGTTTTGACATGGCTTGGTTTTATTTTATGGAGGAGGATTGGTTTGGTTTGGTTCAACATGCATTTGGAACACCTTATCCTGTGCTCCACCCTCAACACAACATAACCACCCTCATTAAAACCCTACCAACCTTTTCTCTCTCCTCATAGCTCTTTTATTTATTTTCTCCATCTCTTTCTTCTTCCATCCTCTACACAACTCACCAACACCCATAGGCAAGTGCACCTTGCCACCACATGAGAACCCTATTTTATTTGTCCATTAGCTAGATTAGGCCATGGAGATCAACATTAGAACTTAACATTTTATGATTTGGAGTCTCCTTTGTTCTAGATCTAAATTTTCTCTATTTTCGGATTTACATGGTTTTGATCTATTTTAGTTGGGTTTTTGTGGGTTTTGATGCTTCCATGTGGAAGAGAACTCAATTTTACTCAAGTTAGAACTTTGAAAATCTAGATTTGACTTTGATTTGACCAAGATATGAAGAATGGAATTTTTGGTGTTCTTGATGCTTGCTCTCGGCCTGGAGACGAAGACTGCAGCCTACGCTCTTTAGCGCAGTGCTGGACTGCGCATCCCCTTTCGGCCTGCGCTATTTAGCGCAGCGCCGACCGCGGTGCTTGCCCCATGGCGAACTGCGCTCAGCCCCATGCGCCATCCATCCATGCGCAGTCTGCTCATGTGCAGTCTGCTCATGCCCAGTCTGCTCATGCGCAGCCTGCTCATGCGCAGTCGGCTCATGCGCCATCTATTCATGCGCAGTCTGCTCAAGCGCCACCTATACCCCTGTGCAGCTCACCCCTGCGGAGTTGGCTCCCTGTGCAATCTAACCCCGTGCGCTTGGATCCTGCGCGCTTCACCCCTGTGCAGTTCAACCCTGCGCCATCTATCTCCTGCGCCAACCATTCCTGCGCCATCCACCCCTGTGCAACCCACTGGCCCATGATGATTTGGTTTTATTTCTTGGACTTGGCTTCTCTTTTGTGGATTAGGTTTTGAGATCTTGTTCCACACAATACGACTACCTTGACCCCAACACGACCTAGCACGATTTTCAGTATTTGATATGACTAGTACGGTTTTCGTGATTTCTGTGATTTACGATCCTAGTACTTCCTGATTTTCTAGAAAATGACCCGATGGGGTGCATTCTTGACTTGTAACCTGATAACTTGATAGTTGCCCGTGGCGGCGCACTGACTTGTAACTTGTAACTTGTAACTTGTAACTAGACTCGTATAACCAACTTGACACCGTGGGTGTTCCTGCTTGCTTGCCTATACAATCCACCTGTCTTGTCTTGCATCATGTCTAGGACGTGACTCCCTGGTTCCCACGGTCAGGGATTTATACTGAATCTGGATTAGGCTAATGATTAGATCAAACTATAGTTCATAGAGAATTTCCAGTCACAGGCAATCTCGTTATCTGGGCGCTTTAATTGGACTTGTAGCTTGCCGACGAGTATAGCACATTTCCAGCACACTGTCATGTGTTGCACCCTCTAAGTCACCTAAGGGTATATCGTCTCCTGGGCGATGTACCCAACCATACTCTCAACCCGCGGAAGGATAACTGGATGGTCTGCAGGGCTTGGGACTGGAAAATTCTCATTTTATCTTGTTAAGTGATTAGGCTTGTGATAACCCTAGTTAGTTAAAGTAGTAAGCCGTAGTAATTGCTTGGCCGCTTGTGAATGGATGTTGTCTAGTCCTGTCTAAGTCTTGTTTAGTCCCAGTACCTGGTCCTCCTGAACATGATTGTTTTACTTATCTTTAACAATAAATGGGTAGAGACAAGGTGCTATTCAGGCGAAGGGTTACAACCCCGGTCCTTATTTGGTTTACGGGTTGTAACCTGGCTTCCGGAAGGGTTCCATGTCCCTAGTCGTTTATTGTCTTGTTGTACTCTTATTTACTAGTACTTTCTTCCATTTTCTTATATTCTGATATGCTGGTTTTGTTCTTATTCGTGGCCTCCTTTGTGGCACTTGCTCTTTATGGGGTTTGACCCAGCTGGTTTTGTGTGGCCAGATTTCGGAGCAGCACCCGGGGATCTACCGAACCTCCAGCCCGATGGTGGCGACTAGAAGGAACCCGGGCTACGAGTGGGTTTTCCATTTTGTTTCGCTCACTCTATTGTAAAATTATTCTTTTGAGGCGTTTAGCCGACGAGCACCTGTTAGCTCGATGCACATTTACTTACTGTCTGCCTACGGGCTGTAAACATGATTAACAAATCCTAGGGTTGATCATGTATGACTAAACTCTTGCTAGTCCTCGCATTTTGTACGACTAGCTTCATGATCAACTGAATATGTAATATTTGGGACGCCTTTTATTGTATATTTGGTGGTCAAACATCTTGTACTTATATTACTTGCTTGAGATTGAGACAATAGGCTTGACCTTAAGAGACCGTTGGCTTGCAGTAAACCCTCATATCTAGACAGCCGTGGCCGTATAGCGAGATGGACTTCATTTCAATATACGTAGCTGGCTATGTTCGCTCCCGCTTTCCAGTATTCTGGTTCTGGGGCGTGACAAAACTTAAGGGCAAAGTTGCATCTTATAAATGTCGAACATATTCTGAGATAACTGAAGCTGTCCGAGATCCAGAAAGGATACAAAAAGATAAGCAAGTAAGAAAGGCTGGAGGTCAGAAAAGAAATTTTGAACTGGGTTCATCTTCTTCAAAGAACCAATGGCAAGGTCAGGCAAAGCGACTACAACCGACAACAGCAAAAGGTGTGCCCATATGCAATTTCAGTAGAAAGCCAAGTCATTTGAGGAATCAATGCAAAAAATATAATAGATGGTGTTTAAGATGTGGAGCAGCTGATCATCAAATTACTCAGTGTCCACAGATATCTATGATAAGGCCTATGGCACCATATCAACAATTTGTACCAAGGCCTATGAATGTAGGGTTTAACCCAAGGCAGGTAGTTCAGGGAAATGTACCAAGGCAAATGTTAAATGCACCAAGGTCAATGCAGCAGGCAGTACCGGTGATGCAGACTATGGTACCTACAGGAAGTCAGTATAGGCCCCCACTACCTCCTCAAATTAAACAATTTCAACAAGCACAAAGACCACAACAAACTTATATTAGCAAGAAGAATAAGCATGGCCAGGCATTCTTGATGGATACTAATGAGGCAGAATTACCTGGAGAAGTTGTGACAGGTACTATATAAGTTTCATCTTATCCAACAACAATGTTATTTGATTCAGGCGCTACATATTCCTTTATATCTGTTGCATTTATATCTTTACATGAGATTGAAACTGAAACATTACCTAAGATTGAGAATTTTAACGGGAAATGGGTTGGTGGAAGTCAACCATATCTGTAAAACATGTTCAATCAGAATTGGAGGTGAATCACTTCGAGTAAGACTTTTGGTTTTTCCAATGATCAATTATGATATAGTCTTCGGAATGGACTGGTTGACATTAACAGTAGCTAACATAGATTGTGGTCAAGGAAGGGTTACATTTCAACTTCCAGGAAGAGAAGTACGTGAATTTGTTTGTGATCATAAGGAAGTTCCAACAGAGAAGATTGAAGAAATTAGACTGCCAATTTGAGGAGTATTCCAAAATATTGAAGGAGAACAATTCCTGAGGATAGTATCTGAATTTAAGGATGTATTTCCTGATGAATTACCTGGATTACCACCAGACAGAATAGTAGAATTTACCCTAGATCTGGTTCCTGGAACACCACCAGTAACAAAGAAAATGTATCCTATGAATAAAGAAGAATTCGTTGAGTTGAATAAACAAATTAAAGAACTGTTGACTAAAAGATTTATTCAACCATGTGTTTCACATTGGGGAGCACCGGTTTTGTTCGTAAAGAAGAAAGATGGTACATTATGACTAATCATTGATTATAGAGCATTGAATGAGGTGACTATCAAGAACAAATATCCATTACCAAGAATTGATGGGTTATTTGATCAACTTGGAGGAGCACAAGTATTTTCAAAGATTGATCTGAGGTCGGATTATCATCAAATGAAAGTAAAAAAAAGAAGATGTATTTAAAACTGCTTTTTGAACCCGATATGGGCATTACGAATTCTTAGTTATGCCATTCGGATTAACTAATGCTCCTGCAATATTCATTGATCTTATGAATCACATATTCTACCAATACTTGGACAAATTTGTCATAGTATTCATCGATGATATTTTGATATATTCCAAGAATGAGGAAGAACATGAAGAACAACTTCGGATAGTACTTCAAACTTTGAGACAAGAACAATTATACGGGAAGCTTAGCAAATATGAATTTTGGCTAGACCGTATATCTTTTCTTGGCCATATCATCAGTGACGAAGGAATTTCAGTTGATCCAATAAAAATAGAAGCAGTAAAATCATGGCCTGTACCAAAATCTGTAGCAGAAATTCGAAGCTTTCTTGGGTTAGCAAGATATTACAGAAGATTTGTAGAAAACTTTTCAAGGATTTCTGAACCTATAATCCGTTTAACATGGAAGGATGAGAAATTTATCTGGAAAAACAAATGTCATGCAGCATTTGAAGAGTTGAAAGAAAGACTTATTACATCACCTGTTCTAGCTTTACTAAATGGATCTGGAGGTTATGAAATTTATAGTGATGCTTCTAGTAAAGGCCTGGGTTGTGTACTATTGCAACATGGAAGGGTGATAACATATGCCTTTCGTTAGTTGAAGCAACATGAAAGAAATTATCCAACACATGATCTAGAATTTGCAGCAGTAGGATTTGCACTTAAATTATGGAGATACTACCTATATGGTGCAAGCGTTAAAGTCTATACTGACCATAAAAGTTTAAAATATATATTTAGTCAGAAAGAGTTGAATATGAGACAAATAAGGAGGTTAGAGATACTTAAAGACTTTGATATGGAATTGCAATATCATCCTGGCAAAGCAAATAAAGTAGCAGATGCATTAAGTAGAAGACCTATGGCGTTCTTTTATGAATACACCAAAAGAAATCCTCGATGATCTAAGAAAGATGGGTATTGAAATTATATATCCAATAGCAGAAGGATCATGGGCTAACTTGCAAGTTCAGTCATTTTTAGTAGAGAGAATCAAAGCAACTCAACAAGATGATACTAAATTACAAGAACTATAGAAGAAGACTGAAACAGGGCTTTAGACTGGGATAAGTAAATATCTAGATGGAACATTGAGGTTTGAACACAGATTATGTGTACCAAAAGGAGACTTAAGAACAGAAGTTATGTCAGAGGAACATAATTCTCAATATTCTATTCATCCAGGAAGTACAAAAATGTATAAAGATCTCAAACAAAATTTCTGGTAGCATGGAATGAAAAGAGAAGTAGCAAGATTTGTATCAAAATGTCCAGTGTGTCAGCAAGTGAAAGCAAAGCACCTGAGGACTGCAGGACTTCTTCAGCCTTTATCCATACCAGAATGGAAGTGGGACCATATTACTATGGACTTCATATCAGGACTTCCAAAGACTCAGAAGGCTAACAATGCTATTTGGGTTATTGTGGATAGACTTACAAAATGTGCTCGATTTCTACCATTTCGAGTGGGTCAATCAACCGAGATATTAGCTGATATGTATATGAAACAAATTGTTAGTCAGCATGGAGTACCTGCAAGCATAGTGTCAGACAGAGACTCTCGATTTACTTCAAAATTTTGGGGAAGCTTACAAGAAAGTCTCGGTACACGTTTAAAGTTTAGCTCAGCATATCACCCTCAAATAAATGGTCAATCAGAAAGAACTATTGAAACTCCGGAAGACATGTTGAGAGCATGTACTCTTGATTTTGGAGGATCATGGGATGATCATCTTTATCTAATTGAATTCTCTTATAACAATAGTTATCATGCCAGCATTAAAATGGCACCTTTTGAAGCTTTGTATGGAAGGAAGTGTCGATCTCCTATATGTTGGAGTGACGTAGGTGAACGTCAGCTATTGGGTCCAGAAATGGTGATACAAACTGTAGAAAAAATTAAATTTATAAGGAGTCATCTTTAGACAGCTCAAGACAGGCAAAAGATATAGGCAGATAAATATAGAAGATCTCTAGAATTTTAACTTGGCGATCATGTATTCTTAAAAATTTTGCCATCTCGAGGAACAATCAGATTTGGAACTTGAGAAAAATTAAGCCCAAAGTACATTGGAACCTTTGATGTGATTGAAAAAATTAGAGAGGTATCATACAGGTTGGCCTTACCTCCAACACTAGAAGGAATTCATGATGTATTTCATATATCACAACTTCGAAGATATGTACTAGATCCAAATCAGATATTGGACCATTCAGAGATAGCAGTGGGCCCAACACTCCGAATAGAACAACAACCATTGGAAATCCTGGATAGTAGAGAAAAGATACTCAAGAACAAAAGCATATCTCTGGTACGAGTAGCATGGAGTAAAGATTCTCCAGGTGAATCTACCTGAGAATGGGAAGACGATATGAGGAAATAATATCCCTATCTATTTGACACTCAAGGTTTATTTAAAACTTAAGTACTTGATATACATGTATTAGTATAATTTAAATTCAGAGGATAAAATTTTTCTAAGGAGTAGAGAGTGTCATAGTTGGTTTCAAATTTTATTTTATTTGAAAATACGAGTTTTACGAGAAAATAATTTTTATTATTGTTTTAATAACATAATTTTTTGAACTGCATAAATTTTAATATAATAATAATATTTTTGGCATAAAAGTTTTTATTATTACTATATTTGAGGTGCTAGCTTGTCATCATGCTAAGTCATCATTGGTTTAAGTTAGAATTAGTGTAAAAAGTTAAATTTTATTTGGTGCTAATTTGGATTAGTGAAAGCCCTAATCAAATTTACTTAACTAATTACTAAACTACCCTTTGACCAACTCAAAGTTTAGCTTCCCTTGGAAGCATTGTGACAGCCCATAAGGAAGGGTGGGTACTTGGTTTTTATTGGTTAATACATAATATCAAGTGTAAATGAATTAAGTACTATATATATATATATATATATATATATATATATATATATATATATATATATATATATATATATAAAATATATATATATATATATATATATATATATATATATAACTTTTCATTCCTTAAGCTTTTAACCTCCTCAACCCCTACGTTTTTACTCCCAAATTCTTTCCTTACCACCAGCCCAAGGCAAGTCCTTCCATGCATATATTATTTATATATAATTTCTAATAGAGTTGTAGAAGCTATAGTACAAGTATTACACTTAAGTAATGCAATTCTGGAATTTTTTTCTGCGTAATTTTATTGTCAGACAGTTTTTACCTAATAAAATTTACTAAAATCATAATATGTCTAAACGAGTTATCCAGGAAATTCAACGCCGTTTCCGAAAACATATAATATGATGGTATTATGATTTATGTGTTAGAAGCTATAGGCCATGCAACAAAGATATAAAATTCTGGAACGAAATTCAGAAATCTATTGTGCAGTATTTTCCCGCGCTAGTTTTGATCTAGCAGACGACATTAATATTGAAATATGTATGAACAGAAAACGTAGGAACTCGATAAGCTTTCCAACGATATATAATATGATAGTATCTATATGTATATATTAGGAATTATTGACCGTACAACATCGTTGTCGAAACCTGGAAACATTTTCTGTAACTTAAGGACACGACAGCTTTGTACCTCTGTTTTGACCTATTAAACTTTATCAAATCCAAAATATGTAAACATGTTTTTCGTAGAAAATTCGATAAGCTTTCCAACTGTGTATAATATGATGGTATTCAGATTTATATGATAGGAGTTATGCTATTTGCAAGTAGAGGATACATGTTTGAAATTTTGGACAAACTTAGTTTTGTGTTTTATACAATTCCTAACTACTATATTAACTGCGTGTGACCGGTGTAGAGTTGTTCCACCGAAGGGGCTTTGACCCATGTCAATTCTACGGAGATTTGCTCTGGGTCGATTATATTACTGTGTTTGGAGCTCGAAATACAAAGGAGACTATCCGAAAATCTAAGGATTTCGAAAGATAGCCTAATTTCGAAACTTAAACGCCGTAGTATCGTACCAAACCCTAAACCTAGATATAAGTATTTCAAAAATACAAATTAACATGTATACTTGATCTAGAAAATAGAGTTTCAATTACTATAAAAGACTTAGGATTGATGTGAATGTAGAATAGAGCATTGCGCGGGGGAAAACAGTTTGGATCACATCGTATAAAATCTGGGCAATATAATTAACAAAACTGATCAGTACCTATAGGTCCTTCGCAATGCCTTGCGTTGAGACTGGGTGAATTCTTAGATCACCTACCTACCTGACGCTCGTATTATCTGTAAATGTCTACCTAATTCGATAAAAAAATCGTATTTGGTTAATTGATATTATGATTTAGCTCCGGAAGAGGAGTGGCCGGACTACTAAGCACCGTGCTTATCTGCCACCACCTGATCCCTGGTAACGGAATTATTGCCTAGATAGTGCTCGTGCCACTGCGAATGTGAGATCCAAACATGTTCTGTAAACTTTGCATTATCATATAGAAAATATTATCTTATGACTGTGTTAGTGACTTTAGGACTTAACGGACGGTTTTGGATAAAATTATTTCACCAGATAAGATCACTTTAGAAGTTAGTTCAAGTTATATTAAATCTTGTACTTAGAATTTATTCGGTTTAGATTTCCATTGTATTTGATTTTCAGTATCATATTATTTCATTTATTTCACCTCTCTTGAATCGAGGACTTGCATGTCTTTGATGACCTAGTTTTTATTCACTAGATGAAGGTCGGACTGAATATGAGATACTTCCCTTATATAATATGGACGAATCGGAAGAGTAAGGGATGCTGCATGTAGAACAACTTTAATTTGTGTTCTTGTATAATTATATGTATATAAATCCTTATGGGAGATAGACATGTGGTTATATAACTAGTGAGTAGCTTATATACTATCTTTTGAAAACAGAACTCATAGTTGTGAGATGTAAATAAAGAAGAATGGTATTGTGGGAGGGGTAAGAAATTCAAACCCATTCGCAAGCCTGCAAAACTTGAACCAAACGCCCCCTTAGTCCTTGTGGTGTAGTAGTGCATGCCATCTCCAAATAGGGGTTTATATCTCCCATATTTCTATGGTAAAAATCTTCTTTAGAAAAAACACTTTCCAATGAATTTCTATAACAATTTCTATTCTATGTGGTGATGATGTAGGATGGAAAGTTTCTACTCTGATATAAATTATTCATCTCTCATACAAATTAATATTAGATCCCACATTATACATTATTAAATTGATCCTTTTATTTGTTATCACATAGTATAGAAATTGAGAACCATTACAGATATAGAAACTCTACCAACTAGGATATAAAATTTCTATACAATGCCAAATATGGTAGAAACCCAAAACTCTCATAGAAATTCTCCAATGATGATTTCTAAAATTGGGTTTCTATCATACTTGGAATTGTACTTTTAGGAAATTTATATCCTAGTTGGTAGAGTTTCTATATAGAAATTGTATACATAAAAAAACTCTCCAATGGTTTTTTTATTTTTATCCTATGTGGCAGCAAACAAAAGGATCAATTTAATAATGTTGGGTCCGATATTAATTGGTATACTCCAATGGTGATTTCTAAATTTGAGTTTCTACCCTACTTGGCATTGGACTTAAAGAGATTTCTATCCTATATGGAAGAGTTTCTATATAGAAATTGTTCATATAAAAAAATATTCTCCAATGGTTCTCCATTTATATCCTATGTGTCATAAAATAAAAGGATCAATTAAATGATGTGAGGTCCAAAATAATTGTCATGAGAGATGAAGAATTTCTATGAGAGTTTCTACGTGTAGAAACCCTCATAGAAACTCTCCATCCTACATCACCGTCACGTAGGATAGAAATGGTGATAGAAATCTCCATTGGAAGTTATTTTTTACTAAAGTTTATTTTTACTATAGAAATAGGGGAGATAGAAACCCCACTGGAGATGGCCTAAGAGATGGAGAATTTATATGAGAGTTTCTACATATAGAAATACTCATAAAAACTCTCCATCCTACATCACTGCCTAGGATAGTAATTGTTATAGAAATTTCCATTAGAGTGTTATTTTTTTTTTTTGCTAATTAGTGTTTAGACCCTAAATTTTATACCAGTTCAGAGTTGACATGTCTAATTGTCAAGTTTAGATCTTGAATTTTTATTTATTGTTTCTTTTTTTCCATTATATCCTTCCTCCTATGCATAACAATAAAATTTTCCTATATTAATATAGGCTACAAAGGGTATATAGGAGAAAGAAAACAAAAAATAAAAAATCATGATCTAAACTTTTCAATTAGATATATTAGGACCTAAACTCTAAGCTGATATAATATTCAGGATCTAAATGCTAATTAGTCGTTCTTGTTTCTTATCAAATAAGTTTCTACCACAGAAATATATATGGGAGGTAGAAACTCCCATTGGAAATGGCCTTAGTCAACTGTTTGCCACTCTACAAGTAGTCCAATGTAAGTCTTTAGTTTAATGAATGGAAAATATTACTTTTATTTTTATGATTTACACTTTTTTTCCCCATGAATCCATATTCCATCTTGTGTAGCCTAAATAGGATGGTTAGACTTGCGAAGCCACAAGGAATTAGACAGAGGCAAAGTTATAAAAATCGAAAAGTTTGTTTAACTAAACCAGCTTTTCTAAACAAGCGGCACAAAGGCCGGCTTTTGGTATTGGTTATCATGTCTGCTTGTGGTGCTTCTGCTTCTGTTTCGATGAGTTGTGGGATAACAATAGCTTATGAAAAAAGGCTTTTTCTAAGGGCACCACACTTTTTACTTGGGGGCAGCCCTAAATTGTTTGCAAATATTACAAGTTTGCCATCAGTTTTTTTTACTTGGGGGCAGTCCCAAATTTGGTATAAAACCCAACTTTGCTAATTTTTTCCTCTCTTCCTTCCTCTACTCTTTTCTTCTCTCCCTCAACTCTTTTCTTCTCTTCCTCCCCATTTTAGGTCATAGAATAAAACCTAGCCAAAAAATTTTCCCTACCTACATTTTGAGAAGATTGTTGGTGAAATATCTAGTAATAGTATCAATGACTTCTTCCATTTATTGGTAAGTCATCGAATTAATATTTGTTTAATGTTTTAAACAAGAATTTCACATATAAAAGTTGAATTATGTATTTAATGTAAAAAAATTGAACATGGAACAATCCGGATCATCAAATGTTGTATACTCTCTTTCCGCAACGTTCGAAGAACACTTTGATGCATCGGAAGCCCTCTTGGTAACTAAATTTTAACTTTTTATCGGGTAAAAAATCGGATTGTGACACAGAGGACTGTCACCTCTCTAGCAGTCTCGATCATAGATTAGGACTGCCATAGAGGTGGCAGTCCTTCACAATATGTAGGCTGTCAGTACCTTGGCAGTCCTAATATAGTGAAGGACTGTCACCTCTCTGGCAGTCCAATTTAATTGCATATATTTACCTATTTGCTTTATGTAGTTGTTTAGTTTTATTAACTTTTAAGTTCTATTGTAGGACTTGAGATCTTTCGATTTTGCGGTACCAGCTCCAATACATTCTCGTCGGGTATTAGCAATACATTCTTTCCGATTTGCTAATAGGTATATGATACCTGTTGTACTTATCTCGCCGGATATTAGCAATACATTCTTTCCGATGTGCGCTCCTCCGGCGGACCACGGACATTCTAACCTATGTACTATAGGTCAAATCGGGGATCACTTCGTCATACTAAAGATGATCTGTCATTCTCTGATTCCTCCACCTTCAACATTTTGGTACAAAAGAGCACCGATCGAAGCCATTGCTTGGACCACACCTTTCGTTGATCAAATCAACCATTGTAAGAAGTTGTTGAAGTTTGAGGAGCCAAGAGACTTACCTGCTGACCACAACGATGTCAAAATCGACTGAGTATGAATATATTTATAGTTTAACATTTTGTATATGGAGGACAACTTTTGTATACAGTGAAATATGAAGTCCACTAACCTATATGGAGTAAATGTTGTATAGAGTAAATTTTGCGTATTAGACTTACCTATATGGAGTACCATTTTTGTATACAGTGAAATATGAAGTTCAGTATGTTATATGTGTTTACCTGTGTGATATCTGTGTTATATGTGTTTACCTGTGTGCTATATGTGTTTCATGTGTTTATCTGTGTGTAAGTATGCGTGAAAAAATATACTAATTTGTTAAAGTATCAGACTAAGTATCAGGACTGCCAGGGGGTGGCAGTCCTAATTATAAGTCTCTGTGAAGAGAGTTTCAAATAGAAACTCTCATCATAGAGAGTTTCAAATAGGACTGCCAGCACCCTAGCATTCCTACACTTCAGTAGGACTGCCAGGGTGCTGGCAGTCCTAATTAAAACTCTCTGTCACAGAGAGTTACAAATAGGACTGCCAGCACCCTGGCAGTCCTATTTGAAACTCTCTGTGATGAGAGTTTCAAATGCAAACTCTCATCACAGAGAGTTTCAATTAGGACTGCCACACCCCTGGCAGTCTTACATTAGTGTAGGACTGTCAGGAGTGTGAAAGTCCTGATATAACTCTCTGTGAGGAGAGTTTGTATTACAAACACTCCTCACATAGAGTTTCAATTAGGTATCCAAAGAGAGTTTATAACAACATATCCTTCAAAATATCCAACATAATATCCAAATTTTGATAATCAGACAAAATAACAACATATCCAACAAAATATCCTACTACATATAAGTTCAACATATCCAACAACATATCCAACAAACTATCCAACTACAAAATATCCAAAATATCCAACTACATATCATGAACATCCAACTACATATCATGTTGGGCCTTTGTACGAGACTCCAAATTATGCATGAAGGGGAACTCGACCACGTCGTCAATGCGCTCAAGCTCGTTGGCGACCGCGACACTAGTGTCACTTTGGCAACCTCTCCGAAGTGTCTTGGCCAATTCCTTCGTCCTTTTAGACTGTAAATGAAAGTATAAGTGAATTAAGTCTACAAACATGGAAGAAACCAACATTGAGCAACAATTATAAAATACATACATATATATATAGGATACTAAACCGGTAGATTACAAACCTAATGTACATATCGGGTTCTTCCATATTTCATATGCAATGTGGTTCTCAAAAGAAACTAACATTGAGCAACCGGGCAGACGGACAGGCGGCTCAGAAGGACCGGCCTCCTCAGATGGAGCAGAACCGCCTTGACGTGATAGGAGTCGGCCAATTGGCATGTCGTCGTCGTCATCAGAAGAACGCGTAAGAGTAGGAGCTCGTTGCTTCGACCGAGCTTGGGGTGCCGGTGGCAGTCACGACCCGCACCCGCTATAAGGGCACTTGTACGTGACAACGCCCAGCCCTCACCGTAAAAACGGCGTGGAACGCTGTAGGTTTTCTACCCTAACAACAGTTTATATATAATATCAAAACCTGTCGAGAATATGGTCAACTCCGAACGGAGGACAAGCAATAATAATATATGAGTGCTCAATCACAACTCTAAGATGATAAGTAAAGACTGAAAGATAAAGACAACATGTCGATAAAATATAACCTGTCAAGTCCAAACATAAATAATATACAAGTCCAAGTCCAAGTCTCTAATACAATCCAAAATAATAACAGTCTCAAAAGTAACTGGATACAAGGTCCAGTACAAAAGACCTACTCTAACTAAGCAATAGGTAAAGTCTCGTCAGGTGGAGCTAAGCCCAGCTAGACCAAGGTCTCCAAGTCTAAGCCCACTACGTCATCTGGACCGTAATAGGTACTATAATCCCCCTCATCAGCATCTGTAATATTTTATCAATATATCCAGTCAGGATGGAACGAGTACATATATCTCATAACAGATCTCAAGATAGAATAAAAGCTATAAGACTGTAAATAGAGCATATACAATGAAATTATGGAGTGTACATATATGTATCATGGCATGGTAAGCTGTAGAGCTAGAGCTAGAACAGGAAAGTAGAACTGAATCATGGTATGTACACAAATCAAGGTAAGCTATCTATCCAATGTGTGTGAGTAGCAGTTTCAACTTGTGATCGGCTTGGGTACCTGTCAAGAACCGGCCTGGCTAGTCATAAGTGCGGTATATGACTAATACTATTCAAGAATGCAAGGGGATATGATCACAGGCATACGCAACTACTCCCCTTACCTCCAACTGGTAGAATGGATCCAAACAGGACACGTCACTGTACAGGATTCTAATGAGAAGGTAGCTAACCTTCTCTTGAATCAGTGACCATATATTGAGCAAGAGCTACAAGGGAGCTTGCATAATACATTCTAAGCTAAGAAGGAGAAACATCTCTCGTCGAGATCCAGGAATACCAATCCGTGAGAACCATGTGTCAGGAATAAGCATATCTACACTAAGTACATGAATCATAACAGTTATCATAAATTGGGAAAAAGTTATCAGAGAATGTACTCGCCTGTAATATGATAAAATATGTCAACCGGATCCAATGCAGCGTCTCGAGGACCTATAGAGACAAAAAGACGTATTAATACTATGTTTAGGAAGTAAAGTCAAATCAATTTAAACCCTTTTAAGTCATTCTAGTTCAAGACAAGCCTAGTTAGGTCAACCTTGGTCATGGAAGAACATTGGAAGTCAACCCGTATCAAACTAGGTCGAAAGTTGACTTACAGTTGACTTTTGGTCAACGGGTCAACTCTGGTCAACTCTAGGTCAACCCTAGGTCAATGGTGACTAACAGTTGACTTTTGTCAACTGTCCAAGTCTAATGGAATTTGGGACTAAATTGGGTAAAGTGTTGACCCATAGTTGACTTTTAGTCTAAAAGTCAACCGTGGTCAACCAAGGTCAAGACTAGGTCTAGGCGACTATTTCTAATCATTATCAACCCTTACAACTCATATCCGAGTCTATCTTGGACTCCTAAACCCGTATCTTGGCCGTAGGCCAATATCCTAATTTACCCTTTTACAAAGGTAAATTCTAACCTAGGCAATTACCAAGTTAGCGTACCTACGCTTGGTATTTCGACCCGTGCTTCCAAGGGTAGTAGGGTACTAGCCTATACGTTCGTTACCTACCAAGATTTCTAGGGTAGTAGGATATCTAGTCCATCTTACGGCCTATTGCCGATTATCTAGAATATCTCACGATATGCAATGGTACGGTGCGATACCATCGCCCTACACCCACACGAAGCCCCGATTTCAACTCGGGAGCCTACCCACAAAATCTAATTCACGTATTCTAGGTCTCCTCCAAGTTTTATCGCGTTCCGACACTCGGAGCTCGATTTTACCCTCTAACTCGATCTCCTCTAAATTGATTTCCTATTTTTCCCTTCCCCGTATCCTACACTACTCCTCTTTCCCTTCTACTTCTCATTCCTCTTCTAATTCTTACTCTTCTAATTCTTCTCCTTCTAACTCTTCTTCCTTCTCCTAATTCTAACTCTCTTCCTAACTTCCTCTCATTCTTTACTTCTTCTTATCTTCTTCTTATTCTAATCTTCTTCTATTTCTAATTCTCTTTCTCATTCTCTATATACATATCTATACATATAGAGGGGGGTTATAGAGGGGCTTAAAGGGGGGCTTGGGGCTAACTGCTGCTAGTGCTATGGTTGCTGCTGCTAGGCTGCAAATGCTGCTGTTGCAGCTGCCTATTGCTGCTGCCACTGCTGTATACTGCTGCTACAGCTGCCTATTGCTGCTGCCACTGCTGCTACAGCTGCTACTTCTACTTCTTCTTCTCATTCTAATTTCCTACTTCTCCTTTTATATATATATATATATATATATATATATATATATATATATATATAGATATATATATATATATATATATATATCTCACTATATATATATATAAACACACACACATATATGTAAATTTACATACATACACACATTTATATATATATATATTATATAATATATATATATATTAATATATATAATAAAATATATATATATATATATATATATATATATATATATATACACACACACTACAAACATTTAAATATATAAACACTTACACACACTCACACAACCACACACACACTCACACTCTCACTACCACTCTCACACCACCACCACCACCATTCCTCTACACACACACACAAATACATATAATTATATATACACATATACTTATATATACACTCTATCTATAAAAACCCCTAATTAATCCTTAACCTAGATTTTTAGGAAACCTATTAAAAACTATGGGCAAATGGTGGAGAATGAGCTCCTCTACAATTATTGTGAAAGAAATAAGTGCTAAAGATGAATTAATGGGGAATTTATGGCATACCTAGAATTTGGTTGCTTGAAGAAGAAGGAGAAGTAGCAGCCATGGGGGGTTTATTGGGTTTGGGTGGTGATCCAATAAGCCCCCAAACCCAATAGACTTGGTTTGGTTTGAATTGAATTCGGTTTGGTTCGGTTTGTTTTAGTTTAACTCTAATTATCTAATTAAGCCTCTAAAATGACTAATTAAGCCATAGAAGTAGGGTGTATGGTTTCTAGCCTAGTTATGATGGTATGTGGGCCAAGCCCAGCTAGTATGTGGGTCCCACTAGGGTCCAGACTACCCGGGTCTCCAACTTAAGTCCGAATTGGATAAAATTCAAACTAAATCAAACAATCCCTAAAAATCATATAAAATCAAATAATATTCCTAAAAATCATTAAACTTGGAAAATGACAAAAATACCCCTAATTCGAAAACTGGGGGTGATAAATCTACCCTCCTTAAAAAAAATTTCGTCCTCGAAATTGAATGAGAACTAACACAGCAATCATGAATTGAACAAGAAAGAAAAAGAAAGAAATTTACCTCAAAGATCGAAGAGATATGGGAATCGCTCTCGCATGTCATCCTCCCTCTCCCAGGTGGACTCACCTGGAGAGTGGTGTCTCCATGCAACGCGAACCAAGGGAATGACCTGGTTCCGGAGCACCTTATCTCTTCGGTCCAAGATCTCAACTGGCTTCTCTGGATAGCTGAGTGTCGGTCCTACTTCGATCTCGAAGTGGTACAAGACGTGACTGGGATCTGCCACGTACCGTCTCAGCTGCGACACGTGGAACACGCTGTGCAATCCCTCTAGTGCGGGCGGTAACTCCAGTCGGTAAGCCACTGCACCGACGCTGTCCAAGATACGGAATGGTCCGATATATCGTGGACTAAGCTTCCCGCCGCCACCAAAACGAATCATGCCACGCGTCGAAGAAATCCGCAGAAACACAAGATCATCAACCTAGAACAAAAATACAAGACTTAAAGCTTGATCTAAAACAATCACAATCAGACTCAAATACTAGAAAAATCTAAACTATACCTCAAACTCCAACGGCCTCCGGTGGCTATCGGCCCAATGCCGCTGCCTATCCTGCGCCACCCGAAGTGTATCTCTGATAACCCTGACCTTCTCTGCAGCATCCACCACCATCTCAGGGCCAAGCAAAACCCTCTCGCCGACATCATCCCAAGACAAAGGAGTACGGCACCTTCGTCTGTATAGAGCCTCGAAAGGTGACATCTCTATACTGGCTTGGTAGCTGTTGCTGTAAGCAAACTCTACCAAGTGAAGGTGGTCCTCCCAAGATCTCCCGAAGTCTAAGACACAGGTACGAAGCATATCCTCGAGGGTCTGAATCGTCCTCTCCGACTGCCCGTCTGTCTGGGGGTGGTATGCGGTACTGAATTTGAGCGATGTGCCCAAGCTAAGCTACAAACTCCTCCAGAAGTGGGAAGTAAATCGGCTGTCCCGATCCGAGACTATACTCACTGGAACCCCGTGCAATCGGACTATCTGCCGCACGTACATCTTGTAACACCCAGTTTCTAAAATGAGGGTAATTTTGAAATTTTGTATTTTAATTTATTTAATTATGATATTTAAATGATAATATAATTTTTGGTAATTTTTAATCATTTTAACACTATTTTAAGTTATGACTTATGATTTTGGTGTTTGACTAGTGTAACCTTAGAACCTAGCCATGTGATTAGGATGTTTGACTAGTACATTTTAGCCTAGAGGGTATTTTGTCATTTTTGAATTATTTGAATTTAATATATATTATTAGGAATTTTTTTAATAATTTAATTAATGATGTGATTTAAATACTAATATAATTATTGCCTTGTGATTTGGTTAGCCTAACCTAGATTGGACCTAACCTAGTTGGGTCATAACTAACTTAGTGAGCCACTTTAAGAATTAGATGGTTTGGTTAAGGGGTTAAGTCAAGTTTAGTTATGGTTAAGTGATTTGCAAGAAACTAGGATAGAACCCTTTGTTATAGGCCACCCATTTCCTTTGATTCAATCCTAGCCACAGGATGAAACCTAAAAACCCTAACCCTAACTATTATGACCAGCCAAGACCCCCCTTGCCTATATAATGTCTCTATGGGGATTTTGCCTCTTTCTTTATTAGCTCTTCATTTTCTTAAGAAAATAGGTAAGCCTTCATTAATTCCTTCCTAGTTTAATCAATAGGACTCCTTTTTGAGTGGGATTTCTTCCATTATGATCTAATCAATGTTCTTTTTCTGATGGTGGAGTCCAATCACAGATTTGAATCGATTTGATTGATTTGGTGGCTTGTGGAGATTCCCTCTTTGAAGAGCTTTTGTGTTGAAGAACACCCATAGGTACACTCTATTCCACCCATTAAAACTAGGTTTAAAATGTATATTCATCTAGCCCTAGGTGTCATGATTCTGTAGGTATAGGGTTTTCCAATTTTTGTGTCCTGTACGTGTCCGTATCGGACACGTATCAGTGACAGCCCTAAGTGTTCGACGAAATGTCTCAATGGACATTTTGTCCTGTTTTTGTAAAACTTTTTGAATGGAAAATTGTGTCTTGGTGTCGCTTACACGATTCTTATGTACTGGGATGGGTTCGTGCACGTGTCGTGTCATTTTGGACACGCGTGCACACGTTTTGGACACGCTCGCGCGCGGTCTGGCGGATCCCCTGCTACTCGGGGGTTCCACAGGACACGACACGGCTTATTTCGACACGAAACTTTGTGGGATCCTTGGGGCATCTTCTGTCACCATGCTCCCCAAATTTTGTTGGGTTTCGTGCATTGGTTGGAGAGAAATCAGTCGTGCACTTATTTTTCCCTGTTCTGCGCACAGTGTAACTTAACCACTGATATGGCTCGTTTTCTCGGACACGCGATACGGTGGACACGATGCAGACACTTAGACACGTGCACCTAGACCTAGCCTAGGTGGGGACACGACCACGAGGCCTGGTTTGGCCTGTGTCGGGTGCACGACACGCGTGCACACCCGCACGAGGCTGTTTCCAGTGTGTGTCCAGTTTTGTGCTGAGTTTTAGTGAATTTCGTTTTGGACACGGCTGTGTCCTCGGGGGACACGAGACACTCCCAGAGACACCTACACACATATCATATTCATTACCAACCATTAAGTTAGCATTGTAGTTTAATTTGATGTTTAAATTCCTTTTTCCCCAAAAAAAAACCCGAAATACACTATTATCAGTTTCCAGTTTTTTTTCATTAAGTTTTATCATCCTTTTGATCAATCTAATGCTGTTAGTTACATGTATAAATCCCTATTATTGGTTACCTATATATAATCTACATGTATGCTAATTTATGGGTTGTAATTGTTGTCACTCCCCGACTCGCCGAATCGGTCGCCATCGCCTTGACTCGATATAAATCGATTCCCACGGGTCGGGACGTGATGCGTGCAAGTCTTTAAAGGACTTGCACAAGGTAAGGATGTGCAATCGAAAATCCTTTTTGACTCGACGCGTTGAAATTAAACAGTGCAGAGAGTTGAAAACATAGCATAGGAAGAAACTTAGCTTTTCATTCATAAACTTGCAAAATATGTGCAAGGTCATTTTTACATTACATATGCCGTTGTGGCTACATCTTTGAAACACAAAAGAAAACTATCGACAAGCTCGCCTTGAAATAATCCTCGGCGTTCCATACATTCATGCCCCTTTATACATTTGAACAAAAGCCTTCGGTCTGAATTGGGCATCAAAATACTTCAAAATAGGAGAGCTTCGTGTCGCTCCCGTTCTTCAGCTCCAGCTTAGTCTCGAGCTCCCGCAGCACGTTCGTTACCTAGGGAGTTGGGGGTTAGCACACTTGCTAGTGGATGGGACGAACCCACTCGTCTAAACCGACACTGCTTATTAAGGATTCAGGCATACGAAGTAATCTTTCTATTTAGAACTATATGAGTTGCAGTTCATATCGAAGGCACATTTTAAACGATAACAACATAACCAATTTAAAGGCATTCTTACCACGGTCGTGCTCCTTTTGCACAAAATATACATGATACTTACCACCTGCACAAGACAATAGGTGAGCATGCAGTCTATCCTATATGCGATCATTGGTGATATGACACCATGAAGGACGATTACGTAGCCTTACGACGCGCCCTCCAGTCCAGGTAGTGAGCCTAACTGGAGGTCTCGTAATGCCTCACACCGCAGCGCGATTTCCATAATTTCTCCTAGGCCGATTCGGTCCCAGGGCCCGGGTACCGTCTCGAGGAAAGCTCACCTTGTGCACAAGTCGTCCTTAACCATGCGAATGTATGAACAACTTAATATGTATGAAGTAAATTGCATAGCGTAACCATTATCAAATCACATAATCATTCCTACTCGCGCAAGGGTCCTTTCCCCCGAAACCGTACGTTCTAATTTAGTATCCCGTAGGCACCAAATTCTCCGAGGCATGATGTACCGCCACCAAGGTTTCATAGTTGTGTTTTGCATGGCATGAAATATATTCTATGTCTTTCTTAGAACTTTATCTTTTCTCTACTTAGTGTGAACTTATCGATTCAGGGTTAACTTTTCTAGGTTGATATATTATCCCGAGCTCTTGATCTTAGTGGCAAGCATACATCCGTTAGCATCATCGATTTGAACGTTGAACTTTAAGAATTTAGTTGGCGGGAAGGAGTAGAAAAGAAGGGGCCAAAGAACCACCCACCTAAGGAGATTGTACCGAGAGTAGGAGAACGCTTCACGACGGTCAAGCGTCAGTTACACGAACTCCTGCAATGGCACGAGCATCGAATTAGAACCCTTCCTTCAATCCTTCCTTCGAAATTCCCAAAGACGCATTCAGAAATCGACGCGAAAGCACACTATCAAATCCACGCAACAATTCGTTGAGAAAGCCAAGAAAACCAATAAAACCAACGGCAGACGGGTTGCATCGCTCTCTTTAGAGTTCCTTCGCCAAGACGCTGCCTACCGCATCTAGGACTTATTCCAACAGTAGTCGATCCATTAGTTGAAACGGTACTCATATCACTCGTCCAAATCGATTTTATTGATGCCATGGCTTTGTATATCAAACTCGTCGCCGATTCAGACTAGCCATCTATGTTCCCGACCATGTCTGACTTGGCACGAGCCTATTACATAGTGCTTCGCCCCAACAGGAGCGGGGCACTACATAATATACCACTAAGAAAAAATTTCGTCCCGAAACTTAAGAACAAGGGTCTGACCTTCGTCGGCGAAAAGTGAAGGGTACTTTCCCTCATCTCCGCCTCTAGCTCCCACGTCGACTCCTCGACGGAATGGTTGCGCCAGAGTACATGAACCAAGGACATCGATCAGCTCCACAGGATCTTTTCTTTACGGTCCAAAATTCGCACGGGCTCCTCCGAGTATGATAGATCGGCGCGTAGCTCCAACTGATCAA
Source organism: Iris pallida (assembly GCA_029216955.1). Taxonomy (NCBI): domain Eukaryota; kingdom Viridiplantae; phylum Streptophyta; class Magnoliopsida; order Asparagales; family Iridaceae; genus Iris; species Iris pallida. The sequence goes on along the minus strand of JANAVB010021800.1, from coordinate 2,832,407 downwards.
AACTAACCACATGACTTGGGTCATGCACGTACTTCCGAAGTTGGGAGACATGGAAGGTGTACTTCGGCCAGGGCAGGAGGTAGCACGATCCGGTAAGCAACGGTCGCCACTCTTTCGAGGATCTCGAAGGGCCCTACGAATCTCGGACTCAGCTTGCGTTTTACCCCGAATCGCATGACGCCCCGCATCGGCGTCACCTTCAGAAACACATGGTCCCCAACCAAGAACTCTAACGATCGTTGACGAGTATCTGCATAACTCTTTTGTCGACTCTGAGCAATGCGAAGCCTATCTCGAATCATGCGGACCTTCTCAACGGCTTGTTCGACTAGTTCTGGCCCGAGCACCTGTCGCTCTCCGACTTCGTCCCAGCAAATCAGAGATCGGCACTTCCTCCCGTAAAGCGCCTCGTAGGGAGCCATTTGGATGCTCGATTGGTAACTGTTGTTGTATGCGAACTCCGCGAGCGGCAAGTGCGTGTCCCAGCTAGTCTTCAAATCTATCGCGCACAGACGTAGCATATCCTCCAGGATTTGATTCACTCTTTCTGTCTGGCCATCGGTTTGCGGGTAGTACGCGGAGCTAAGGTTCAACTTAGTGCCCAGCGTCGCCTGTAGACTCGTCCAGAAATGTGATAAGAATCGCCCGTCTTTGTCCGAAATGATCGTGGCTGGTATCCCGTGCAGTCTGACGATCTCGTCGAGATAAACCTGAGCTAATCGATCGACGCTCCATGATGCTTTAATAGCGATAAAATGAGCGAATTTGGTCAAACGATCGACAAGGACCCAAATCGCATTATTCCTCCGCGACGTCTTCGGAAGGCCCATGATGAAATCCATAGAGATGTTGTTCTACTTCCATACTGGAATATCGAGGTTCTGTAGCTCCCCGCCTGGTCTTTGATGCTCGGCCTTCACCCGTTGATAGGCCATACACTGTGACACAAATGTCGCCACGTCTTTCTTCATGTCGTGCCACCAAAAGGTCGTGCGCAGGTCCTTATACATTTTGGTACTCCGGGTTGCAATGAGTACTTCGCATAATGGGCCTCCGTCAGAATCTCCTTTCTAAGTTCAGCATGGTCCGGCACGCATCTCCTCCCCTTCATCCATGCCATTCCGCCCTCGTCCACCACAAAGTCGGTCGCCTTTCCCGTCGAAATCAGCTCGTGCATCTTCTTCAGGAATGGGTCGTCCTCCTGTGCGGTCTTTATTTGTTGTGCAAGCTCGACTCAAGGTGTAATTGGGCCAATCTACTCCACGATAACGGATTCGGAGTTCGATACCCATCTCCGCCAAGTCTCGCTGTATGTTACGGTTGATAGACAAGCACCCTGCAAACATTCTACTCAGCACGTCTGCCACAACGTTCCCCTTACCTGGCGTGTACTCGATAGTCAGATCGTAGTCTTTGATGAGTTCGAGCCAACGCCGCTGCCGTAAGTTCAGGTCCCGTTGAGTGAAGATGTATTTGAGGCTCTTGTGGTCCGTATAGATGCGGCAGGCTACACCATAAAGATAGTGCCGCCATATCTTCAACGCGAATACAATGGCCACTAACTCAAGATCGTGCGTAGGATAATTCTTCTCGTGTTGCTTCAATTATCTCAAAGCAAACGAAATCACCTTATCCCTTTACATAAGCACGCATCCCAAACCCGTCCGCGATGCATCGCTGAATATCTGAAATCCTTCTGGCCCTTCCGGAAGTGCAAGGATCGGCGCTGAGATGAGCCGTTTCTTCAACTCTTGGAAGCTCGATTCGCAGGCGTTGTTCCACTCGAATGCGATTCCCTTCTGGGTGAGGCGAGTCAGAGGCGATGCAATTTTGGTAAAATCTTTCACAAATCTACGGTAGTAGCCTGCCGAGGAAACTTCGGATGTCGCCTGCTGAGGTAGGTCGCTTCCATTCGACTATTGCTTCAATCTTCTTTGGGTCCACCGTGACACCTTCAGCTGAGACAACGTGCCCAAGGAACGTCACGCTGCTCATCTAAAACTCGCACTTGCTTAGCTTGGCATAGAGTTGGTGCTCATGCAGAGTCTGTAGCACCGTCTTCAAGTGTTCCACGTGCTCGTCCTTGCTCTTCGAATATATGAGAATGTCATCGATGAATACAACGACAAATTTGTCTATCAACGGCCGAAACACCCGGTTCATTAGATCCATGAACGCGGCAGGAGCGTTGGTCAAGCCGAAGGGCATAACCAAAATTCGTAGTGACCATCGAGTTCGGAAGGCGGACTTCGGCACATCCTCGGACTTGATCTTTAATTAATGGTAGCCTGAGCGAAGATCAATCTTGGAAAACACCGTCGCCCCTTGCAGCTGGTCAAACAAATCGTCTACCCGGTAACGGGTACTTGTTTCGTACTATAACTTTGTTGAGTTCCCGATAATCGATGCACAGCCGCATCGATCCATCCTTCTTCCTCACAAACAACACTGGGGTACCCCACGGGGAGACACTAAGGCGAATATATCCGTGATCTAGTAACTCTTGTAGTTGTGCTTTCAGTTCCTTCAGCTCTGCCGGTGCTATTCGATAAGGTACTTTGGATATCGGTCGGGTGTCCGGAAAGATGTCGATGCTGAATTCAATTTCTCGGTCCGGCGGCATCCCTGGCAACTCGTCTGGGAACACATCAGAAAATTCTGCTATGACTTCAGTCTGGGCCGTGCTTGCAATCTCTGTTTTGTGTCTCGAACTGATGCTAGGTATCTGCTGCAGGAATACAACATACGCCTTGCCAAAATTGCCGATATCATCATTGCCGACTTTGATGCTGCTCCGTACGAATAGGAGAACTCGGTTTCACCGGAAGGTGGAACACAACTCTCTTCTCTGTGCACTCGATCGTTGCGTGGCATGCACCCAACCAATCCATGCCGAGGATTATATCGTACTCCTTGACGTCGAGGACGATAACTTCCAAGGATAGATTTCTCCCTCCGATGCATATGTAACCATCCCTACAAATTTGAATGGCATACATATCTACTCCCGATGGAGTACTAACGCTAAGATTATATCTAAAGGTTACATCGGTAATTCATTTTCTTTTACAAAGTCGACAGATATGAAACTATGCGTAGCACCCGAATCGAACAATACTCTAGCAGACATATTTTTATAGGTAGTATACCTGTCACGACAGTGTCGGACGCGTAAGCTTTGTCTCGAGTCATTGCGTAGACTCGGCCTTGCGCCCCTTGGCGATTTTGTGGGTTCACGGGTATCGCGTTTGCGCCATGGACGGGAGGCGCCATGTTCTTGTTCTGGACGTCCCTTGGTGGATGTTGGTTCGCCCTCCCCATGCGACAATCTACTGCCTTGTGACCTAGCTGGCCACACTTGAAGCATCCCCCTCGGCAATCGACCGCCAGATGTCCCATCTTGCCACAGCGATGGCACCGTACGCCTGGGTGAGGCCTCCGATACTCGGACGTGTTCTGGCGCTTTGGCGCACCAGATCCTCCCACGTCGTTAGGACGCTTGTTGAAGTTGTTACGGATGCTTGATCTGCCCTTCTGTGATGCTCGACCGAAGATCCGCTCACTCTCAAGAACGGCGTTATATGATTCCATGTACGTCTGGTATCTCTGGTTCATGACGTCTCGACGCAAATCTTATTCAGGCCTTGCTGGAAGCGCTCGCACCATGCCTCCGTGTTGGCAGAAAGGCCCCGACAAACTTCGCAAGCTTCGCGAACTTCGCATCGTAGTCTTCAACGGACAAGTTTCCTTGCTTTAAGGACATGAATTCCTCTTCCTTCTGTCGACGAAGGGCACGAAGGATGTATTGCTCGAGGAAGGCCCATTTGAACGTCTTCCACGAGATCTTGGCGTTGGGGTTGGACTCTTGGAGTTCATGTTTCTTCGCCTCCCACCAGTCGTAGGCCCTCAAGTTGAGCTGCAACGCTGCGCACCCGACTTTCTTGGACCCCTTGATGTTGAGGAGAGTGAACAGACTCTCAATCTTCACTAGCCACCCTATGACTTCGTCCGGCTCTGCTCGACCGTTGAATTCAGGCGGGTTCATTTTCTTGAACTTGGTCATCTTGAACAGGGAGGAGAAAGACATATGTTTTGTTTTTACGGGTTGCACTTCTTCCTCGGACATGACGGTCGTCGAGTTCTGTTGCGTCGCTATGGTGCTTACGATCCGGGTCAGGGCCTCCATTTGCTTTTGTTGGGCGCTGACTTGGGCCTGGATCTGTTCCTGCAGCTGTCATTACTGCGTCTCTGACTGGCATTGTTGGAGTTCCATGAGGCGTAGTAGTCGCTCCATGGCAGATTCGCTAGGCGTCGCGCCTTCGGTGCTATCCGTGCTAATCAATATGGGGACACCCAGCCTTTCAGTCATTCCTACAAAATTGAGCAAACCCGTTAGTATTCTCAAAATATCTACGAGCTTATATGTATGGAACGATTATTTCAGGCCGTATGGGTCGAAAAGCATAGTTTTTGAAAAATCGCAATGGCATCATCTAAAGAAAGTATTTTGAAAGGTCTGAGGTGTGAACCGTGCTCTGATACCAACTTGTCACGCCCCGACTCGCGAATCGGTCGCCATCGCCTTGACTCGATATAAATCGATCCCCACGGGTCGGGACGTGATGCCGTGCAAGTCTTTAAAGGACTTGCACAAGGCAAGAATGTGCAATCGAAAATCCTTTTTGACTCGACGTGTTGAAATTAAACAGTACAGAGGGTTGAAAACATAGCATAGGAAGAAACTTAGCTTTTCATTCATAAACTTGCAAAATATGTGCAAGGTCATTTTTACATTACATATGTCATTACGGCTACATCTTTGAAACACAAAAGAGAACTATCGACAAGCTCGCCTTGAAATAATCGGCGTTCCATACATTCATGCCCCTTTATACATTTGAACAAAAACCTTCGGTCTGAATTGGGCATCAAAATACTTCAAAATAGGAGAGCTTCGTGCCGCCTCCCGTTCTTCAGCTCCAGCTTAGTCTCAAGCTCCCGCAGCACGTTCGTTATCTGGGGAGTTGGGGGTTAACACACTTGCTAGTGGATGGGACGAACCCACTCGTCTAAACCGACACTGCTTATTAAGGATTCAGGCATACGAAGTGATCTTTCTATTTAGAACTATATGAGTTGCAGTTCATATCGAAGGCACATTTTAAACGATAACAACATAACCAATTTAAAGGCATTCTTACCACGGCCGTGCTCCTTTCCTGTACAAAATATACATGATACTTACCACCTGCACAAGACAATAGGTGAGCATGCAGTCTATCCTATATGCGGTCATTGGTGATATCGACACCAGGAAGGACGTTACGTAGCCTTGCGATGTGCCCTCCAGTCCAGGTAGGTAGCGAGCCTAACTGGAGGTCTCGCAATGCCTCGTACCGTAGCACGATTTCCATAATTTCCTCCTAGGCCGATTCGGTCCCAGGGCCCCGGGTACCGTCTCGAGGAAAGCTCACTTGTGCACAAAGTCCTTGACCATGCGAATGTATGAACAACTTAATATGTATGAAGTAAATTGCATAGCGTAACCATTATCAAATCACATAATCATTCCTACTCGCGCAATGGTCCTTTCCTCCGAAACCGTACGTTCTGATTTAGTATCCCGTAGGCACCAAATTCTCCGAGACATGATGTACCGCCACCAAGGTTTTCATAGTTGTGTTTTGCATGGCATGAAATATATTCTATCTCTTTCTTAGAACTTTATCTTTTCTACTTAGTGTGAACTTATCGATTCAGGGTTAACTTTTCTAGGTTGATATATTATCCCGAGCTCTTGATCTTAGTGGCAAGCGTACATCCCATTAGCATCATCAATTTGAACGTTGAACTTTAAGAATTTAGTTGGCGGGAAGGAGTAGAAAAGAAGGGGCCGAAGAACCACCCACCTAAGAAGATTGTGCCGAGAGTAGGAAACGCTTCACGACGGTTAAGCGTCAGTTACACGAACTCCTGCAATGGCATGAGCATCGAATTAGAACCCTTCCTTCAATCCTTCCTTCGAAATTTCCAAAGACGCATTCAGAAATCGACGCGAAAGCACACTATCAAATCCACGCAACAATTCGTTCAGAAAGCCAAGAAAACCAATAAAACCAACGGCAGACGGGTTGCGTCGCTCTCTTTAGAGTTCCTTCGGCAAGATGCCGCCTACCGCATCTAGGACTTATTCCAACAGTAGTCGATCCATTAGTTGGAACGGTACTCATATCACTCGTCCAAATCGATTTTATTGATGCCATGGTTTTTGTATATCAAACTCGTTGCCGACTCAGACTAGCCATCTATGTTCCCGACCATGTCTGACTTGGCACGAGCCTATTACATAGTGCTTCCAGTTTTAAAATATGATTTATGGCAGACCTTTTGATCAATTTAAATGTTGCTAGTCACATGTTTAAGTCCCTCTTATAGTCCTCCTATATCAATTCTACTAGTGTGTCGAATTGTGGGTTGAGTTGTGGTGTTTTGGACTTGAAAAGAGGAATGATGTTGGATTGTTTTAAATGGATTCTAAGATAACAAATAACTGAGATTTCACTGTTGAATGCTAGAACTCAAAATCTGAGTTCAGGGTTGCCTGAGATTTCAGTGTAAATCATTTCCTTAAAATCTGGTTTGTTTGATATCAAATACCTGAGATTTCTGTGTTGTTCCTTCCCTTTTAACTGAAAATTAACTTTCATGTGTTAAGGACTAAAAACTAAGTTTGTTTTGATATTTAGAAAAACTGAGAATTATTGTTTATGAACCTGAGTTATGTCAAAACCTGAATTCTGTTTTGATGTCCTGAGAAATTTGATTGCCTACACTAACACACACATGCCCACATGCAAGTTAAGCCCTTCATGAGTTCCTGTCATATGTTCTATACACTTGTGCACACTAGTGTATCTAACACACACATGTAGACACCCCATCACACACACACACACTTTCCTCCTACACTCATAATCCTGAAAACACCCTCACACACATTCCCTCTTCCATCACAGTTCCCCTCACCCACTCTCACATTCACATTCACAAACACACAGTTTTATCCACTCACTTCTATATATCCTACTTCCTATTGTACATGTATGTATGTATGAAATATATATACATATATGTAATGTGTATATATATATATAATATCTATATATATATTATATATATATATATATATATATATATATATATATATATAATAGTTATGTGTGATATAAATGTGTCTATATAGACTTTTGCAAGGATGCTAGATTATATTATAGTATATGCATGTCCCATATATATACAGCTTGTGTATGTACTAAATATATGTAGTATACATACATGTGTATGTTCTATATATATATATATATATATATATATAAAATATATATATATATATTTTTCTATATATATATATAATATATATATATATATATATATATATATATATATATAATATATATATATATAAGGATATTGGATAGATATAGATTTGGCTTGGTGTATGTGTTTGGGATGGCCTATAGGCATGATATAGCCTATGGCCTGTTTGTGAGTCTGTTTGACTAAGGAGCCTAGATTGGGCTTGTACAGCTTCATTAGACCTAGAATAGACTTGCTAGACTAGTGTAGACTAGTTTGACCTAGTGTGGACTTGTTTGACCTTGTTTGACCTAGTTTGACCATAGTTGACCTAGTTTGACTTCTATGGTTGACCAGAGTTGACCAAGAGTTGACTTTGGCCTAGTTTGACCTAGATTCATGTAGAATGCATAGTAGAGCTTTATTTTATCATTTTAGACTTGTTGTGACTTGTGCTGTTCTGATTAGGAGCCAGACACTCCTCGGACAATATATTCATCTTGGACATTCAGATAGCAGGCGAGTACATTCTCTGATCATTTCATATCCTGTTAGAATTATTTTCCTGCTTTAAATTACTTTACTTGATACTGTCACGTTGGTCACACGAATTGGTACTATATGGATCTTTTCATGAGATGTTATCCCCCTCGGGAGCATCGGATACTGCATGTTTTGTGCGTTTCACGAATCATCACGTATCTCTATGCTTCCTCTGATTCACGAATCGCTTGTGACACATGTACTCTCATGTTCACAGAGCCATCATGAATCACCTTCACGTATCACTCATTTTATGAGCCATGTGAAGTTTCACGAATCTTAACGTAACTTGAACAGATCCTTGTGATTGATTGGGATGGAGGAGTGGAAATAGATGTGAATATATCCAAGTAGCTGTACTCATGAATCACTCTCTTAGCTGTAGTCATGAATCTCCTATGCCATTCACATGTTTATATTTTACTCTGACTCACTAGTCACTATTAGTTCTCTATGCATAGTAGATATTTCTATTACAGTTCTCTCTCTATTTACATACTGTATTTCTTCAGTTAATGTATCTTACTTTACTGCATGATTATATTTCTAACCTGCTATGATCTGTTGAGATGTACTGTACTCGCTCCTGTCCTGACTGGACTTGTGAAAATGTTACAGAGGATGAGGAGGAAGCCCTATGTACCACCTATTACGGAGCAGGATTAGACGACACCTGCGACCTGGTTCCTCTGGAGGACCCAGCTGCAGTACAGGATGCTACTCCCATAGTCTAGGCTAGATACCTAGGCTTTAGCTTTTCTTTCAGCATTGTTATTGACTTTCAGTTGTTCTTCTGAGATGTTGTATATATAGAGACTTGTATTGAGCTGGATGTTCTTGCGTTGTTATCTTAGACACTTAGTTTTTCTCCCTCTTAATTGTATTACATTGTGCTTTGATCTCTCTATCTACCTTTACTATTCTGTATCTGCCTTAGATGTGATTGAGACTGTTCTGTTATGTCACCTCCATTCGGAGCGTATATACTGTACAGGTACCTTTATATTGTTAGATGATTGACCTAGGACAGCGTTCTACCGCCGACACTGCGACGTAGGCTGGGCGTTGTTACGTTCTCGTACCCTCACAGTGGGTGCGGGTCGTGACACGTTTTTAGTGGTGGCCCATGCAGGTCGAGTTTGTGTAGTGGTATTCGAACTAGAGTATCACTACAGCCTGCAGTAGGATTAGAAATTTTTGAAGGTACTCAATCACAAATAGGAAAAAAACTCTTATTCAGATTCCGTATATCTACATTTTCCCGCTTATTATCTTCCTTGAATTTAAACTGTCATTTGATATTTCGACTCATTCTCAACAATTGTTTCCTTTTGATCTGTGTCTCCAGGATGGTTGAGACGTGATCGCATCGCCAGGGCCAGGGGGACGCCGATGAGAGGTCTGCCACCTCACATACTCAGCAGCCAGCCCTTGGTACCGCAGCCCAGTCATGCCAGCTGGGGTAGGCATTTCGGCAGCTTTTGGAGGAGCCCCACCAGCAGTGAGGCATGAGCCAAGTCCGGTGATTCTAGATGTACTTCTTCAGCAGCAGCAGCCACCTGCAGGGACAGTAGACTCAGTGCAGCTACTAGCCTTCTTCGGCAGTACATGGAGGGTCAGCAGACCCAGCAGCAGAGGCACACGGCAGAGCTCAGCAGAGGCATTGAGCTGGCAGTAACGGTAGTGGAGAGAGTCGTGGGCTCAGCCAGCAGCAGTCCAGCAGCCGTACCAGCCACGGGAGAAGGGCATCCAGGACTTCCAGAAGATGCACCCGAGAGACTTCCGAGGGACAGAGGGGATCATGTATGCCGATGAGTAGATCGAGCATATGGAGGAGATTTTTAGGTTGGCTGAGATCCCGACGAGGCTCCAGATAGAGGCATCGGCCAGCATGATGCAGGATCTGGCCTGTACATGGTACCAGACCGACCCGAGGGTCGACACAGCAGGACAGACTTGGGCAGCATTCAAGAAGCTGTTCAGGAGAAGTTCTTTCTAGACGCAGCACTGGGAGCCCTCGAGACCCAGTTCGAGGCCCTAGTCCAGGGGAGCCAGTCCGTGGAGGAGTACGCAGGAGAGTTCTACCGCCTGAGCAGATTTATGGAGGACTTATCAGAGACGACGAAGGCCCGGAGGTTCCGGAAGGGCTTGGTAAAGGAGGTCAAGTCCTACACCAAGAACGCCCGCAGCGCTACCTATGAAGAGATCCTGGTGGGCTCTTTAGCTGCAGAGGATGATCTTGAGCTTAGGCTCAAGAGGGGGCGAGACTCCCAGGGAGGCAGCAGTAGCGGAGGACCGGCCAAGAGGCCGCACGTTCAGCATCAGTTTCAGCAGCAGTTCCAAGGTCACGGCCATCAGCAGGGACAGCAGCAGCCCAGACATCATCAGGCACCCAGACAGCAGGCAGTCAGTTGCCCCTACTGTAAGAAGCCGGGGCATGGATGGGGTGAGTGCAGGAAGAGGCTGGGAGGTGCCTACTATGTGGAGCAGCGACCACCAGCTGAGGCAGTGTTCCCAGGAAATAGGCAGCACCAGGAGGAGGAGCCAAGGCTCCGGTAGGTCAGCAGCGGGGACCGTTACCGACACAGCAGCAGAGATTTGTGCAGTATTAGCATCAGGCTGGAGGAGGCCAGCAGGGGCGAGCTTACGCCATGACAGTCGAGGATGCTCAGGCAGTGGAAGAGGTGCTTGCAGGTTCTGTTCTTTTCGATTCCATTCCCACCTTGTCTTTATATCTATCTTGAAATACAATTCCATCTGTTCTTATCTGCTTCCTTATTTGTTGATAAGTTTTGATCTGGCATTCTTTTCGATTTGGTTTTCTTTCGAGATAAGTCGTATGGGCTAGGTCGCCTAAGTTATGGGATCTAGAGTCTTCTGTAGTCATGATAGCTGGCATTATGAGGACATATAGTCAGATTTTGGATGTATTTCTCGGGTGTAGGAATTTAAGGTTTTCGCTGCCAAGCATGCGACAATGCAAAAATTTTAAATACCATAATTCTACAGATATGTACCTTAGTCGAGGACTCTTGATTATCGTAGCCTTGCTCACTAGCATGACGAAGATTCTGAGTATCATGATTTTGGACAGACGCATATGATTATCTGACGATATTTGAGACTTTGATTGTGGGGTGTTTGACCTAGAAGACTACTACCATTTTAATTTTGATGACAAAATTTTTCTAAGGTGGGTAGACTTATAACACCCAGTTTCTAAAATAAGGGTAGTTTTGAAATTTGTATTTTAATTTATTTAATTATGATATTTAAATGATATATAATTTTTGGTAATTTTTAATCATTTTAAAACTATTTTAAGTTATGACTTATGATTTTGGTGTTTGACTAGTGTAACCTTAGAGCCTAGCCATGTGATTAGGATGTTTGACTAGTACATTTTAGCCTAGAGGGTATTTTGTCATTTGATTATTTGAATTTAATATATTATGAATTTTTAATTTAGGAATTTTTTTAAT
>JANAVB010021800.1:2726559-2792098 GCA_029216955.1 Iris pallida | reverse complement strand
CCGACAGGATTCGAGTCTTTCAATCATAAGGATGTATATGTGTGTGTGTGCTATCAAAGAAAAGTTTAAATATAATTTAAAATTAAATATATTTTATATATGTTCAGGTAGTTAGAAGGATTTTAGAAGAAAAAATTAACTATGTGAGAAGATACATAATTGAAGATATATATGTACTCAATAGTTAGATTTTTTTTTCCCCCTTCATTTTGTATTATTAAATAACGGAAGATATACATACGTTTATACAGTTCATTTTTGAACCGTTTCCATTATATAATGTTGGGTTTTGGCCTTTTTATTTTTTGAAACTTTAGTCCCACGTCGGCTAGGCCAAAGGAGTTGTATCTCTATATATTAGCTATGCTATTTTAGAGATGCACATGTGGTGTGGAGATGCACATGGGTGTGCCATGTGCGTTATTTTTCTAATAGAAAAAAAAAAAGCTAAATCAACAATTGAAAGCAATATTCATGCTTTTTGCTCTTGGAAAATTTATTTCCATTGGAGCTAAGCCCCGTAGGGGCTTAGCGACTCGGACTCGGACACGGACTCGGGCTCATGAGGCGTAATGTGGCATTTTGTTGGCGCACTTTACACTTAGCATGGCGCAGCCGGTTGCGCGGCCCAGGATGCGCGCCCAGGATGTGACGCAATTAGCTCAGTGCACGCGGTGTGCAAGGCACTCGGGGTGCGCGAGGTGCGCAACTTGCATCAGATCGTGCCTGTGCATGATCTGAGCGGTTACTGCACGTTCGAAGTGATTTTTACCACGTCCCGTACGTTATGCTAACCGGGCAGTTGCAACTCAGGCCTATAAAAGGTCTCTTCTCTCTCACAAGAAAAGTATAGAGGCTTATACAGAAAGTTGCGAGAATTTACAAGTGTTTCTTAACACAAGTAAATAGAAGCGTTGAGAGAGAAGAGAAGCGTTGCACCAGCGTTACTTTTGCACGGGAGTCCGTGTACCATCCGAGGAGTCAGAAGAACAGGAGTGTTCCAAAGTTCTCCGACGAACTTGCTGGTTCCTGGAAGCTATTCGTGTGGGACGAATATAGCTTTGAGCAACGGTGATCATTCACCCCAGCAGGCCATCTTCCATCTTTCGTCTGTCATCGCTGTTGTTGTTAGCATTTCGATTCGTACCTTCTGTTTAGAAGGGCTACTGTCGTTTGCTACTGTTATGAAATCTTTTTTAAGATCTTCGTTTATCAGAATCCTTCTAGGATCTTTGTTGTGCACCTTCTTTGAAGTGTTGCATTGAAACATTATTTTTACAATTGTTTTATTTTTTTCAGTTTTTCATCGAAAATTGTGCCCCGACAATAACAATCTCAAAGCTATATTGCTACGATGGAAAACTTTCGTGCTTCGCTAATCAATCCTAACTTCTCTGAGTTAGAACAATTTGATGGTGAGCACTATCAAATCTGGAAAAGAAAGGTTTTTCTCAATCTTCAGTTCTCTGATGTTGATCATGTGCTGATTGAGGAGGAACCTACTATTCCAAAAACTGGATCTGCAGCCGCAATCGTTACGGCTGCTAAGAACCAGAACAAGTGGAGAAGGGACAATGGCATTTGCAGACTTATGATCCTAAATGCTATGGAAGATTCCATTGCCGAATCTTATTCAAAGAAGACTATTGCCAAAGAGATTTGGAAATATCTGGAGAAACTTTATGACGAAGATAAGAACTGGAGCAAGATATTTCTTGTTAAGAAATATCACAAGTGGTTCTTTGAAGACGAAAAGCCAATGCTGTCGCAGGTGAAGGAGTTCCTGAAGCTTGCGACAGAAGTTGGAGGATGAGGCGATGTCCCTTACCGACAAGTTTGTGGTTGGTGGGATCGTCTCTAAGCTTCCTGCTGGGTGGAGAAAGTTCTATGCAAACATGCATAGGAAGAAGTTGGAGATTTCTCTCGAAGATCTCCTACAGGAAGTGTATGTTGAGGACCAGATGCGGGCTCAACTGAAAGTGGACGCACTGTCCAAGCAATTGGCTAACGCCAATATGGTTCATACCAGGGAACCAAGGGAAAAGCAGGCGACTTCCCACAGCAAGAAGAAGGACCCTGACAATCTAAAAGTCAAGGGGACTTCCTTCAAGCAAAAGAAGCCAAAGTCCCATTTGGCTTGCTTCAAGTATGGCAAGAAGGGCCACTTCAAAAGTGAATGCAAATCCAAGGCCAAGCAATCAGAGCAAGGTGAGCCTAGTAAGGTCTCAATGATCACTGATGTTGTTGCTATGATTGTGCAGGTTACTGCGGTTGGGGCTGATTCTGACTGGTGGATACTGGCGCCACTTGCCATGTATGTTCCAGCAAGGAGTGGTTAACCACCTACACACCTACTTCTGAAGTGGTTGTTGTGGCGAACCAGACACAAGCTGAAGTTCTCGGGGTCGGAACGGTGGTGTTGAAGCTGACTTCTGGCAAGACTCTGACGCTTCAAGGTGTGAAGCATGTACCTGCTATTGCCAAGAACCTAATATGGGGAGGCCTACTCTGCAATGCAAGGATGGACATCAATGCTGGCCAGATGATAATGTCTATTAAAGGAACATATTTCGGGAAAGATTTTTATACCGAAGGAATATTCAAAATTTAGCATGTAAATCAGTCCAATGTAATTAATGCAGTCACTCCTTCTGCTTATACTCTTGAGTTGTAGCATAATAGGTTAGGACATGTTCATTGTAAACGAATAAACAAAATGTCTAGTCTAGGACTTATCTCCAAGTGTGGGGGTAAGGTAGAGAAATGTGAATTTTGTGCTCAAACGAAGATCACAAGGAAACCCTTTCCTCGGGTTTATCGAAGTACAGATCTTCTGAAGTTGGTACACTCCGATATATGTGACTTCAAACAGTTCTCTACAAAGGCCGGGATGAAGTATTTCATAACCTTCATCGATGACTCTAAGTATGCGTTCGTCTACTTGCTGAAGGCTAAAGACGAAGCATTCGAGAAGTTCAAGGAGTTCAGAGCCGTAGCTGAGCAGCAGACTGGACAACAACTCAAAAGAATAAGAAGTGATCGAGGTGGAGAGTACAGGTCTCAAGAATTTGCATCGTTCTGCAAAGAACATATAATTGTCAATGAGACTACGGCTCCATACTCTCCTCAATCAAACGGAGTATCAGAGAGGAAGAACAAAACGTTAACAAAAATGATTAACTCAATGTTGTTGACTGTGGGTCTTCCAAAGTGCCACTGGAGAGAAGCTACATTGACGGCCACTTTAATTCTAAATAGAGTGCCTCATGCAACTTCAGACATTACTCCTCATGAACTCTGGTTCAAGGTCAGACCTAACTTGAATGTCATTCGAGTGTAGGGGTGTCTGGCATATATCAAGCTTCCAGATCTGAAGATTCAGAAGCTTGGAACAAGGACTACAGAGACGATCTTCTTGGGGTATGCCGAGAAGAGTGTTGCTCAAAAATTTCTTGATATTGAGTCAAATCATATCATTGAATCTCGCGACGTAGAATATTTTGAAGACAAATTTGCAAGGCACAAGAATATTGTTCTTGCGGATATACCGGAGAACAATGAGGGTGTGCAAGAAACTAAAGTTTTCAATGAGGATGTGGTCCAAGAAGGTGTTGTTGTTGAAACAACGGTTGAACCAGAACTCGCTGAGCCGTCAACAAAGCGTGTGAGGATGCCGAAGGACTTCGGAAATATCTTTGCCACCTATCATGTGGAAACAAATCCGCTTACCTATTATGAGGCGATGAAGACCAGAGACGCAATTTTCTAGAAGGAGGCGATTGATAATGAAATTGATTCCATCACCTCAAATAACACTTGGGTGTTGGTTGATCTTCCTGAAGGAGCGAAACCCATCGGTTGCAAATGGATAGAAGAAGATAAAAGCAGACGGAACTATTGTCAAGTTCAAGGCTAGGTTGGTAGCCAAGGGATTTTCTCAGAAGCAGGGGATTGACTACTTTGACACGTATGCTCCAGTAGCCCGAATGACCACCATCAGAATGTGATTGCTCTCGCAGCAATACATAAGATGGTGAAACATTATATGGATATGAAAACGGCTTTCATAAATGGCAAGCTGACCGAAGAGATTTACATTCAACAGCCAGAGGGATTTGTCGTCAAGGGTCTTGAAGACAAAGTCTGCAAGTTGGTAAAATTCTTGTACGGTCTTAAACAGGCTCCCAAGAAGTGGCATGAGAAATTTGACAAGGTTATAAGGTCAAATGGCGACATGGTCAGCGAGACGGACAAGTGTGTTTACACGAAGTTCGCTGATGGAAGAGGTATAATCGTTTGTCTATACGTGGACGACATGCTGATCCTAGGTATGGATATGGGCTGTGTCACGGAGACAAAGAAGTTCATCTCGAGCAAGTTCAGTATGAAGGACTTGGGAGAAGCTGATATGATCGTAGGGATCAAGATCATTCGGACAGACACTGGACTAGCGCTATCACAGTCTCATTATGTTGAGAAGATGATCACTCGTTACGGGTATCAGGATCTTCCAGGGATCGATACGCCGTACATGTGTGATCTGAAGCTGAAGCCTAATTCAGGGAAAAGCGTCAGGCAGCTAGAGTATGCAAGCGTAATCGGGAGTTTGATGTATGCTACTACTGTCACAAGGCCTGACATAGCTTTTGTCGTGGGAATGCTGAGTCGTTTCACGAGCAATCCAGGCATTGAACACTAGAAAGCTGTGAAACGGGTTATGAAATATCTCAAGAAGACTCAGACATATGCATTGTACTACAGCGAAGATCCGCCGGTAGTGGAAGGCTTCAGTGATACCAGCTGGTGCTCAGAAGTGGAGAGCGTGAGGTCCACAGGTGGATACATTTTTATAATGGATGGAACTGCTATATCGTGGAAATCGAAGAAACAAACTATGCTCTCGCGGTCATCCATGGAATCTGCACTTGATACCGCAGCGAAGGAAGCAGAATGGCTTCGGGAGCTCATCTATGATCTTCCAGTGGTTTGGGCACAAATACCGGCGATACCGATATACTGCGACAACCATGCAACTGCGGCAGTGGCATCTAATGACCTTTTCAATGGAAAGAAGAGGACTGTGCGGTTGAAGCATAGGACAGTACACGATCTCATCAAGAGGGGTGTTATTACAATGATTGATGTTCGGAGTCAGGAGAACCTGGCGGATCCGTTCACCAAGGGCCTCAAGCGCCAGGTGGTCGATGACACAGCTTGTAAAATGGGCTTGAAGGCATTCTGATATTGTATTATTGCAATCATACCATAAAGTTTTATGTTATTAGTTCAAAGAAAAATCTACTAAACATCTAGCTTTTGGTTCAAGGGAGGACCATTAATCGAAATAATATCAGAAACGGTGGGTACATGTCCTATTGGGCATGGAGAGGTTACGGACCTACAACCACTGTTGTTTACTGTTATTTTCTGCAAAAAACGGATCATGTGGAAAGGTTGGCTTAAACGCCTTAATGAGTTCTCAGGCAGAGTGAATGTCTGGTGTGCTTTACAGGAAACACGGTAGCGCAGCACTACAAGGAGAGAAATTCTATGCTACTGTGGGGTGACTCCACCATGAGGTTCCCGAAAAGGGTAATGCCTCAGCTGTATGAGCCAAGTCATAGCAGCGTAGCACCGCAAATAGGCAGGTAGACTAATGCTGTATGTTGAAATAAAGAGGGGAGTCAGCACTACAAAGAGGAGGAGTTCCTCATGTTACAGTGGCACGACACCACGATGAGGTACCCGATTAAGGATAAAGCCTCGGCCTTGCAAGCCATGTTGTTGCAGCGTAACACCGCAAGGGAGCCTAAGGCTTCATGCTGGATAGTATGGCACTACAAAGAGGCGGTGACCTCATGCTACAGTAGTATGACACAACGATGAGGTTCCCAATACGGGATAAGGCCTCGGCTTTAGGCTATGTCATAGCGGCGTAGCACCGCAAGGGAAGCGCAAAGCGCTTCATGCCATGTCTCTTTAACAAAGAACTCACCTATAGTGTATGGACAGAGATCTCAGGCCGTCTCTTGAGGGTAAACTTGTAGACGCCCAAAAATTATACACTGAAACCAGGCTGGCACAGGGCCTTTAATGTGTAGCCAGAAGCACATGTAACTACATTATGCGAGTGGGAAGAATTTTAGCTATGGTACAGAATTCAAGGCTTAGTCCATTCTTGTATTATATTCTGTTGTTTGATCCATGTGGAAAGATTCAAGTCGTCAGCGACATCTCTCCTAATGCATGATGGATAGTTACTGTGGGGAACACTTATACCCATATATAAAGATATGTGGAAGATTGTTGGGTTTTGGCCTTTTTATTTTTGGAACTTTAGTCCCACATCGACTAGGCCAAAGGAGTTGTATATATATATATATATATATATATATATATATATATATATATATATATATATATATATATATATATATATATTAGCTATGCTATTTTAGAGATGCACATGTGGTGTGGTAGTGCATATGGGTGTGCCATGTAGGGTTATTTTCTAATGGGAAAAAGGCTAAATTAACAATTGAAAGCATTAATGCCTTTTGCTCTTGGGAAATTTATTTCCATTGGAGCTAAGCCCCGTAGGGGCTTAGCGACTCGGACTCGGACACGGACTCGGACTCATGAGGCGTAATGTGGCATTTTGTTGGCGCACTTAGCACGTCAGCATCGTCGCTAGGCGCATAGTGTAAGTTGCGCTTGTTGCGCGAGCCACTTGCACAGCCGGTTGAGCTGCCAGGTTGTGCGGCCAAGGTTGCGCGCCCAGTGGCGCGACCCAGGTTGCGCGCCCAGTGGCGCGGCCAGGTGCGCGCGGCCCAGGTTGGGCAGCCCAGGATGCGCGCCCAGAGGTGCGGCCAGGTGTGCGCCCAGGTGCGCGCCCAGGTGGCACAATTGACTCAGTGCGCGGGGTATGCAAGGTGCGCGTGTGCGCGAGGTGCGCAACTTGCATCAGATCGTGCATGTTCTGAGCGGTTATTGCACGTTCGGAGTGGTTTCTACCACGTCCCGAACGTTATGCTAATCGGACAGTTGCAACTCAGGCCTATAAAAGGTCTTTTCTCTCTCACAGGGAAAATATAGAGGCTTATACAGAAAGTTGCGAGAGTTTACAAGTGTTTCTTAACACAAGTAAACAGAAGCGTTGAGAGAGAAGAGAAGCGTTGCACCAGCGTTGCTTTTGCACGGGAGTCCGTGTACCATCCGAGGAGTCAGAAGAGCAGGAGTGTTCCAAAGTTCTTCGACGAACTTGCTGGTTCCTGGAAGCTATTCGTGTGGGGCGAATATAGCTTTGAGCAACGATGATCATTCACCCCAGCAGGCCATCTTCCATCTTTCGCCTGTCATCGCAGGTGCGCAGGGCACGCCGGGCTCGCAGGTGGCGCAATTGACTCAGTGCGCACGGTATGCAAGGCGCTCATGGTGCGCGAGGTGCGCAACTTACATCAGATCGATCGTGCCTGTGCATGATCTGAACGGTTACTGCACGTTCGGAGTGGTTTTTACCACGTCCCGAACGTTATGCTAATCGGGCAGTTGCAACTCAGGCCTATAAAAGGTCTCTTCTCTCTCACAGGAAAAGTATAGAGGCTTATACTTTAAGTTGCGAGAGTTTAAAAGTGTTCTTAACACAAGTAAACAGAAGCGTTGAGAGAGAAGAGAAGCGTTGCACCAGCATTGCTTTTACACGGGAGTCCGTGTACCATCCGAGGAGTCAGGAGAGCAGGAGTGTTCCAAAGTTCTCCGACGAACTTGTTGGTTCTTGGAAGCTATTCGTGTGGGACGAATATAGCTTTGAGCAACGGTGATAATTCACCCCAGCAGGCCATCTTCCATCTTTCGACTGTCATCGTTGTTGCTGTTAGCATTTCGATTCGTACCTTCTGTTTAGAAGGGCTACTATAGTTTGCTACTGTTACAAAATCTTTTTTATGATCTTCGTTTATCATAATCCTCCTTGGATCTCTGTTGTGCACCTTCTTTGAAGTGTTGCGTTGAAATGTTGTTTTTATAATTATTTTATTTTTTCAGTTTTTTTCATCGAAAATTGTGCTCCAGCAATAACATATAATACTAGTTAATGCACATGCGTTGCATGTAAAATAATAATATTATGTAATTATAACCAAATATTCTTGGTTGATTGAGTTCTATTCCCCCTTGTTGTTATATATAACAAATTTAAATTTTTTTAATAATTTTTTACGTAATTAATTTTTTTTAAATTAATAAGTGATGATATACATACAACCCATTTTTGAGCCCGTAGAGATATATATATTAAATAATCATGAATAACTTTAACAATACCACATCACCACTACGGATAAGCCTCAATTTGTGCAACATCAAGCAATTATGTCTGATAGTGGCAATTATGTCTGATAGTGGTCGGAGATTAATGACAACAAAAAGTCTTTATCCAGAATTTTTTGGATTTTAGATAACCTTACATTAAGGATTAGATGTTTTACTCTCTGACTGTCGACTGCCTACAAAACCCTCCTTTCTTTTATCTGCATTTACGATAGAGAAAATATAAGACATCAAGCACGCCATCATAGATTCAACCGACTGCGATTTGCTCTTGACCATATAAATGTATCCATTCCTTTCACAATTTTTTTTCAACTTTTGATTATTTGGTTGTACTCTACAAGAAAATCGGAACTCCTATGAATAGTAGTTACAAAAGTGTATGGCTGAAGTGTTCGGAACTCCACATTGGGTTCCAAAAAACAAAAATTGGTTTACTTGTAATAATAATAAAAATAATAATTATTATTATTATTATTATTATTATTAGAGTTATTTGTATTTACCTCCCCCAATTGCTAATCATATTTCTACTTCTCTCCCATTTTTATTTTAATTAGTGTTACCCCAATCCTTCGGATAAATTGCAAACAAACTCTCCTTAGATTTGCGTTTTTTATTTAAAGACCCATTTTTTTTTTAAAAAAATCCATCATATTTTTATTTTTGTTCAGTTTGCACCTCTGCCGTTAACAGCCGTTAAAATACGTCTAAAAATACGATTTTATCCCTCCCCCCCCCCCCCCCCCTTCTCTCTCCCCTCTCTCTCCGGTGGTGGGGGCGGGTCAAGCGGGGTTGACCAGAGGAGAAGGGAGGGTGGCCGGCCAGCGGAGGAAGAAGGGGGCGAGTCGAGCTAGGGGTGAGCATTCGGTTAATTCATTCAAACCGAACCGAATAACCGAAAACCAAATTGAACTGAAAACCGAACCGAATTGACCCATAACCGAATCAAACCGAACCGAATTAAATCGGTTCGATTTTCGGTTTATTCGATTTTTCGGTTTATTTGCACTTTTTGTTTATATATATATATATATATATATATATATATATATATATATATATATATATATATATATATATATCTTCGGTTTTGTACCGAAACCGAATAAGAAAATTTAGTATTTTCAAAATAGAAACCGAACTGATTTTTTTTTAAACTGAACCGAATCTCTTAATCGGTTCGGTTCGATTCGATTTTCAGTCCAAAACCGAATAATGCTCACCCCTAGGTCGAGCATAGCGTGCCAGCGGAGGGAGGAGGGAACGGGTCGAGCATGCCCGGCCAGCGGAGGGAGGAGGGAACGGGTCGAACATGGCCGGCCAGCGGACGGAGGAGGGGGGTCGAGGGGCCGGTCGGCGAAGGGAGGAGGGGGTGGCGGGTCAGGGGGGCGACCGGCGGAGGGAGGAGGGGTGCAAACTGAGCAAAAATAATGGCAGGGATGCAAACTGAACAAAAATAAAAATGTGATAATTTTTTAAAACAAGAGATCTTTAAATGTAAAAACTCAAATGTAAGGAGGGTCTGCTTGCACTCTTTTTTTTTCTTTTTTTTTTTTTGGAGGAAATTAATACTAATTAAAATAAAATTGGAGGAAAGTGAAAATATGATTAGCAATTGGAAAGGTAAATACAAATAACTCTTAAATTCAGTTATTTGTGGTGGTCTGACAATGTCTCACTTGAAGGTCCACTGAAAGGTGTCTTGTAGATTAAAAAAAAAAACTAATCTACACGTAAAAGCATAATAAAATGGTGACACCCATGTCAATCCCTCACCATTTGAATATTGAGCTCACATAAGGTCTATTTGGCAAAGATGTTTTTACATATTATGGGATATTTTTGAACCTACAATTTATGAAAATTCTTGTTTGTTAATTTTGTTGAGACACTAATTTTTGTCGGCTCAAAAGTTTTTCAAAATCAGTGTAATATAATTTTGAGAGGTTTTTAAATACCCCAAATCTGTATATTTTGAAGAGTTTATTATTTTATTTTATTTATATCCTCACCAAAAATATATAATTATTACTAATATCCTTCTTTATTTAATTTTATTCGTGTAAAAAAAAAATTCAAAATCACTCATTAGTGATTTACCGAGCATGATTGATTTAAAAATTACTAGTTAAAAATTATCTAAAATCCGCCCTTCTAACCACTCAATAACCGATACTTTAAAAATAAGTTATAATCGCAATACCTAGAATTGCCAGGCAGATCGAAGTGATATATATGCACACACACTAGGCCATGATGCTTCCAATGCAGCTCCCTCCAATGAGAGCATAACCCTTTGTTTAAATATTTGACAAACCAAGGCCCCAAAAAACATAGGTACATGAGCTGAAGCACATGTATCACATCTCCTCCCTCCCGGCCACCACTCTCAAACCTGTGCAAAGTCCAAAGAGAAATTTTGGGTTATATCCCACATTATTTAACCATATTCAAGGTGCATCTCACTGCTTTACCATAATGTATAATATTCTCTACTTTCGTCAAAAAGTAAGGGTCAACTCCATTGACTGTTAATTTTGACCGAAATACCTTTAACAAATCACAATTATTACTAGTTTCCCTTCGTCAGCAAGAGAAACTTTGATACAGTAGGGGGTATCAAAGTATCAAAGTTTTGATACCCCCTATGTATAACATGTGGACCCTCTCAAAATTTATGTGTATATATATATGTGTGCACGTTTTACAAAACAAGAGGGGCCCACATGTCATACATAGGGGGTATCAAAAACTTTGATACCCCTACTGTATCAAAGTTTTCCCCTTCGTCAGCTTGGAAAAAGGGAAGAGATATTTCGGTCAAAACTTAACGTTCAACAGTTTTTGACAGAAGTGGAGGGTATTATATATTATGATAAAACTGTGTGGTGCACCTTGAATACGGTTAAATAATATGGGATGCAACTCAAAATTTCTCAAGCTCAAAAGGGTGGCATGGTGCCCATAAAATAAGCTGTCCTCCCCATGTTCCAACCTGTAGGCTGCATGTGCAGTGCCCATGACAATAGGATTAACGAGAGATGAGGGGCATATGATGGAAGAATGGATGTAAACGTAATTAGGCAAATGCGTAGCAACAATAATGCTAAGTTTACAAAGTCCGACACGTGAGGTTGTAAGAGGATTGTACACACTTGGTTGTAGGCATCGCAAAGCCCGCGTAGCAACCACTGGCGAGAAAGTTACACTCAGGGTGGACGCAGAAATTTAAGAGACCAAGGTTAATCTCAAATGTAAAAAAGTACAATATAATAAATTAAAAAGGTCCAATATATTACAATCCCGTTTGGTACCAAACTGTAATGTAATTATAATCGCAATACAAATCAAATGAAAAAAAAATTATTTGATTACATTGTGATTACGATACATCTCATCTCTCCCATCTTAACCATTTGATTTAAAGTTAGTTATAAATATATCACATTAGGTAGTTAAATATTTGGTTGAGTTTGTTTTAAAATAATTACATAGTTGTGCATTTTGCATAGTTGTGCATTTTGCGAATCCAGCTCTCATACCTCTGGTTCGCAAAAAGGAAAGGAAACCAAGTCCTTGTTGCAATTTCCATCTATTTTTCTTAACCAATTTTCTCCTTGTATTTCTTTCCTATGAGAATCATTTTCCTTTCGTCATATTTTCCTTCGACATACAAACAAAAGAAATGACTTTCCTTTTCCAACCTCATGATTCAGAACATAATTTTGGTGAAGTAGCATAAAATTTTCATGGAGATGTGCCATATAAAGGACATATAAGTGCTTAATTGTGGTAGTGTTGATGGATAAACTATGATTCAACTACAATGGACCTTGCTATGTAATCCAAATCAAAAGAAACCAGACGAACTAGACGGTTTGAGTTTTAACAGTGGGTTTGGCAGAATATAAGCTATTGGCTCTTGATAATCTTAGGAAGAAATATTTGTTAAGATGTGAAACGTGTATAAGAACTCACGGAATATAAGCAAGTAATAATGGAGGAACATCAAATGCAAATGCAAAAGCAAAAGAATGCCATAGACTTTGCGGTTTATATACCGTTGGCAATAGCTACAACTTATTACCAATGTTACTACTAATCAATTTCACAATAGACCCCAAAAAAAAAAAAAAAAAAAAAAAATCACAATAGACTGCTCATAAACGTTAAAATAATCCAATTGATTTGGGCTAGTAAAGACGAGTCCGGTTACTATTATTATTATTGGTTGTCGTGTAACATTTCGAATTCCTTTCTTCATTTTCTCTCCAAACAAGTTGTGCAATGTCAAATGTATTTAGTAGCAGCATTTAGGGTTTGTACAGCACTGTAATTAAAGCGTTAAATGAAAGAAGGGAAAAAATGCCGCAAGGCACACAAACTACTAAAATGACCAAAACTGTAACTTTATATACGTAATCTCGGTGGTCGAATAACCACCAGACGCTAGCCCATCGAGCACCTAGATTCACGACACCCAACCATCTTCATCTCCATCTCCCTTAACCTGATATCTACCAATCAATTTTTCTTCAGGGCCTTCCTTCTCTCTTCCCTACAAAAGATTGGTAGGTTCAACAAAAGTGAAAAGCCAATAATATGTATTACTACACTGGACCCTACTTGTGATGTCTAAACAAAATTCCTATCCATCTAAACAATGCTATTTCCGGAAATAAGAATTGATTCAAACTCATTTCTCGAGTGGCTAACTACTGAGTTTCATCACTCAATCAGATGTCACCAACATGTTTATGGTTCGGTACAGAATACAAGGTAAATTCACTGGTAGGACAAGCTATTATTGTACAGGATACCTTGAACCAAAATTTTAAAATGTACAATAAAAGATGGCAACCACCTAGCAATTTCAACCTAAGATTTATGTATACACAAAAGGAGAAAAGGGATGATATTAGGTAAATTCATTGTGAATAAGGATTACCTGGCTTGAGAGATTTCCTCTTGAGGGGAATTTTCTTTTCTGCTTTCCCCTGGCTTCGGATGTAGTGACAGCCTTTAAACTGGTATTGCTGCCACTATTAAAGCGATTTTCCTTCTTTTTCATGCCCTCGCCCTTTTTCCGGTCCTTAAGCTTATGAGTTTTAACATTGAGGTCCTTACCATCCTCAATAACTGCACTTTGCTTTATATGTCCTGATGGCTGAGAAGTTTCAGCTACTGACTGCTTGGAATTGCTGAGACTCAACTGTAGACAGTTTGATGAGAGAGCAGATTAGATCCTAAATTATCAACATATCTGCAGTTGCTGTCAAAAAAGACAATTGCATAATGTAGTAGAGCATGGCACCTTCCCATTGTTCTGAGTACCACTCTTCAAGCCATTGTTTTTCTTTTTCGTACCCTTCTTCTGGACCTCCAGCTCCAGAGGTCCATCATTTGAAATGTTCACGTTGATATCCTCACTGCCATCGATAACTTCTGCCTCTTCTGCATTTTCTGCTGGTCTATACATTTCAGGCTTTACTTGTTTGGTATTGCTCATCTTCTTCAACTGCAAGTAGAATAAATCAATAATTAGCAAACATCATTAGCTGTCATTACACAGGTGAAGTAGAGTAACCATCTCACATACATCCCAATGACGGATGCCCCATCAGGAATACCAAGACAAATAACTTGTACAGAAGGGCAAAAGGAGACTCCATGCACCTAGGGGATTAGACAGGTGCTCTAGATGACAAGGTGACAATTGTTCTAGATTAATTAAAATGGGCGTCCCAGTGCCACAAGGCAACCGCTACTGCAGGTCTAAGAGAGGGTCAATATATATGCAGCCTTAAACCCAATATATGGAGAGGCAATTCCCGCTAATTTTTCTAGATGAATATATTGAAAATTTTGTTTGACAACATGAGAGGATAATCTGAAAATGGGAGGCTGCTAGGATAGAGTTTCAGAGACATGCAAAGACATTCAACGGAAACCCATAATCGATTTAAGTCATGCAGCCTAGTGTTCTTAAAGCGTCTGGTATATACAAGTTTATACCGGCTGGTATTACCCAATACTAGTCCCTCTCCGTTACCCGGTAAACCCAGTATATAACAGGACCTCCAGTTAATTGATTTTTTACAGAAGATATCAAAAATGGGATAAAGCAATTGACCAATCAGTAGCCCAGGGTGAATCATAAAGTACAAAAAAGGAAAGTTCGGAAAAATGATAAAATATGTCCAGAATTTGTGGTAGAAGTACGGCATTTGAGAAAAACAAAGGAATGCATCTTTCAAATAACAAATTCTCTCACAATAACAATGTTTCAGTAGTAGTATTAACCTTGGCCACAAAAAACCCATCCATATTATTCACGTGGGGATAAATTCTCCTTGTTTTCTCTAGAGAGGGGTGAAACCGGTGCTCCCTAAATCTTATGAATCTGAGCCAAATAGAAGATTGTTAGAAATTAAAAGGGATGTGAGCATAGTAATGGAAAAGGCGAATAACATACCCAGGACGGCCAAAGTCCAATCCACATGGGACAAGCTTTACATCTCTCTTTTTTAGAGCATAGTCTACCACCGCCTCATTCTACCATGCAAAGTGAAAAAAGTCAAAACATAATATGATGATACTGGTTACGAATTTTAGAAAACATTCATAAGCAAGCACACCTCAGTAACCATCATGGAGCATGTTGAGTACACTATGTATCCCCCTGATTTTGAATTGGCATCCACCAAGTCGATTGCCGCTAGAATAAGTTGCTGCAGAAGGTAACACCAAACTTGTATCCAACCATTTAAAAATAACAAGCAGTAAGTGCTTTAAAATATAGACACAATAAGATATCTGGTGGTGACAGGCTTGCTGATCTGCCGAGGAAAAATATAGTTCCAAAGGATTGTCTAACTTATTGAACTTATTTGAATTCTGTTTGTCATTCATTCATTAAATATATATAATCTGTATCCTGGAATATTAAAAATATGATGCTTAGGCTCGCTTGCATCTTTGTTATCACAAATGTCAAATGCTTGGTTTCATGATTTTGAGTTTTCAAACCACTAAACTCAAATAACCCACATATATGGCGGACCTCTGTTGGTTTGTACGGTACCACCACAGATTTCGCTGTAGAAGTTGGTAAAGTATTAAACATTCTCTTTTTCTTTTTCTTTCTAATTTCTTTTATAACAACGGCAAGTCTCTTCATCTCATATGTTTGTGTAGCTACCTGAATCCTCTTCTTTCATTAAAGGCTGTTATGGGTAACTCCTATCCCACTCACATCATACACCCTTACTCATTTACCATTGCACCGGATGGGTATGATGCAATAAATTGCTATTAAGGGACCCCAACATGTATTATACTATTATGTATAATTATCTTTTCCACTTTCTTTTGCTGTTTCAAAAATAAAGGTGGTATGTGGTAGATGTCGATGTGAATGACTAGGTTTCTGGGACCACAGCCATTGTAGGCAAATAATGTACCACGCTGGCCTCGACAGCTGCAGCATAATAGGTTATGCATGAAAACGCTACCACATACTCGTGTACCGTTAAGATAACAACTTATGTATTTATGCTTGTAACTATATGAAATAGTTCGTACACTACGGCACGATATAATACACTTAATTCCGCAGGATAGGAGACTGAGAAGGGATTTTATAATAGGTCGAAGCCAGACACCAATGCCTTGAATATGAGATCAAACTATCCAGAGTGCAAAATAAAAATGACCGGCTAGAAAAACAATAGAACTTGCAAAATCAGAAACAGGGAAGATGTCTAGGCATTACTCAAAGTAATAGAGAGAATTGCAGTCTGACAAATCAATTACCGTATAAATGATTAGCATCAACTTTTAGCTTCTAAATTTAAATACCTTCTGAACAAAAGCACAATTTTGAAGATCTTCTGCACTCTTTGACGTTTTAACAGAATTATCTTTCCATATGGTCTTCATAAAAGAAAATAATAAATCAGTAACAAAATGACATAAGGATGAGAAAGTTCAAGCTGAGAGAACCAGGAATTTCCTCAGACAACTCACCCCAGTCCCGCTGCAAGGGGCATCCAGCAATACTCTATCAACAGAATTTAACCCAAAGACCTTGGGCAGCTGAGAAAAAATACCATGTCAGAAATATTGCTCGACTTAATAACTAGCTAATCCCAAATAAGTAATGATCAAAATAAACCATTTTCTAGCTTATTGAGCATTTCCAAATTAACGAACAAGAAGCCATAAAGTATTCCTATGTTAAAATTAAAAACTTAATAAGTAACATGTATGCAATCAGAAGGCACACACGAAAGTCGATTGATATACATAGTATCAATAATTTTAGCAGGAATTTCAGTTCTTTTGAAGGAATTATGTGAAAATAACTAAAAAGTAAAACATAGAAATAGAAAACGAAAGAAAAAACTCCAAAAATTGAAGTTGTAAACAAAGAATACTGCATAGATTTGGCTTGGTCTTTTTTTTCCAAATTAACAACAGATCTATTCATATACCTCTTCATAAGAGGCACACTTGAACTGGTAACAGTAATGATGATTCAATAAGTTGTAAAATTAAGATCCGTTGACAAAACAAAACCGCATAAGATACTAAAGACAAGTTATAACAGAATAAAAAATCATATGTTCTCTAAAATACACACTTTTCATGATTCAAAGATTACATAGTTCGTGCTAGAAAACAATAAACTTAGATGCAAACCTCCTTCCCGTCATAGTTGCACACTACAGTATTTGTCACACCCATACGGTGGATGTTAGCTGTTAGTGACTTTAATCTTGGAGCCTTGAATTCATTTGCATAAATAATTCCTACGAAAAACAAAGGATATTCCAGTCAAAAATATAGTACAAGTAGAGTTGATTCAAGAAGCAATAAATTATGCCAGTATATAGACAAGAAGATAATGTGCCAAGAACAAGAAACTAATCACAACTGTTTTTGTATTCTTCTGATGCATCCAGGCTAATACTCGTCAATATTTTTGAGCTTTTTTCAGTAAACAAGTTGTAGCAGCTTATGATTTTGGGCAATAGGAGTAAAGCATGCACAGGTATGTTGCACAAACACGGCAAGGACTAGGGGTGAGCATTATTCGGTTTTGGACCGAAAACCGAACCGAACCGAATAAGAGAATCGATTCGGTTTTTAAAAAAAATCGGTTCGGTTTCGGTTTTGAAAATACTAAATTTTCTTATTCGGTTTCGGTTTTGGGTTTCGGTCCAAAACCGAAAACCGAATAAGAAATTTTAGTTTATATATATATATATATATATATATATATATATATATATATATATATATATAGGTATATTTTGTTATTATATATATTAACAAAAAAATACAAATAAACCCAAAAACCGAATAAACCGAAAACCAAACCGATTTAATTCGGTTCAGTTCGGTTCGATTATTGACCAATTCGGTTCGGTTTCGGTTTTGCTTATTCGGTTTCGGTCCAATTCGTTTTTCGGTTATTCGGTTCGGTTGGAACCGAATACTCACCCCTAGCAAGGACACTGCGACATGGAAAGGGCACCTGTTTTGGTGTGTCCTAGTATTTTGGAGTGTCCGGCTGTCTGATATGTGTCCAACATGACACAGCCCAGATTTTGGTGTCCGAGCTTCCTAGATGCACAGCAACCAAAGCATGTGATTATAGTGGATAAAATTGAACGATAGAACCTGAATCACAAGTGAAAGGCCAACAAGGGTAACAGACCATGTAAGCAGTACTACTTGCCATGTAAGATGTACTACTCAATGCAAAAACACAAATCAAATACCAAAGGTAAAATAGGGTAAGTAATGCACTAAAGTTGTTCTACTGAAGAGGGTAAGAAAACAAGAATAAAGCCTACATCCAAGTCAGGTACACAAATCTTTTTCTTCCATTGAGCTCCATTAAGAGCCATGTCTTCTGTAACATTAGCTCTACCTTTCGTTCTAGAGGATTGGAGACTTAGACCAGATATTTACAAAGTTCTTCAATGAATAACTTGGGAGAGACTAGCCAAAATTGAAGGGGTATCGATACAGTAGGACAAAGATCAGAAAGGTGGGCTGGATATGTTTGGTCCATCAAAAAGGTGAAGCTCAGAAAAAAGAGAAAGTAGAGGGTAAACTGTAGGAAAGCCTCCTTTATGTTTACCATCGTGCCACCATCATAAGTTCCTTCATTCTGACCTTTAACTCCCCAAAAGTATCAAGGAAGCTGATATCCTGGCACAGAAATTAGAACATTGGCTTTTTGTAGGTATTAGTTAGTAAATGTGTACTAGAACCAATCTTCCAGCTGAACATAGTACACTAAACTAATATGACAAAGTAATATGACTCAATCCCTCATCATATGAGATTCTAGTAAACTAGTTACCAGCTATATGCCAAGGCATTTTGGTTATATATCGTACATAGAAAATCCAGAAGTGCTCTAAGCTTCCACTGTAACAAACACAATTGTGTACCTTATTTGCATGCACTGTTCTAAAAATCGGGATTAGTCGGCGCCCGCCCGATGCCCGACAACCAGATCTAGGTTTATGGGCAATTTTCAGCCAAAAAAAGGAGCGTTTTTTGTGGACCAGCTAATATTAGGCGACGTCTAGGCGGGGCTAGGAGCCCGGTGCCCGCCGGACTCCCGTCTAGCGACTTTTACAACCTTGTTTGCATCAGATTGAACAAGAAAAGAAATATTACAAACAACGAGAACAACAAACCCTTTTATCCCCAAATTTCAGGGGCGGCCTACTTGAAACCTTTTAATCCATTCAGCTCTGTTAAGGGCCATGTCGACTTTAACAATAACAAAAAACAAGAAAGGGAATATAGCAATCTCGTTCTTGCTAGTTAGGCATGCGGAAAAATTGCAATGGTCAGGAGAAATTAGTGAGATTTAGGTCCATAACTCATTATTTACAAAGTCCAAGCCCAATGGCAGAGGCGTGCATGTGATAATCAGAGTTCACAGATAAATGTATAAGGTGCATGTCGTAGTATAAATTTTCTGATAACATATCTACAAACTGTATTTATAAGAAGATACATACACTTTTAATAGGAAATCATAACATAATAAATAATACTATATACTACTGACCAACTTAATTTACTGATTTACAGGCTACAGAAACTATGTCTAACAATTAGATATCACATTTGAAACTAATAAGTAAAAAACAATTAGCACACATAGTCCTTTAGCCCCAATGCTTTGGAGAGAGAAATTTCTTGGTAAGCATTTCTGTGCTCACCTTTTCAGTTTCCCAGTCATGCAGGTCAAAATTAGCTAGTCTTTAACCAAATCTTCCTCCACTTTATTATCAAGATTTTCTGCCTGTTCTTACATTTGAGTTTGTTCAGAACTCCTAGGTGCTATCACTATTTAATGTAAACAGTACCAACATTCAATCTTATTTCCTTCTCTTCTTTTTGTATCAGTCTCTTTGTTAAACTTTCAAAAAAGAATGATGTTTTCTGCTTCTTTTTATTACATTTGAATTTTAGGATTCTTTTGTGATTGCTCCCTTAAGTGTTTAAGTTTTTCAATTTAACAGATTCATTTATTTTTCCTTCTACTTGTTATCCTCGTCAAGAAAAAATGTCTAACAGTCTAAAGACGTCAGTTAAAACCTCTTGGTTAATTTATTGTCTTGGTGAAATGTTGACAAGTATAATTACTCAATTACTATTCATAATATAGAATATATGCAAATAAAAGCATACAAAACTATAAGCTTTTATCCAAAAACACTGGATAATATGATTGCAAAGTATGAAAATAACGAGATTTCACCAAATAAGGTAATCAAATATTTATATTTCCACAAATACTTCCCACATTCAACAGATTATTCCAATATGAATACGAGAACATTTGCAATTCTGATAATTATCCGTGAATTCCTACATTTGATAATTCTATGATTTGGAAGAAATTGTGAAAATGAAACCACCCCAACATGATAATTTCATTCATCCATCAGTATTCTACTAAATATTGTAAACTCAAAAACATACTCAGTGAATATGGAATAACAACTAAAGCTCCATAGAAACAACTAAGTTTTCTGCACGTACCAGTATTCTTCATGAGAGCAGCAATATGTGTTGTCTTACCACCTGGAGCAGCCCTGCAGAAGTATAGGATAGTGTTAGACAGCAATTCAATGAGCATCAAATCTACGTCTCTAATGTTTGGTCCTTAATGTTTAATTGACACAGAAATTTTTATAGAATAGTTCAGTACATAAAATTAGAAACCTTCAGGCCTAGTTACTTGTCTAATTCAGTTTACACATGTTTGATACCATAAGCAGTACGCTATTAGGCACTAGTCGAATCACATTGACGTTAATACTTGCAATATTCAGCAAGAGTAAGCAAAAACTCGAAGGTTAACATAGGAAGAGGGAAATAATAAAAATCTGAACAATGCGGCACTAGAGGACAAGTTCCTCAATCATAACTGAGATTGTAATAAAGAAACAAAATATAGAAAAATATGCAAGTCCGTGTAGGTATGGGTTAAACGTACAGTTATACTGATGAAGATGGTGCAAAATTATGAAGAGAACACTTGAGCAATTGATAAAAATGATGAATACACCAAGCTCCTCAGATTTAACCACCTCCGGCCTAAGGGTCTAACCACTACCGGGCATAGGCTTCAGTTAAAAATAAAAGTAAGGTCTTGGAGTCTGGACATGGATCATGTGTCACCATCTGATAAAATTATAGTGAGTCAGGCACAGTAGGCATGTCTCACAGGTGCAGACTGAAATATCAATTCCTTGTGAATAGAAGTGTGCTAGATATCATAATGTTTAAGGTGAAAGTGATAATAACGAAGGATTGGGCATAGAGTAGGAACTTCAGCGATAAAATTTATGGCCTTCATAGTTATACCACAACAAGAATATGAGATCATTTATTGCACAACATTGAAGTTACCTTTCAGTGGTTTAACATCTCTAATAAAAGATTTGATGTTCCCTCCTTGACTTTTATCATCTGTCCACCCCTATCTATCTATCTATCTATCTATCTATCTATCTATCTACACAACCCTCAGGCTACAGGAATTTTGACATATGAATCATATGATTCGTCATAATATAGTGCCATTTTGTTAATTATTCAATATAAAGTTTCCATATGAACTAAACAGTTATTATAGAAGCCACTTCGATCACGAAGAATATTACAGATAAGGTTCTCAGATAGTGTTTAGAGATCCCCAAAACCCATCTTCTATTAATACTCCTACCTTTCGCTCTTCAAATACAGTAATCAGGCCATATTAATTAGCTGCTAGTTGAAGATTCCTCACTGTAAGTTTTACATAATAGTTGTTAGTTATAGCTAAGGCTCAAAACCTCATTCTCACTATCAGACTCCAACCCTTTTGTAAGTATTCTAGGGAAGCACAGACTCTCAGAATTGGTGCCGTGTCGGCGTCACATCGGACACTCATCAGACACTGAACAAGTACTCCAAGATACAGTAGGACGCCAAAATCAGTTGTATCTGTGTCCCAATGTCCGGATCGAGTCGTGTCATATCCATGTCGGTACAGCATAGTATGTATCTGTATGATGAGTATCAGTAGTTTCAGCTGTTCCAGATTCGAGTATCGGGTTTTACCACATCAAAATCTTCTAAATATTTTCAGAAATATATACATGAAAAAGTTGCATTCTAAGTTCAATTGCATACATTACTTCTACTTTAATAAATAATAAACCTAATTACATCCATCTCATTTTTCCTTTATCTAACTATATCCAAGCCACATCTATTTTAAATGAATCGGGCTCGAGCTGAATCCCTTAAGATTGAAACAGGATCGAGTAGAAGTCTTTAAATTAAATTGGGCTCTAGCAAAATCCATTTTAAATGAATAGGACTTTACCCTGATCCTTTAGAAGGAAATTGGCCCCTTTAAATTGAACTGGCTCAAATCCAGCCTATTAAATCTGGCTTCAGAAGAAATCCAACCCCTACCAACCGTACACTACTAATCTGAGTTCACAGGTATTCCTTCCAACCTGAAGAATGACCATGATTAATATAAGGACAGCCATTTAGCCACATGATATTTCTTCATTATTATCAGAAAATTGGAAATTGACTTAGAATTTGGGTTTCTAGCCAGCAATACTGGAAACCAAATTCAAATTACAATGAAGTCGAAAGTTTATAAGAGCCTTAATTTATATCAGATAATACATTCAGGCCTACACAGCTATCAGCAAAAATGTATGAAAAATACAGCCAAGTTAGCTTCTATAATGATGCCTGCAGGGGCAGATCCAAGAGGGAGCCGGGGTGGGCTGGAGCCCACCCCAAATTTTTGTTTACATATTTTTTCTATATAAATTTTTTTTTGAATTTTTTTTGTATGGATTTATCTACTTCTAGCCCACCCAAAAATTTGGTAGCCCACCCCAGTTATAATTTCTGGATCCGCCCCTGGATGCCTGAGTAGTGGGACAGATCCTCTAATAACCCTCCAAATCATGCTAAAATAGCCCTTTTTTTCAGGTCCATTGGATAAAAGCTACGACTCTGGAACACCCAATTGCTGCTAAGATTGCTGTCTGCTTCATACATTCAGATTGTGATGTTATCCAGTAACTTGTCTATTTATGGCATGAAATAACAAAGTCAAATGCAAGAGAATCTACTAATGGTGCTGCAGTTCCCTTCTGCTCATCATAGTTCAATACATCCATTGGTTCAGAGGCCCCATCATGCACCAAGTAAACATCTTGCATAGAGAAGATTCTTGCAAAGGCTGCCTATATGTTGCAAAAGAAAGATTTGACCAAGAGGACAAGCAGCTTGTAGCAGGTGTTGGAGAAATAAGGCACCAATGCATTTGAATGTTAACTTTCTATAGCTGATCATAATTTGAGATTCGCTAAGTCACTAAGTAAATGAAATGGTACCATAAAAACATAGATTAAGATACTAAGGTTTCATTGCGCACAATAATAAAGAGGTAACATATGTGTGTGTGAGCAACTTAGCAAGTAGTAGTCAACAGCAAGGAAATATAGATAAGCTTCAACATTTTATACATTTAAGTTGGATATATCAAATCAGTGAAATAAAAGCTAGGCCAGATACCTTGCACGTCCCAGTATTTGTCAAATTTGTTATATGTTTAAGTTAGATAAATCGAATCGATGAAAGAAAATTGGTCAAAGCAGTGTTGTCAACGGCGCATCGCGGGGGGTGGGGGTGGGGGTGGGGGTGGGGGTTGGGGTGCAATTGCACGAGGTGTTGTGTGGCGTAGTGCTGCGCCTCGCCACCACTCGTGGCTCGCGGCTGAGCATAGGCTCGCTTTAGCGCCACTACTCGTGGCTCGTGGCTGAGCATAGGCTCGCTTTAGCGCACCATGGCACATGGTGCGTGGCACGAGAAATGAAGTGCTTTCACTTGTTTTTACTTAAACAAGCTCGACCATCCATGCCCACAAATAACCCTAGTAGTTAGAAATAAACCATTTCCATTTCTTTCTTTTTTTCTTAACGATCATAACCATCTCCCTTCCTCTCTTATTTCTTCTGATGGTGATGATAATGAAGTAGTTTTGTTTGATAACGATGATGAGTAGTAGTCTAGTATTTTAGTTACTACTTGCTAATTACTAGTTACTAGTGCAGTATTGTAGTACTTAGTGAATGATATTTTGGTGGTTTGACAAAACCTTGTAACGAGAGTCATAAGACATCAATATAACTTTGCCTTCATTTTATCGGTTTGTCATTTTGTTGTTTATCTAATATACTACAACTCATGCTTTGACTTGTGGTTTCTTTCATGATTTATACCTTGCTTTAGACTGTAATTTCTTTCAAGTAGTATTGTCATTTATATATGCTCTATAGTCTATACATTACTCTCTACATCATTTTTACCGGTATTGTGTCGTTAATATATGTTTTCTCTTTGTACAATGTGTACGTTACTCTTTACATCCTTTAGAGTGTTTACACAAGACTTTGCGATCTATATACAAAATTTAGACTATTTTCTATATCATTATAACAAATATAAAATGTATCCCTCGCTTCAACGAGGCGTGCGTCGCGCCATGTGCCGTGACAACACTAGGTCAAAGTACCTTGCTTGTCCTAGGAAGGCAGGAACAGGTATGTATATTAAATTTTCACCTTACACTCTAGACTAGTATTACATGGTAAACAAATAATATTTAATGCATAACTTGGTATGCACCAAATAAAGGTCAAAGACAATAACAAAGAAGTTCAAGAGTGTGATCACAGAATATTACGCCATGTCTACAATACGCTCCTTTTCCTGAGGAGCAAGGGCCATAACTGGAATAAATGAACTTGCCCCTTGTAGCTGCAAATGTAAGACAAGAAAAAAAAATAGATCGCAAGTTAATGGACAGGAGAAACAGAGCTCAAATTGAATTTGCAAATTTAGATACCATGTAATGCCCAGCTATGTACTCAGGAGTCGCGCCAATGGGCACTTGTGACTCGTAGACAACTAAACCAACCTGCAATTGCATTTCAATCACATTTAGTTTTCTCTAAAATAAGTAACAAGTTAAACAATGCTTGAAACAACCTTTACCTTTGACCACTTGCCTATTGGGTCCAAGTTAACCCCTCTATTTATTAGAACACCAGCAAGATCCCGTCTACGAGTCTATTACCAACATAAGAAGCAGAAAAGTGCACAAAATGAGAGATAATTACTCAACTGTTGAACGGAAACTACTGATAACACTTCAAATATGATCAGGCAGAATACATTAATAATATCAGAAACATATATGCAAAGTGATTAAAATGGACATGGCAGCTGACAGAGCATGAGCATATTTTACTCAGAAGAATGAAGTAGCAGTACCTTCAATGTGTTTGTTCGCAAGCATTCAGGCCTATTCTTTTCTAGAGATTCTAGCAATTCAAAAAGCTCAACAGGCGGGAACATCTGTAGAAGTAAAACAAAGTTCACAAAGATACAAAACATTAGAAAACCTTAACAAAATAAAAATTAAGAAAATAGCCAAAGACTAAAGTTTAAAGTACCTCAACAAAAGCCTCAATGAGAAACTCATTGTAGCTATAATAGTTACGCAAATCAGCCTTCAACTGCGCGACATATTCCTTCCGCGAGGCACCATCATCTTGCCTCAGAGTTTTGAAGTTTGAGAGCACACGGATAACTGAGCAGAAGAATTCACACAAAGGTCAAGCAATCTAAACCAAATTTGAGTAGTCAGCATCAGTATCGAATAACTAGAAATAAAATAACAATAAAGAAAGAAGTTTTAGAGATATAGTATAGCCAATTTGCTGAAAAATGACAAAGATAAAAATATGCGATCGTACTCACTCTCTTTTATCCTCCTCAGCAGTTTTGAATGGTCTGGACGGTGAGCTTCTTCTTCAAGTTCCTGTTATGGTCAGAATTTCTCAAATTGTGAAAATCTTGCATTTAATCCATATCTTTCTTTTAACATGATTCTTTTTTATGTAATTCTTCGGTGATTATTCAGAAGTTGCAAAGTAGAGTATAGTCCAAATACATGTTTAACAAAAAATGAAAGCTATTATTGAATGATGTCAACTGATGTTCAGTGTTCACAATCCACTGTTTTACTATGACATACAGGCTTTCTCATGCTTGTATCAGAATGCTCAAGAATAAATGATATTCAGGTTTCCTATTTTCTTTGAAATACTATGGTATTCCGATCTCCTCTTCAATATTGACAAATCTTTTATCATCTTTATATATATATATATATCTGTGTGTGTGTGTGTGTGTGTGTGTGTGTGTGTGTGTGTGTGTGTGCGTGCTTTATTCTAAACTATAGTTAATTATTGTCCATAATCTTTACTACTACAAGTAGGCTTTCAGCTCTAGTAGATCAGTGCTCTAGAATTCAAAAATAACAAATTCTACATCTTTCTTGATTTATTCATAGTTGTCTTTTTCCAAAGCGTGGACTATCTCCTAAAATTCTTCTCAAATCCTAAATTTCAAGTATTAACCAAAATTAATAAGCGTGAACTTGTGAATAATTCATGTGGCATAGTGTAAAAACTAAATAGAATCAAGAGCTTCATGTTTAACAAATTTACTTTAAACAAACAAATTGATTCCTTCCTAATCCTAACATGGAACTGAAAATTCTTCAGATGCAAATGTGGTTGTGAATTAGTTTGGCATAAAAGGGCACATTGCGACAAACCCACTTGAGTGATACACAAAATACCGCCAATTGACTACTTCTTGACAGGACTTCATCTGTTTAATTTCACTTCCTAGTTAGTTGATTCAATTTGGGAGCAGTCTACAACTGAGAAAGGTAGCCTTGTGATTCAACCAAGGAAGAACTTGGATCCGCTATTTCTGCTGAAAATTCTCATATAGACGGTATAGGGATCACCACATGTACATCCAAAGAAGAAGAAACCAGAGGTCCCCAAACTGTCGAAATGCGACACTCTCCTATCCTCCAATCCAGTAATAAACGAATTACTTATTTGAACTATCAATAACTGGAAATGATTTTATCTTTACCAAACACACTTTTAGGTTCTATACATTGTCCATATAAATTCAGGCTTCAAACGTATAACAAACAAGTATTACTTCTATGTTAAGAATTTAAGATGTGTTCTCGATCATGTGACTACAGATTCTGAAACAAAATCTCGAACATAACAATAATGTGAAATAATGTGAGTTTCGTAAAGCTTATTAAAGCTACTTTTGCTTATTTTCAAAAAGCAACACGAGTGTGTTTGGTTTTCAAGAGGTTACTACTTTCGTTGAATTGCTTTTGAAAGGCAGTGAGAGGTTTGCTTTCAAGAGCTGCTTCAGCTTATCATGCACTTCTTACAAAAAATACCCATTAGCTTTTTTCTAAAATTATATCTTACCTTTACATCTTTATTATTCCATGCCCAGTTTAGCCCTTTTCAATAATTTTGGATCCTAAGGGCTTATATCTTTTGATAGCAGCTTATCTTATGAAAGCAACTTTTCTTACGCTTTCCCAATACCAAACCCACCTTAATAATAAGTAACTACATCCAAGACTAATTAAATACGTTAAAACCACTAAAAATTAATTGTCTTGGGATGAATAAAAATATATTAATTTAGAGAACATTAAATAATTAACAAATTATTAATTTATCTATTAGTTAAACCTTCTATTTATCAAGGCATTCCTTATTTTCTAGATGTTGTACATTGTAGTTTCTCGTTTTACGAACTAACAATTCAATGTATTTGTTTAACCAAGTAAAATTCATTAATCTACTTATTATTAATTTTTTCCAAAAATAGATTCTACAATGCTATTTCATTTTACGTACATTTAACCAAGCAAAAACTCTACATACATTAGTAAATTCAAAGATGTTGGCTTAAAACAGATTATTGAGAGCGTCATGGGAAATGATCAAGACCCTTGTTAGCAATCACCCGAATAAAACGCGTATTATACGCAAATTTTTTCGTATCTTACATAAACGTATAATACTTACGTACTTTTGAAAAATTCGAATTTGTACGCGAATTTTAAGCATGTGGCATTTTAAAGTACGAATTTTTAAAAAATTTGGCCAAAAAAATGTGACCAAGAAACCTAACAGTCTTGACTTTCTTGACTCATGCTATTAGATATTAAGACTGGCACAATTCTCAAAAATTATCAAAAGAAAAGAAAAAAAAATCTCACAGTAACCAAAAAAAGAAACCCAAGAGTCTTTGCACATGTTGCTTGCAACAATCAAAGAAAAACCTTTCGGTTTTCCATCATTCAACATCTTCTTATTCTCACACTGAACCCTTGTTTATGAAGGAGTAGAGGTGGGTGGGCCCTATATATATTATATATGCCGAATTTTTAGTGCTGAATTGGTTCATATGAAACGTACTAAACACAAATTAAATCTAATCCGAATATTTTTCGTTAGACGAATTTTTGACCGAATTTTTGACTGTATTTTACTTATATTGTGCCGATTTATACTCGTACTTTTGTCGTTTCGAATTTTTTCCGTTTGCCGAATTGCTAACAAGGATCAAGACAATGAAGTTGAAGATGATACTTCACTATGGAGGCATGCATTAGTAAGTTCGGAGATGTTGACTGAAAAACATTTTATTGATAGCGTCATGGGAAATGATCAAGACGATGAAGTTGAAGAAGATAATTCCACTATGGAGTCCATTTCGCGAAAAGCTCTCAAAGTGGTGATAACATCAGTTCAAGAAGAAACAAATCATGATTGAGTCATATTTTATGAAGGCCTCGTAGTCGAATAATAAGCACAATGTATATCAGAAAATTATTAATTTATAAATTACGTGCGGGCCTATATGATTTTTTTATAATGTATTATCTTATAAATTTAGCGCATTTATTAGTTTAGCACATTATCCCAACCGGCCAAAACATCATTTAACCAAGGTTATTAATTTATCAATTATCGAGGTTCTACTGTAGTTATAAAAAAAAAAACAAGAACTGCACGAAAGCTACCTCCTTTGTCGGCAATCTGAACTCATCAGACTCGTCCTTTATGTTCAGCTGCAACTCCTCCACGGCCTCCTCCTCAATCCTCGCCCTCTCCTCGTCGATGGCCCTCGACTTCTCCTCTAGATCGCTCTCATCCGAATCTGAACCCGAATCCGAACCAGAACCATGCTCTTCCTCTCCGAAAGCAAACACCTGCATGGCCCTCGGCTCTAGATCGCTCTCTTCCTCTCCGAAAGCAAACACCTCCTCCATGGCCCTCGGATCTAGATCGCTCTCTTCCTCTCCGAAAGCAAACGTCTCGTCGATGGCCGACGCCTCTATATCGCTCTCATCCGAATACGAAACAGAACCATCCTCTTCCTCTGCGAAAGCAAACAGCAACAATCACAACAAGCCGTAAAATCCACCAAAAACACACAAAAAAAAAAAAACGATTTCGATAGCGATTTCGTTACCATCGTCGCTTCCCTTGAAAAAGTCGTCGGTGTACGGATCCCCGTCGAAGGAGACGCCGGGTCCGGACTGGTCTGCGTAGGAATCCGAGTCCGCAGCGGCGATTGGTTCTTCTTCTTCAAGGCCGGATTCCTCTTCGAGGTCCTTCTTGCTCTTCTTAGGGTTAGGGTTTTGGGGCTTCGCGTTCTTCTGGCTCTTCTTTGGAGCCATTGGTGGCGACGAGGAGGATGGAAGCGGACGAAGAGGGAGCAGTTTGCTAGGGTTTTAGAAATCAGTTGGAACCCTGGGTTTTACAGATTTTGACGGTCCAAAAGGATGCCAACGGGTCGGATAGTAGACTCGGATCCAGGATCCACATAAGATGAGGTCTATCTTTATCTTATACTAAGTAAAGAGTCCATTTTTGTTCACCCACCAGGGCGTTTGTTCACCCTCTAATAATAAAAGATTGTCATGTGTCAAATTCTTTAGTCAAAATTACTTTGAATGTTTACAAAACTACTTTCAAAATGGTTTATGTTGAATGCATTTGACACATGTCCATTTTTTTTAGGGTGAACAACCATCCTAGTTTGATGGATGAACAAAAATGGACTCTACTAGTAAAATCGCGTGCAAAGCACGTAAATTATTATTTTTTGATAAAATTAAAAATAGTTTAAATATTTAAATATATTGAATTTATATAAAAAAATTAAAAACATTAATTTAGTTTTAATATATATATATATATATATATATATATATATATATATATATATATATATATATACAGAAAATTTACTGTAGGATAAAAAATTTGTTAGAAATTAGTAAAAAAGATAGAAGTTTGAGAAATTTGGAGAAACGATAGAAGACGACAGACCGCGTGTCGGAATTGGAGCCATGCTCAATTTTCGACAGACCGTCTGTCAGAAATTCGACATGACTCCAAAATTTTGACACACGGTCTGTCGAAAATCCAACATGGCCGGTCCGGTTCGCTGGGTTGAGTTGGTTCGGATAGTAAATGGAGATGGTTTAATGGGGTGGGTGAGTTGGTGGTTAGGGGGAGTTAAGAGGTTCTTGTGAAGTGTGAAGTGTTCCCAGGAAGAGGACGAGGAGCAGAAGAGAAACCGAGAAGAAGAAGAAGAAGAAGAAGAGAAAAAGTGTTCATGTTTAGTTTAATTTTTTAATTATTTTTGAATTATATTTATTACTCATATCCTAGATCTTAATTCTCTAACCATAATACAAACATCAATGCTAACCCCTAACCCAAGAAATTGTATCCTAAGACTAATCTTAAACCTAATCTAGACCCCAACCCTAACCCTTAAGACTAATCTTAAACCTAATCTAGATCCCAACCCTAACCCTCTCCCTAACCTAATCCAAACCCTTACCCTAATATAAATCCAAACCCTAATATATCACACTCTTAACCTTTATCCTAATCATATTCAAAACACTACTAATAACCTTAACCCCCTAACCATAACCATAACCCATAAACTAAACCCTAACCTAATCCAAACCCTTACCCTAATATAAACCCAAACCCTAATCTATCCTACTCTTAACCTTTACCCTAATCCTATTCAAAATCCTAGTAATAACCTTAACCCTAACCTAATGTAAACCTTAATCCTGATCCTAATATAAATCCTAACCATGACTATTTAAATGCGTTTTGACAACCATCTTCTTATAGATGCTAGCCAAAACGATGGTCATATACAGGGGGACCAACTACAGAATTGATTAAGCAGCAACGTGAGTCGCACATATCTAGTCTGATATTTTTTGGAGAGGTATATTAAAAATTAATTGTGTTAGTCAATAAAATTTATATTTTTTATGTTCAGTAGTAACATAGTTCGTATGTTTTATATATAGCTATGTGATTATAAAAGGGAAGTGCGGTGTCGAAAACACAATATATGGTGCTATGAGAGCCAACTTGGTTTTGAAAGTTGACTAGTGACCAAAAAGCTTTGTTGCACGTATTTGGTTTTCAGTACATTGATCAAATACGTTTTTTACGTCACGATAGAGACTTGATCCTCAGTCTAGTAGAGCGCTGGTGGCCCGGACAAAATACGCTCCAACTACTTTTCGGTGAAACGACTATTGTCCTTAAAGATGTTGCAAATATTTTAGGTCTACCTATTACAGGTGAACATATAATATT
Source organism: Iris pallida (assembly GCA_029216955.1). Lineage (NCBI taxonomy): Eukaryota > Viridiplantae > Streptophyta > Magnoliopsida > Asparagales > Iridaceae > Iris > Iris pallida. The sequence continues at coordinate 2,760,590 of JANAVB010021800.1, read as the reverse complement.
TGATGAGTCATTTTCCGCTGAGACAACGATCATGGAGTACCTAGGTATGGAGGCACCAAAGTTGAAAGGCAAAAGCTTAGTGTCGTATACATGGCTCCGTCAGAATTTTATGCACATAGATCGTATTGGTGACGAAGAAATCTCAGTTGATGAGGAACGGGTATGTATTACATTTATGGTTAATATTTATAAATTATATATCAATTTAGTTTAGCTGATATAATTTTTTCATAATTCGTTCAGGTCATTGCTTGCATCAGAGCTTATTTACTAGGCTTTATTAATGCAGTTTTGTTTTCCGACTCATCGAATATGGTAAATTTACGGTTTCTGTCATTTTTGAAAGATTTAATGGAACCGACGATTCATGCTTGGGGAGCGTTAATGCTGGCATATCTATACAGTGCTATGTTAAATTTTGTGCAGTTCCAGTTAAAGGATAAATTAATGAAAATATTAAATGGATGGGCGACATTGATCCAGGTACGAAAATTGTTTGAATTTGGTATGCATTTAAAATTTTGTAAACTTACAACTTTAATTTTTTAGGTTTGGTCCTACGAGAATTTTTTATCGATAGGCCACTTTTCCGTATCAGTAGCGACACACATGTATTTTTGATAGTTTTACGGTGGACTACTGATGCACACTACAAAAATTCATCGATTTAGCGACAGCTATTGTGACGCCCCGCTCCCGTAGGAGCGATCGTCCTCGCTAAGGCGTGATGTCGCACGAGCCTAAATTGCGCTCGTGCAAGGCAGTTTCATAATGGCCGATTACATCGACGGAGACGGGGTCGTCGCACAGAAGTCCCAAGCAGAAATATTGAAACATGCAGCGAAAATTTTGAACAAGCACACATGAACATAAGTCATTCAAAAGAAGCTCTTTGTTGATATTGAATACAAGATTACATTTGTGGGCGCAAGGCCAAATTACAAGTCTCTCGTGCTCATTTTTCTCTCATTTACAAGTCATTCTGCTCTCTCTTATCTCTCGATACAATACTTGAATCCAGCGGAAGCTTCGGAAGGCGATGTCCATACATTATGTCGTGTATAAGTCTTCAATCCATACGGCCGCACGCTTCGAATCGCCAAGGAACTCCGTGCCTCGACGCATCCAAGCGAACTCCGCGTCACGAGCTTCTACTTGTGCCTGCACATGAACACTGTGTGGATGTCAGTACTCAACTGTACTGGTGGAGTGAGCTCCTCGCCCACCCATACAAAAACCTACACGTTTATTTACTTTGTGCATTTTAAATCCCTTTCGATTATCTTTCTAGTCTTGCCTTAGGATTAGTTTTAAGACTTGACGTCTAACCAACTCATTATGCGACGACATAGCCGTGCTATCATGTCAACGTGTATTTCGATCGAGGCAGTGCCTCATCGCATATGTACTTGACCAAACTTTAACTCGGGACGGCAGGGTCGTGTCATACTCTATTCGCGACTTAGACATATTCAATACAGTGCCTCGCCGAGGAGCAACTTACGCGAACTCGGCCGTGCCAAGACCTTTACTCAAACCCAAGTGCCTCTAGACTTTGTCTAGACTTGTTCGTGCTTTAAGATGAGGTTGTGCCTAACGACTCCCTGACTTAGCCAACTTTTATATTACGGTCATGTTGACTTAAAGCGATGGCACTCGACTTAACTTATGCAAACTTAGGCAAACGATGCCGATACGTGAAAGCCACTACGCGAATGCCAATATTGATACGCGAAAGCCAATACGTGAATGCCAATACTGGATACGCGAAAGCCTTGGTTTGTGCCGAAGCACGTATCTTGCTAACTTGGTACATGTCGTGCTAGACTGTCTCATGATTCGACTGACGCTGTGCTAATACTCGACGTTATCCAAAGGCAAACATGCGGATTACCGCTCTTACCGACACATCTACATGAGTGGTCACTAGCAATGTCAAGCTATCTTGGACACGGCTCGATGGGGGTATCGGGCCGCCCTTCCGATGGGTAGCTAGCCCCGGAAGCGCCAATACTCCTATGCGGTTATCCGGTATCCTGCTTTGAGCCGCACTCGCTTCCCCCGGGCCGAATGATCCCGACGCCCCGACAATCATTCGAGAAGACTCCTTGTCGACAAGTTGTCCATTGACCATACAAGTCTCAACTCGATCTAACCAGTCCTTCCTTAACATGACCATGCTTTCCTTCTATCTGTCGAGACTCCCAAGCCGGGGGACCGATCTTGTGTGTTTCCTTTCAAGACATAGCGAGACTCCCAAGCCGTGGGACCGATCTCGTGTGCGGGACTTATCAAGACTAAGCGAGGCTCCCAAGCCGTGGGACCGATCTCATGTGCGAGACTTTTCAAGACTTAGCGAGACTCCCAAGTAGCGGGACCGATCTCGGTGACAACCAGTCGTGAGGACTTCCTTTGATCGTGGCATACTCTTTACTAAATCTACTGTAGCTCGTGCCTTAGACAGACCTGGTTCTATAGGCGACGCTATCACTCAAGTCACATACTTTATACGACGAGCCTTGTTCTCAAAGGACTACGCGACTTGACAACCGCAGATAGAACGAAACAGTGCTAAAAATGGCTTCGATAGCCCAACACAACTCTTGTCTAACTTATTAGGGCAACGACTTGACGAGCAAAGGCTACGCCGAGCTCCACGTCGAGGGAACGTACCGTGCACGCGTTCGACTTGAACAATCAAGTTCTCGGGTGCCTAGACTTAAGCCAACAAGCCGTGCAAGACGACATAACTTACGGAACGTACGAAGGCTATGCCAAGCCTTGCGGGACATGACCGTGCATGCTTTATTAAGCATTCATGCGGGCGACGCCTATAACTTAGGCTGATTCGAGTATTGGGCAAAAACGACGGGACCGTGCATGCTTTATCAAGCATTCACGCAGGCGACGCCTATGACTTAGGCTATTTCAAGTATCGGGACAACTTAGCAACTTAAGCCAACTTCCTTCTCCCAAGCCGCGGGATCGAAGGATCGAGTGTCATTTGAAAGCACGCTGAGCCGACTTCTATGAAGACCGTGGGACCATTTTCCATGTTCTAAGACATTCCGACGGGTCGAGATTATTCCTTTAGCTATGTGCGTTCGTAGCTTTTATATTAGCCTACTTGTGCAAGTTGAAAATATGCGAGTTATTAAGTGAAGGCTAAGATGAGGCAAGTTCACCGAAACTACCCCACCTGTGCGAGGAGTCGCCTCGGCCGAGCAAGCCTTCGAGCAGCCGTTGCAAGACTAAGTTCGAACGTCGTCGGCGTTTTGATTCCTCCGATTGACTTTGTGGGACGGGGCGCTACATCATACACCACTCAAAACATGTCTCGTCCTCGAGACTTTTTTGAAGGCAAGTCATCCTACCATTTCTATGGTCAAGACTTAATCGTACACACTCCGTCTACACGTTTCTTCGATTCTGAGCTACGCTCGCACTATTACCGATCTTTTCTTTAACACGATTTCAATTTCCAAGACACTTTCCCGTTCCTCAAGTCTTATTTGTATTCAACGTATCACTGGGTTGGATTATGCACGCATGCCAGGCGTCCCTAAAATACATGCATTCAGCCAAGCCGCATGATAGAGAATTCGTCATTCTCATTCGAGTCGCATCGTGCACATACTCAGGCATCGACCCTGAAATATATACATGTCAGCCGAGTCTCGTGAGCAGGGTTTCCTATATTCGTGATTCACGCTATCCATCCATGCCAATCCTCAAGATCAATCTTTCGATTGCTAACACTTGAAACAAGGCGTCTCGCCTAACTGCTATGCCATCTTTTCGAGGCTAAGTCAATGTCAGGATTGGAATCATAGTCCCCCAACAATAATGCCAACACTGACCCCAATCCTAGGGTCAAACCAAAGTCGATAGTACGGGATTTTTTTCTACCCAAGCTCGCGTCCACTCAGATTTCTAAACATCGAGCACGATCACCTATTCGCATCAATGCATTCGTTGCGCGCATTCGAATCCATTCAAATTCACCAATTCTAACCAATTTATGTATTCGATTACGAGGTCGTCTAGCTTTGACAATATGTTGCGCCCCAATCTCACGCAAGTTCGATTATCCACGGTGGTTCATGAATCACTATGCAACGCTCCCGCGGAATAATCATTCTCATCGGGAAGTAACTCTTGTTTGAGTCCAGACTAATTCATTCTCGATACGCGGATTAGACCTACGCAATCCTCAAATTCGACCGTCACGTATGCTAAGTCATTCCCGAGTCCACCTTCGCGTCAAACCACAAGTCGAAGCACATAAATTGCCACGCCATGCTAGTTCAATCACCCCAGCTGTATGAATCACCATACCAGCGCTCACGCGGAGTGATCGCCCTAATCGATGTGACGCATGTACGAGGCTGGAGTTGCGCTCGCATAAGACAAGAACGTCAACGTTGTGGTTATCGACGAAGCAAATCCAAACATATCATTTTCATCCAAGTCAAGATTTTAATTCGATAGTCTAACCGTCATTCATTCATCTAGAAAATCCTCGAGCCAAGTCTATCTTTTCCTCGACACATTTCAATATCCTGAGTATAGCATCCAATAGAACAATTACATTTGTATGATCATCCTTCGCCGAGTCAGAGTACCCCCGACTTATCGCATTTTGATCTTTGATACGCCTCAATACCATCGACGATATGCGTAACCTGACGATCTTCCTTTGCAACCAATTTCGAGTCGTGCGACTGATGCTATTGTCCGAACTGGATATACCATAATTCCTCGATATTCAAGATCAAGTTCGATCGTTATTCCTCAAGCTCGTTTCAAGATAGTTGTCCAAAACTCAAGTCATATTTCATTTGACGTAATCCGAAATCGTAAGCACGATCCTCTATGTTTCCTCGATCAAGACATTTACTTTTATTCATCGTTCCGAATCGTTTTCTAACTCGCGTTGCTCATTCACAAGTTGTCCGGACGACATCTCGTCCGGGACATACGAAGTCATGATCAACTAAGCGTGATGCGTTCTAAAGCTCTGCGCGATCGCATCGCCTCGCCGATATACTCATTGATAATCGTAGTCCTCAATTTTCGCTCGAATGATTTCCAAGACAAACCATACACCACTTGGATTCGAGCCATTCGATCTAGTCCTCAATCACGTTTGCATCATTCACTAAGACAACTTTCGGATTCGTTCGACGAATCCCTAGCGTAATCGATCACGTCATGTCGACGTACTAAGTCGTTCGCACTATTTCCTCAAAATCCAAGTCCATCTTCCGTATACGCCTAAGCGTTAACATCGATAGCGTTCCTATCGATATACACTCTAAGTGCATCTCCGATCCCGACCGAACGATACTTAATATCGCTCGCAACTCGTTTGCACCAAAAAGTCGAGATGCGCGACACGCGGACTAAGTTGTGCCGCATAACCATCCCGTACGGACTATACTTCGAGTTTGCACGCTCATTTGCTAGTGTCGACATAAGACTAGTTGCGCATGCACGCAACCGTTAACTTTAGCATGTGTGTTTTCTATCAAGACAAGTGTGACACCGTTCGGCACAAAGGCCGTTGCCTATCGATGCGTTCGATTGAACGCTTGTACGAGCTTTTAAAAATATTTAGACTTATTGTATGGATATGCCGAGGGACATTCGAGAGAGAGTGCACACTTCTTTTTCCAACGACGAGCTTTCAAAACTAAAAATTTGATTTGAAGTCCAAGGACGTAAAGCCGCGCTCTGATACCATTATGACACGTCCCGCTCCCGTAGGAGCGATCGTCCTCGCTAAGACATGATGCCGTACGAGCCTAGATTGTGCTCGTGCAAGGCATTTTCATAATGGCCGATTACATCGGCGGTGACGGGGTCGTCGCACAGAAGTCCCAAGCAGAAATATTGAAACATGCAGCGGAAATTTTGAACAAGCACACATGAACACAAGTCATTCAAAAGAAGCTCTTTATTGATATTGAATACAAAATTACATTTGTGGGGATATTGAATACAAAATTACATTTGTGGGCGCAAGGCCAAATTACAAGTCTCTCATGCTCACTTTTCTCTCATTTACAAGTCACTCTACTCTCTCTCATCTTTCGATACAATACTTGAATCCAGCGGAAGGTTCGGAAGGCGATGTACATACATTATGTCCTGTATACACTACACCAAAATGGACATTTAGGAACACTTTTGATATGTACCTAATATTTTTAGGAACACTTGAAAACCGTTCCTAAAAATGGCGTTGCAGTTATCGGAACGATTATAAATCGTTCCTAAATATAGTTTGGAACAGTTAATAGACGTTCCTAAATTAGATTTTGAAACACGTATAATGTGTTCATAAAATAATTTTGGAACAACTTTCAAATGTTCCAAAAATTATATTTTGATACGTATAATACATTTCAAAAGTATTTTTTGGAACGTTTTTGAATCGTTTCTAACTGTCATTTTGAAACATTTTATGTTCGTTCCTAAATGTAATTTACAACACATTTTGCAAAGTTCATGTGGCTAGTTTTGAAACGCTTTTTTAATGTTCATATCCATTTTTTTAATTCAATTTCACAACCAATTTTTTGTTTGAAACACAAGGTCTGATGATTCATAAAATTACCATTAAAATAAAATAAATGGTACAAAATTTTCTACAAATTCACCGAATCAACATCCAAAAATGTCCACTAAATTAATCGAAGTTGTCAACTTAATACAAAACAACTAATATCATATCCCAAAAGTTAATCATTATAAAATGACATCAAAAGTATACAAAAAGTAAAAGTTACAAATATTATATAAAATGTCGCTCGACCACAAAAGATATTCTGTTTACAAATCCTAGTTCTCTGAAAGATGATCCCAAAGTTTATTCTCCAAGCAAATGATGGAGATTTGTACGACGACAACTGGCAGCACCTGCATGCAATATTATGAAACAAGTTTAAGTTAAAAAAATTAGAAAATTGAAGAATAAGAGATTAAAATTAACAAAATCTACTATGTTCAAGAAATTTGTTAATAAGAGACTAAATAGTCCAGTCTCAGTCTCGATGCCAACAAACAACTCAAAATAATGAACCATAAAACGGTTATGTTATGGTGACACCCTCATTCGGATCCAAGCAATGAGACAGTTGGAAATAAACTTCTAAAACAAAATCATATCAATATTCCTAAAATTGTGACGTGATGCTAACTACATGTCTATTTTGTATCTCGTTTCTATTGTGAACAAGTTTTTTAAACTGTGCTTAATGAAGTTCAAAGTCTCTTATTCTCCATTTTCTTCATGTTCTTAAACTGAATCATATAAATAAATTTCAGTAGTTAGCCATCTCTTATATTATTATTCTCCAATTACTAATAAAGAAATTTATAAGAAAATTGAAGAATATGGAAATCTACATAAAGTAAAAAAGTCCATAAATTTACTACAGAAGTTTAGTCAAAATTTTCAGGAAATTGAAGAATAAGAGAGTAAGATGAATCCGTCCCCCTGGAATCCACCTCCCTTGTGTACTATATTGGTATCAGTCGTATAGATAACTGATATTTTTTTTTTATAATATAACTGATGTGGTGTTCCAGTTGTACTTTTGGTCACTTATGGCTATGACTTGGATCACTAACAATTTATAATCTTTTACATATTCATGGATTATCACTCCATGCGATTCAGAAGTTGCTTCAGTGCTAAATTCAATTCCTAAATGAATCCAATCATAGTATCATATCAACCTTAATTCATTCTAGGATGGTGAAAATCCAGTTCTTGACTGATTTTTATGGAGATATATTCTTTGTCATCTATAGACTGATCCTCATTTGCTAAGCATTAGTATGAATTATTTGTTAGTTCTAGTGTTATGGGTGTGTGAGCTGCTAATACTGTTGAAGATAACCATCATGCTCTTGCCTTATGCATTGTACTCTTACCAACCCACCACCCTAGAAAGGGTAATGTATAGTGTCACAATGTAGCCTTTTTGGATCTAACTTGGGTATCATATTCCTTTCCTATCAACTCGACACCAATTGGATTGTTTCCCTTACTGTGTACTCTCTGATATTCAGTATACATGTCAGTACCACTGCTTTTGGTTCTCGATTATTGGTTACTGGACTTCTCTATGCCACTGGTATACTTATTCTTGTACTCTTACCATTCCTAGATTGCGGGCATACAATGTTAGCTACTTGGGTCTATCCATGGATCAGTTACAAGTTTATATTTTTGTAGAATATTGACTTACATTGTATCTGAATACATTGATGTGTTCACTCTAGTTAATCAGGGGTATGGACTTTTTGTAGCTTCATGTCATAGTATCTCAGTATGGATTACTTGGACATGCAAGAAAAGTGTAAATAGTTGTTTTCTGTATTGAAGGTTGGAATGATACTTTCTCTTGTCAAATTTAGTTTCTAACTGAAAGGAATAGAATATTAGACAGTCAATTCCAAATCTAGGAAAGCTAGAACTAATCATCAATTCAAGAGAAGATATTAAGAGGTTCCTTAGTTAGCAATCTCTTAAAAAAATTCATGAAGAATAAGAGACTAAGATGAACCAAAATCTACTATTAAACAAAAGTCTACAAAAGTACAAAGTCTGGATATCTGACTGCATATATATTTAGTATCAGATCCTGGACTTCATATACTGCATATATGAGTATTAGAGCCTGTGTCAGAGCTAAAGGCTACTTCACAAAGTTCAAGTTTACTACTACTTCACATTGACATTAAGACAAGGTCAAATAAAGGGAGGTGCATATACATGGCGTATTAGAGCTCGTGTCAGAGCAATCTGAAGTTGTTTTCTTCACTGACAAACTGGAGTTGTTGTAAACACTGATACATATAGACTGAATATATATATTTAGTATCATAGCCTGGACTTCATATACAACATATTCATTGAGTATTAGAGCTTGCGTTAGAGCCATCTACTTCACATTGGCAGTGTACCATGAATGCATATACTTCACAAAGTCAAGTCAAGTGTACCACTACTTCACATTGACAGTATACCAAGACTGCATATACTTCCCAAAGTCAAGTGTACCACTGCTTTCATTCATCAAGCAATTGTTAAAATGGTTTTGAAGGCATTGGAAATTTAACTATCCTTTTGTTCTTGCCTCAACCATTATGTACAACCTTAACATTTTTTGCGGACACAATCAGTAAAAGTTGACATGGTCGCAAAGGTTTTTTTCCTTTCTTACAATTTTTTTCTTTGATATATAAATTTTAAGCATGGATTTTCTTTTTAATAACTTTCAATTAATTAAGATCTATATAACATTGCTTACAACTGAGCTTGTATGAGTCGTTGACTTGTGAAAGCTGAACGAAGTGGTATCAGTAAGCCTTTCTAGATATATTGAACTGCTTCAGGAGTGCTTTCTCACATAAAAATGCCTAAATGAATTTTCTGAAGCTTTAACAAGACCAACCTTTAGACATTGAGTTTAGCTGTATTTTGCACTTGGGAAGTTTATCTTTAGATAGTTAATGCTAACGAGGGGAAATGGCAAAAATGTGTGTGTGTGTGTCTTAGAGGGTTTGAAAAGCCACCCTTACAAAGAGAAACGACTGTCCTTTATGTGTGTAACTCACTCAAAATGGCTATGATCTTTAACAAAGCAGGAAGAGATGAAGGAGACAATTTTCATTATACTAGGTAGAAGCTGGCAAAAGTGGAATATAAGAAACAGCTAGCAGAAGCTGTTCAACTATGTATTCAAATAAAAAAATGGGCAAAATGTTAAGAAGGGTGAAATTTAGTTCAGTATAATTGTATCCTCTTTGAGGTTTTCTGAATGGTAATGCAAGTTTGACCACAGTTCTTTTGAGATTAATATGAATTCTAGTCTCTTATACGACACTAGTTCCTTCCAAACATGAACAGGTAACATCTATTAAATTCCTTGAGAATACGTGCCCATTGTCGTGTATTTCTGTACTAAATTTGACAACAATGGAAAGATAATAACTGTAAAAATCTAAAATAAATTAAAACATAAGCTACCTTCCAATTTGAGTAGAGCACTTGTGCCAATGGGCAATCTCTTACCCTGTCAAAGAGCAGTTTATGAGTTTTAGTCCTCTGTCCTCTTTTTCTTGTGGTATCTTCCCGAAACTCAGACACACAAGGGGAAGAAACGAGAGAATAAACTCACATGATATGAATGCCAATAATAAAGCTCACGCTTAAGACCAGCTTTAACTCCCTTGAGAAATTGCTCAACAAGCTTCTGCATTTCAAAAAAACAAACATCTCTGTGAAATAAACGCTTAAGACCGGCTTTAGCTCCCTTAAGACCGGCATCTCTGAATCATCAGTTTTGTGCATTCCTGCATCAGCAAAAATACCTATATTTGCACCATCTTCAATTTCAAGTCAGGTATAGTTATGCAAGTAACATATATTCACAATATAAAAGTACTAATTACAGTTGAAGACCAAATCAACCTCGCTTTGTTGCAACAAGAGATTTATTAGTAGTTGAAAGTGGAATGTATGTCTGCAACCAAGAACTTTTGACTTGTAAAGAAGTATGATCACAACACAAGCTAAAATAATATATCTACAGGGCTAGTATTTTAGCCATTAAGCTTTTTTCTTTCCATACCAAAGGCCTTAGCCACTTGGTTGACCCCATTTGGTAATCCGTCTACATTTTGACCAATTTCATGTTATAACAAGTTAACTCATCCAATATAGGCCAAAATTTTCACTGTGAAGAATTCATGAAGTCAACCGAAAATTTTAGAATAAACTGTCTTTTGTTATTATTGTTGCCATATTTATGTTTGAATTTTGTGGGAATAAACAAGCAGCACAACAGAAACCACAGTCAACTTCAAATACTTTTTTATGACTGTAGTCACGTGCTATAGAGAACATATATAGAAAATGGCATATACATCGTATATGTTACTTTTACTGAAGTGCAGAATATTTCTCGTCAAATATCGCAAGCATGCATATTTTACATGAACCAACTATGACCCCTAGCCGAAATATCCTCAAATAACCCAATGGTAAAGATGATTTCAAACTAACTGCAAAAATAAAATGACTAATAGTCTGGCAAGTATACAAACAGTTAGAAAATACATGGAAGAGAAGCCTACCAGTTGGAGTAGTATTCCTGATGCAATGAAGAGGACATCCTAGCGGTTGGCGTAGTGTTCCTGATGCAAGAAAAAGGACATGGATATCATGTGGTAGAATTTCCTTTTTGTTCTGTTCAATTGTGTCTTTTCAAGTGCATTAAAGATTAACTATCCTAAAATGGGTTTATTAGATGATATTAGACATGATTAAGTTTTGCATATAGTAGATACTATGCAAGTTTAAAAAAAATCCACTTTACCTCTCTCAAGGGGTCTCGAAAACTAGTGAACTCACCAGACCACTTCTTCCGTTAACGAACCAATGCACTCCTCTCCCAGGCAAAGCACTGAAATTTGAAGCATCAACAAGCAATGCAGAAAGTATCTCCTCTTTCTTCTGCTTCTTAGAGTCTTGAACTTTTCCAAAGCAATGGTAATGATAGGCATAATCCACAATTGCTCTTCCAAGTGGATGTTCACTGCTAGCCTAAACTACAACAATAGATAAAATGAAGTTATAACTATTAACCATAAGATAAAAGAAGCTATAAATATGAACCAAAGTTAGCCTAAACTCTTCGAAGTGGATGTTATAACTATGAACCAAAGAAAGTATTACACTTACATAAATTCGATAGGAATTGCCTCAATGTAATAATCAAAATAAACCAGCAAAAAACAAAATAGGAAATTCAGTGAAAATATGAGAATGTCATTCCTTTTCACTCTATGGTTTAATGTTTCACAAAGAGATGAATGCAAACCACTTTACCTCTTAAACTAAGGGTGTTCCTTGGTTGTATGAGCTTAAACTCAATAACCAAAGGGTAGGTCCACTACCCACCAACTAGCTCTCTAGGTTTTATATAGCATGGATCTCTCATGCCAATAACTACCTTGGCTAGAAATTTAGCGCCAAAATAGAGGGGGTTGACGTTCAATCGACAGTTGGTCACATAAACATTGTTGATTCTTTACAGATGACCCCGCTCTAGTAAGAGAAGGCTGATGATAATTATGATGATAAGACATTTTAAATGAATATCTTTCAACTTCTATACTCGTCTAAAATTGCATATATATAAAAAATATCACAAGTTGACAATGTTTTATTAGGTTTAGCTATTAATTGGTTTTGACAAGCATTTTTTTATAAAAAGCTGATGACTTTTTTTATACATGTTTTAGATTATTTGTATAAAGATCCACCATCTGGACATATAATTTAAGTGTCCATCATTTAATCAAAGCTTATCAAAGCAATAGGAAGTGAGATTGGCAGAAATCAAATTTGTACCAGTTTTATAGGAACCAAATGGAGATCCAACTTTCTTTGCAAAGATTCACAATAGGATCTGGCTCCACTAGGATACTAAAATGCACGGACATTGGAAAATGGTTTTCGTATCCGTACCTGTATCTGTGTTCATACTCGTGTAACAAAGGTGACTATTATACATATCTGAAAAGTTTTGCATTTTGTACTCATATCGTGTCCTTGCATTTTGGTGTCAATATTCGTGCAACATAGGCCAAAGACACATTCGACATGCTCTTTCAAATTTTTTTTGCTTTCCTAAAACTTTTTATCCACTTCAGTTAAGAAAACTAGAGACCAAAATCAGAAAGACAGATGAATAATAAACAAATGATAGACAAAAGCATATTGGGATGAGATTCGAAGTCAACTTGACGTCAAATCTATGTTGGTCGTAGTTATCTAGCAAAGACATCTATTTACGCAAGAAAGGACCTTGTGAAAACTTGAAGCCCAGTTAGGATAGACAATAACCTCTTCTTTAGTTGTGCAATAGAAAGTCACATAAGGGCAAGAAGCAGTCAGGTTCTCTATTATCTATTAAAAGCTAAATATACTTTGGGGGGTTTAACATATACTTGTTCCTGATTCAACTAAGGGTATAGGGTTGGCAGCTGGCCATGCTAAATGTCGAGAGAGGTCAAAAGAGATTAAAGGTACAATACTACCTTATATATGTAATAAAGAAAAAAATGATTCAAAATCTCTAAACAAGGCAATATACATGTTTTAACATAGTTGTCAAATTGATATATGCAGTCTTTTTTATATACTTTTATGTGTCATGCAATCTCCAAACAAGGCAATATACATGTTTTAACATAGTTTTCAAATCGATATATGTAGTCTTTTTTATATACTTTTATGTGTCATGCACTATATATTTATATCCTTTGTATATAATATGATAGATTGGCGTACTAGAAATATAAGAAAAGAAAGTACATATCTATATACATCAAGATATAAATTGTAAAAGGTTGAAAGCACTCAATTAAACATGTGTACATACACAAATTTATGCACGTATTAGTAGAGACACAAAGACAGAGGCAATCATTTTATTTTCAAAGCAGAATTATTGTAATTGATTCGTAATATCCTTTTCCTATGATTTAGGCTGTGTATCCATGAACATATCAATCAAAAAAATTGGGTACTAAATTGAAGTTCCTTACTTCCTTAGTACTCACCTCTGCACAAGCCACCAAAGTGATAAAATCACCAAGATCCACTCCTGAGAATACTTTAGCAGTCGTGACTGCAGCTTTACCCTAAATAAGAGTGCCAGTCTTATCAAATATCACATACTGAATATTTTGAGATCTCTCAAGAGCATCAACTCCTTTGATAAGGATTCCATGGCTTGCCCCAACCCCAGTTGCCACCATGACAACAGTTGGAATTGCTAAACCAAAAGCACATGGGCAAGCAATTACGATAATTGATATTGAGAACATAAGTGAGAAGACAAAGCAATTGCCATTATCTGAGATCTAGGCGGATGGGTATGCTCCAAACAACAACCAAGATGTTGGGGATTAAAAAAATCTTCTACCAAAGGGAGCAAGTAAGATTACCAATTACCATCCTAAGAATTCCATCAACAAGAGGAAGACAACAGTGGGTACAAAGATGCTGGTAACCTGTGAATGGCAAACATAGCTTGTCATGACATGAAAATGATCTCAAAACTTTGTCAAACTAGATATTTTACAATAATTTGGATAATACAAATGAATCAAGAGAAGATAAATAAAGGCAATGGAAGAAAAATTAGTAATTAAAATCCAATATTGAGGGGTCATTTTAGGAAAATAAGGAGAAGATGGATTAACAAATCCACAATTTGAACTTTGAAAAGTGATTCCATATTGGATTTTACTATTAAATATTTATAGTCCTATTTTATAATGCTTCAGAGAAGAGTTGAGTACAAATCAAATTAACAACTAGCTTTGGAAACTTTGTGGGTGAAATGAAATATTGCAAATGAAATAATTATCTTATGCAAGATGCAAACCTAAGCACGGTAGAGAAGAACATCAAGATCAAACCAGTAAATATTGTATCCAATAAGGTCATCACAATCTAGTTTGTGCAGTTCAATCATCAAGCGATTTAGCAAGATCCTATCACTGTAGGATATGTGACACTATTTAAAGGAATTCAAAACCAGCAACACAGATGATAATCACTCAGTAGCAACGCCAAAACAAGGGTGAAGATTTTACCTGCTTTCCAATATTAAAACATATGAGCCAGCAAGTTTTTGTTGGTAACTTCTTTCACTAGACCCAAAGGAAATATTCCTCTATCAAGCTAGCGGATAACAGTAAAATGGCAAAGTACTCCCTTTCTTTCACTTTTTCTCCCACCGATGCTATCATAAGATTATCATCTGGTATATTATACGAAAAGTATATCAAAACAGATATCCGGTTGAACAGATAAACCAGATAATGAATCTAGGAGTGCGTACAGGAATTGGAACTTCAATCTGATACTATCATAATGTGGAGCAACTCAATATCACAAAACCAAGTGAGAACAAAGTAGAAAAATCATATAACTTTGTGTTCTTTGGAATGGTATCTTAAACTATTATTGATATCCCCCAACTACTATATTTACTGAGATTTAGTAACACAAAATGATTTATGCTTATATACTTACAGCTTTTCTATGTATGCCAAGTTGCCTATGACGGTGGGGACGGGGCTGTCGAAGGTGACGCCGGGACCATTGGTGAGACGCTGTGGAGGGACTCGGACCACCACACGCGTAGGCGGGGATGCCGAGGCATTGTTGGTAAGGTGGAAAATATTCTCGGGGAGGCTGAGGAGGAAGGCAGCACGGGCGGGGACCATGAGGGAGGCATTGCAGAAGGGTCATTATCGTGGTACGGGGACTGCCACGACCAAGGCGGGCGATGGGATGACGGTTTGAGTTTACAGACCTCGAAAAGGCGAGTGAAAAGGGGCAATAAGCGGCATTGGGTGGCACCTCCTCCAGGGGTCTCCACGCAGGGGTGTAGTAGAGAGGAGAGAGGAGGGGGTGGTCAGGGTTCCTTGTAAGAAAATTTGGGAGGGATTTGGAATTTGGGAGGTGGGAATTTAGAATTTGGGGGGAAGAATGAAATTACTGAACGAACGAATAAAGGGAACATATTTGGAATGGTATAGAAGTGTAGCAAAATAAATATTTTTCTTGAAAATTAAAATAAAATATATTAGGAACATTTTTCAGATTCGGAACGCTTGTCCTCTGTTCTAAAACCTAGGTACGAAAAATAAATGTTCCTAATATAAAATTGTCTAGTGTTCCTAATTTGCCATTTTGGTGTAGTGATAAGTCTTCAATCCACGCGGTCGCATGCTTCGAATCGCCAAGAAACTCCGTGCCTCGACGTATCCAAGCGAAATCCGCGCTACGAGCTTCTACCTGTGCCTGCATATGAATACTGTGTGGGTGTCAGTACTCAACTGTACTGGTGGAGTGAGCTCCTCGCCCACCCATACAAAAACCTACACGTTCATTTACTTTGTGCATTTTAAATCCCTTTCGATTGTCTTTCTAGTCTTGCCTTAGGATCAGTTTTAAGAATTAACGTCTAACCAACTCGTTATGCGATGACATAGTCGTGCTATCATGTCAACGTGTATTTCGATCGAGGCAGTGCCTCATCGCGTATGTACTTGACCAAACTTCAACTCGGGACGACAGGGTCGTGCCATACTCTATTCGCGACTTAGACATATTCAAGACAGTGCCTCACCGAGGAGCAACTTACGCGAACTCGGCCGTGCCAAGACTGTAACACCCACTTTTCTAAAATAAGGGTAAATTTGAACTTTTGTATTTTAAATTATTAAAATATTTGATTTTAGTCATGATATGATTTTTAGTTATTTTAAAACTATTTAATTGAGTGAAATGTGAAATTGGTGTTTTGCTAGTGTAACCTTAGTCATGCATGACCTAGAAGACTAATCATGACCAAGGAGACCTAATCATGTGTTTAGGATTTCAAATTTCTACTTTTGAGCCTAGGGGTATTTTGGTCATTTTGACACTTTTGTGAAATTGTAAATTATATAAATTAAATATGTGTTAGTTAAATTATTGAGACTTGACCTAGAAGTTAGCCTAATTTAGATGTTAATCATGACCCTAGAGACTAAGTTAGAGGGTTTCATTAAGTAATTAAATTAGGGTAATATCTAGATATTTGTTAGGAAGATATTTTAGGCTAAAGGTTAAGAAGGCTACTTTAGTTGTGAGCCATTAGATTGCCTTGAAATTGTTGGAGAAACCTTAGCCACTCATCCTAAACCCTAACCCTAACTTAATGGCAGCCATCACACATTCCCTCCCTCTATAAATACAACCCATTAATCATTTGCATCATTTTTAATTCATTTTAATTGCCTCTTCTGTGTTCTTTCCTAAACTCCTCCCCAAATACTCAAATCAACTCCAAATTGAGCCTAGTTTCTTGCATTGGGATCCCCTACCATTGAGGGTGCTAAGGGGAGCTAGCTAGCAAGGTTGCATAGCATTTTGGGAATCATCATTTGAAGAGGACACCGCCCTACTAGCTTGATTTCCATTGGAATTGCACCAATAGGTAAATACCCTCATACATAGTTAATATTGTGATTTCTCTTCATGAATGCATGCATCTAGGTACTATGGACCTGTAGGCTAAGTTTGGTAGGAAATATATTGGGTTTGGTGTCCGTATCGGACACGTATCTAGGTTTTAATTCAAGTGTTTGATGAATTGCCTCTATGAATTAAATGTTAATAATTTCGAAAACTAATTGAACAATCTTCTAGCCCTATAGGTGTAGATCATAGAACCCTAACTCTGAGCACAAATTAGACCCGTGTCTGTGTCAAAAATCGATACGAACCCACTGCCAGGACACTGTACTTAAGCATACAGCCTCCCCTGCTACTCGACCCAATTTTCGGACACGACACGCCATGAGGACACGTGGAAATTGACACAGAGGAGGGGCCATCACTATCAGACCCCCCCTCGAGTTTCACGACACCTCGTGTCGTATCGAGGACACGAGGACACGTGCACTGGTCATGCACTGACAGTGCACACACACACAGAGCTGACTTCGCGCGCGTCGTGTCGTGCGGACACGACACTTGGACACCTCGTGGTGACACGAGTGTGTAGCCCAACACGTGGGCTACACGTGGACATGACTACGAGGCCCCACGTGGCTCGTGTCGTGTCCACGAGATACTTGCATCGCTGTATGACGCTGCGCGTAGCAGTGTGTATCAGTCGAGTTTTTTCGACTGATATGCGTCTCGTGTCGTATCCTGGTGACACGTGGATACGAGACAGACACTGAAACACGTAGCCTGACCCTAGGAGAACCTGGACACGTGACCACGAGACACATTGATGTGTGTGTCGTGTCCTACACACACGTGAACCTGTGCACGACGCTGTGACACTGCAGTGACTGAAACTTACCCGATTTGGATTTTTGACACTTGGACACGTTGTGTCGTGTCGTGGTGGACTCCTAGGGACCCCTACGACACATATACATATGGGGGCACGATTACCAACCACTGTATTCGTGTCTTAGCTAGGTTTTTGGCTTTGATTTGGGTTTTCCCCCAATATCCTTCACTGCACAGTGTTTTCCATATTTCCAGTAATTTTTAGTTTTCAAAAATGGATTTTGAATTGATTTTATTATCTGTATAGGTGTGTATTTGCCTGTATATACACTGTATATGTATGTATATATGTATATGAGTGTGTGGGTATATGTGTATGTGTATGTGAGTGTATATATGTGTAGATATAGGTATGTATAGGTGTGTGTATATATATAGATAAAGTGTGTCCTGTTTTTGTGTGCCTATTCTCATATTTCTGAGAACAGAAACCCCTCTTGCTGTCTTGACACTCTCACAGCCCTCTAACCCTCTCACACCCTTTCACTCTCTTTTTCCCTCTCTCTATGTATATTATATATAGGCATTAAGTGAATTGTCTAGTTCGCATTAAAAACCATTATATCTATGTATGCATATATCTAATTATGCAATGTAAAACCTTCCTTGCAAAAACCAGTATTTCTGGGGCTTTTGTGTAAAGAATGGAATTCAAATTCTTTGGTTAATCGAATAGGGGTCTGTACTCCTATTTTGATTCAAACTTTGATAAGGTTTAAACATCAGCTGGATAACCCCAAATCTGATTCAAACAATTTGAATCCCCTAAAACAGATTTCGACCAGCTGTGCCTATATATGTATATATATAGGTTATGATCCCCCTAAGTTTCCCTTACAAACCCTAAGTGGAACTCTCGATCTTCTCTCAATAGCAGCATCAAAGAAAGAACCTGTGGAATCATCCAACCTTGAAAACCGTAATACCAGGTATTCTTCTTCCTCCCTTTGAACCAATTGATAATACTTTGTGTTCGAGGTAATGGCTAGGAGGAACCTTCCTTAGTATAGAACAGGGGTACTACAAAGGTGAGTCCTGTGGGTCGGTCCATGGGAACATGACAATGTATGATGTATAATTTTCCCAACCTAGAGTAGGCACCATCAGGACAGAGCGTAGGACAGTAAGATCAAGGGGGTATATGTCATATCCATATGCTGGATGTATAGACAGATTTCAGTAGAGTAGCCTGGGCTTGTTGGGAGGGGGATCCTTTGTACTGGTGTCCTGTGCAGATTTCTGAGATAGAGATCAAGGCTTTTGCACATTGGGATGTAGGAATTAGACTGATAGGAACAACCCATGAATCCTGTTGGTAGCATACCACATCCTAAGCTATTAAGCCTAGGAGTAACCTGGCACATTCATGACAGGCAACAAAGGGACAGATGGTTCAGGTCATCCTAGGTTTGGGTAGAGCCTGGGTTAGCTTACAGACTTTAGGATGCTGGATTGGATGGGTGTTCTAACAGTGGGTCGTTGGATACCTGAGTATAGGCCTTGCCAATATCAATACAGAGATACCATCATGATACACGAGACAGTAGGACACCATTATAACCAAGAACTAGGATTGAAGTGTGACCCATCTATTGGAAATAACAAGTCAACTTGTTACCTGTTTCTATATTTACAAATAATTGTTTGGTTGTGTGCACCAGGGTTAAATGATTATGAGAGTAATAAGCCACTGTTTTGCATGTTAAACACAGTGGTAACATAACCAGTTATTAGGAAATCAGTTTGGGAGGAAAAACCTGATATTGAGGAGACTGAATATGGACTTACCCTGCAGTATTCCAACTGAATTTCGTTGGAACATTGTACCATGATGCAACCAGGATGTCAAGACAGGCCTATATCGAAGAGGAGACAGGCCTGACAGGGCTCTCCAAATCCTAGAGAAACCTGGGTTATCTATAACTCAGGATTTCCTGAGTTTTCGACTGTGATGCACTGGTAGGAAGCAACCTGGTGTCAGGAAAAACCCGATAACAAGTTAACACCAGGGAATAGGTGTGTATCCTAACAACTGTTGGACAAAGCCAGGTTTGTGGACCAGTATGTGTACCCAGGTTTTGGAAGGCTAACCCTGTCGAGTATCCAGTATACCAAGGGGGGAGTGTAGCAGGAAATAGGTAACTGATTGCCTATTGACAGGGATAGACCTTGTGAAGTACTGCATAGGAACTTCCTGTCCAAGGGTGACAGTTTTGTTTGACTATAGTGCAGGAATAACTGATAAGGAAATTGGGGGCACTTTGTAACCAGTAGATCATAGGGTACATAGATCCTAACAACTAATAGACTGAACCACTGGAAGGGGATCTATGCAAGGGAGGTATTTGAACAGGTGTTCTCCTTACAGCACCACCAGGACACTGGACCTGTATCATGGAGTACCACTGAAATTATGCAAATCACTAACACCACAGGGGTACAATGGTATGCAGGGACCTAGTCTCATGACAGGGGATTGATATTGGTACCCTACTGATATCAGGAACATACACAAACCTAGTGTCCAACACCATTCTTGGTCACAGCAAATCCAAATCAATGAGTCAGGCCTGTAATAGTAAACTGTGTGATACTTTGGCTTATGAAAATCATTCATGTCGTAAATTATGCCTTGAGTTATAGGAAATGACCCCAACTGATATTTACCCCTGCCCAAAGTATTATGAATCAAGGGATAATTGCTCCATCCTAGAGTTTAGATGCAACTGTAGATACAAGAACATGGGGTAGACACTAAACTATTAGGGCAAACCACTTTAAGAGCACAAACCTTCATTTTGGAGTTGTATCTTGACACTGTAATTTCATTTAAATAGGTTCCTTGGACCTCAGTTCGGAGTCTGACCCGTGCCAGCAGCTCAGGACGCCAGGCGAGTACAGTTTGTTGTCTATTTTCAATATTGAATTTCACTATATCTCATTGATTGGTCATTAATTTTGTGAATTTTATCTTATTATAAAACAATGATTCGGGAACATGAAATACCAAAGATATGTGATCAGACCATAGCCCGTGTTTATTTCCTGCAAGTAGTGTAGCCCGTGTTTATTTCCTGCAAGTAGTGTAGCCCGTGTTTATTTCCTGCAAGTAGTGTAGCCCGTGTTTACTTTCTGCAAGTAGTGTAGCCCGTGCTTATTTTTCATGCAAGTAGACCTCGTAGACCGTGCGGTGTAGTACCCCAGACCGATCACATATCAAAAGGTATTTCTAACAGTTGGGAAGGTGTTTGTCTACTTTATTTTACTGTCTTTTCTCACAGCTTTACTATTTAATTTCAAAAACTCATGATTGATGTCTAACTTTGTTTATAGTCACTTTCATATATTGGAACTGCATTCGATGAATTGTACTCGTTCCATCCTGACTGGGTAACCATACAAATTTTAGGTGATTACGAGGAGGTCGAGTGCCCTGACCAGTATGGCCCTTACATGGAGGATTTAGTCGAGACAGATTTTGCTTATCAGGAGGAGTACGCAGCGTCTGATCCTGCTGCGTTTGCCTAGTTCTTTTTTGTTAGAGCTGAGACTTGTTTGGTTTTGAGTTAACATTGAGACTTGTAGTAGAGATATCATATCATTTTATCATTATTCCTTTGAGATGGATATTCATTTCACTTTCTAGTTATTGAAGCTGTGATCTTGAGTTGTGGTTGCTCTATGTGAGAATTATATTATCTGCGTGGTTGTTCATCATATTGTTACAGCGTTCTACCGCCGACTCTGCGGCGTAGGCTGGGCGTGTACACGGTTCATGCCCAAATATTGGGTGCGGGTCGTGACAATATATATTGATAATATATATAGATATGTTAAGTTTGCATGAATATATATGTATCATATATAGTTGGGTATATATATGGTATTATATATAGATGTATATGCCAGTGCCCTAGATATGTTAGCTTATGGCCTATGGTTAGTGAGTCTAGATTTGACCAATAAGCCTAGTAGACCTAGGTTGACTAGAGTGTTTGACCATATGTTGACCATTAGTCAAGATTAACCTAATTACCTTGTTGATTAGTCTATGATTGACCAAAACCCTAGTTAGACTAAGGCTTGACCCTATATGGACCCAAGTAACTAGAGTTGACTAGTTTGACCATATTAACTAGTATTTAACTACTAGACCTAGGTTGACCAAAATGTTGACCATAGTTGACCAAAGTCAACTATAAGTCAGACCTTGACCTAATTAACCTAGAAAGGACTTAGAAGGACTTAATGACTAAGGTTTGACTAAACCCTAGATTATTAACTAATTGGTTAGGTTTGACCTATATGTGAGTGCCCTAAGTATATAAGGGTATTTGTGTGACTTGGGTTATATGGATAGTTACATGTCAATTAAGATATGTATGGGGATATGTATGGGGTTAAGTGAGATACTTAGAGTTGAGTCATGACTTGAGATTGGAATATGGGATTAGCTTGAATATAGGATTAAGGTTGGTATTATATATATATGTGTTTATATGTGGTATACTTGTATAGGTATTGGTTATACCTTAACCTTGTGGTGTAGTACCTTAGATAGTCTAGATTGACCTAGACTTGACCTAGCTTGACCATATTGACTAGTAATTGACTAGTATGACCATTGTTAACTAAACCCTAGATAACTTGACTAGTTTGACTAGAATGTTGACCAAAAGTTGACTTTAACCTAGATTTGACTAACCTTGACTTGTTTGACCAAGTGTGACCTAGTTTGACCTAGACAGTTGACCAAAGTTGACCAAGAGTTGACTTTAACCTAGTTTGACCTAGAATCATGTAGGGTGCATCGTAATGTTCAATTACTTCAATTTAGACATGTTGTAACTTGTGTTGCTCTGATTAGGAGACAGACACCCCTGTAGGAGCGTAAAAAGTGCTTCATAGAATGAGTCAAAGAGATGGGTCATTCCACTCAAAATGATCTATTTTACGCCAAGGAGAGGCTAATCACTTTACGCCTAAGCAGGCTAACCAGTTTTTATGCTCGGGTCAAGCCAATGGTTTTACGCCTAAGACAGGCTAACCACTTTTGCGCTGGACAAAGCTGTCAAGTCTTACATTTAATGCAATGTCTGACATGAAGATTTAATGATGGCATATATCACAGAAATCAAAGGGATTTGTTTTACACAGAGACCAATTTGTCGTTTAGTATGTGGACTGAGCTATTTTACGCTCATAATATGGCTTCTTTTACGCACGGAGACTATACGAGTTTTTATGCTCAAAAGTTGACGTGTGCGTAAGGTTTATTTGAGCTACTTTTACGCTCAAGGTTATTTAACAACCACTTTACGCGGGAAGTCCATGTCAGGGCTATTTTACGCCTAGTCTACTGCTTTACGCTCAGAGTACATTGGGGTTGTTTTTACACCCTATTCTTCTTCACCAATTCAGAATGTGGTTTGCCTACATGGCTTTCATGCCACACATCTCGAAGAACGTATGTACGTGCATCCTATTCTTACTGAAATGATGGGACACGTGTCAACGTATGCAGAGGATGGCTTCGGCCATGGGTGGCAGTTGTTAGCGTAAAGACGAAATTTTTGTTGAGTTTTTACGCACAAGATCCCAAGTCTATAAATAGACTTATTTTTTTTATATAAGGGGGACACACAGAGACAGGAGAGAAGAAACATGAGAGAAAACAGAGAGATTAAAACTCAGAGATTTTAATTCTCCAGAGCATTCTTCTTCAACCCTTATTTTCAGAACAGAGTGAAGCAAAGCATGAAAGCATTCGGCCTCGCTATCAGTGCCCAAGTGCGTCGATACCTTTCCGGTGACTTAGTTCTTCCAACTGTTCATCTTCAAGCAGTGATCTTCATCATCATCGTACGGTCCAAGGAACAAAGTGATCATTTACAGATTAGACCTCCATAGCAATACTTTCCCAGAATCAAATTTGTACTTCTTGTACTTTTTCTCGTTTTATTTTCAAAAGCCAATTTTTCTGGCATTTTGTTAAGTGAAACAAAATGACGACTCTGCTGGGGATGACCTTCTCCTCTGACGAGGAGGCAATTGCTTAATACGATGATGTGTCGATTGAATCGACAAAGAAGACTCTGGTTGTACACTTCGACCAGACTGCTCATGAAGGGATGCTCCGAACTGGGGGTGGTTCTCGCTACTCCAATGTTCAAAAATCTCTCAAAGCACAAAAAGTTTGGATTCCTAAATCCAAAGTAGTTTCTGATCTCTCTGTTGCTTCTGACGGCAAGGGAATTCTTCCCACTTCTGTCGTAGAGGCTCCCGTTCGTAATGAGGCGGTCCTTACTTCAGCGTTGCACTCTAAGTGTGACAATTTATCTCCCGTCTGCGACGGTGAAGATAATTAGGTTTCACGTCCACTGCGTAAAAACAAAATTTTACGCTCAGTACATAAGAATGAGTCTCCCATTTGTAATGAGGCAGACTCGAATGCTTGTGCTTCTGAGTGTAAGAATAAGTCTCCCGTCTGTGATGTGGTAGGCTCACATAAATTACGCTCTTCGCGTAAAGGAAAATCTCTCGTCTGTGACGTGGTAGATAATCAATTTTTACGCTCTATGCGTAAAGGTAAGTCTCCTGTCTTTGACAGTGTAGAAAAAATTTGCAACGATATTTCTACATCTAATATGAATGTACCTAAATGCATACAACGTAAAAATGTTATTGGTAAAGCTTCAGTTCTACACCAACAACCTTCTTATACTGCTCTACGCAAAGTACCAAACCTACAAATTACACGCAATGAAAATGGAGTCCTTCGTGCTCAAAAATCTCAAGATTTACGCACATAACTCCAAACACGTAAAAATATACAGTTTGGTTCTGCTAATGCAGCCAGTAATCTTCTTTATACACAAGGGACTAAACGTTTTTCTACCCCAAATGTAATAAAGAAGATTACTCCCTGTACTCCTTCTGATTTACGTGAATTGCTAATGCAAAAGCGTAAGAACAGACAATCCCCGGTGACATTCCCCCAAGAAAAATACCATTGTGAATATCACCAGGTTGTAATCAACTGTTATTGTTCGGCTTCAAAATGGTCAGTTTTTGATCGATTGAGTTTTAATGTGTCTCAACAACAAGCTGAAGACCAAGAACATGAGTTGTCTTATGTGTCAGTCAATATGGCATCTCATACTAACAGAGGACGACGTTCGAGACGAAATATGTCCCAAACTCCAGGTCAACAACAGTTCAACAGACTTCTTGATTCCTTTGAGGGAGTATATTAAAACACTCGATCAAGAAGACAAAGACAATTGCAGACTTCCGATTCAGAAGCTGGGGGTACTCAATCTTTTGAGTCTGAAACTGATAGTGTCGATTCATACTTCTATACTAATCCTTCTATATCTTTAAGAGAGGTTGAATCTTACGCTATTGGAGATGAACCAGAGACGTCATCTGCTAATACAGACCAACGTCTCACTGCCGTTGAGCAATCACTGAAAGACATGCTTAACATGGTGCAAAACATGCATCAGATAATACTGACTCAGCAAACTGCTCAGCCGACAGTAATAACCCCAGTACCAGTAGCAGCACAGACTCAAGATAGTCAAGGGGCTGATATACCTTTGAATATTCAAGAGCCTGCTGTTAATCAAAATTTTGCATCTCTGGATCCTATTATTCCAGAAGATGTACCATCTCCGGTGGGGATTACGGTACATCCAACAACTATTCAATCAAATATGCTTCCGCAGACCAATGAAGCCATTCAAGCAGTGCGCGAACTCAAAGCACAGTTTGAGGTTTTGAAGCACAAGGATCAGCTCCAGAGGTTAGGGATTAAGCAACCTTATCCTTCTCGTTGGAATGATATACCCTTTCCACCAAAATTCAAGCCACAATCTATGGTATTGTTTGATGGAAAGGCTTCTCCTAGTCAGTATATCAATTATTTTGATATTATGACTGTACATCTGCAGAAAAATGATGCTCTTGTCACTCGAGTGTTCATTGGGTGCTTGACGGGTTCAGCTTACGACTGGTATCGTAGTTTACCCGACAATTGTATCTCATCTTTTGATGAATTTAAGGTAATATTTCTCTCCCGCTTCTATGAAGGAGGTATGGACATGAACATGTCCTCCTTGATAGAAATTAAATAAAAGGAGAATGAAGATATTCGGACGTTCATCGAACGTTTCCGACAGGCTACTCTAAAGAGGCCTCCTGGTATGCCAGATTCAGCATTAATTGATACATGTAAAATGAATCTGCGACCATCTATTGCTATTTTCACGGGTTTCCAATTCACAGATTGGGCTTCGTTTATCATAGCAACAGTTTCTGCCGAGACCAATGGTAGGTTGGCTCGTGAACATGGGATGATTTTCGCCTCAGAGGATAGAGGAAAGAAAAGTAATCCTGGTAATCGTAATGTGAAAGGAAAAGATACCCTCATGGTCAATCTTTCCAAGAATAAAACGACGCTGAATAATCAGGAATCTTCCAGGCCAAAGGAAGAATACTCTTTTGACGAGAGTGATATCCCAGGGATATTCCAATGTCTGGTGAAGAGTGGCAAGCTCCAGATTCCGGAGCCAAAGAGGCCTAATGAAGTGAATCTGACTGACAATCCCAAATATTGTATCTATCATAGATACATTAATCATCCTACCAGTGCTTGCTATGTCTTGAAGAAGAAAATCCAAGAGCTGATAAATGGTGGTGCTATCGCTTTAACCAATGATGACCATACGGTTACAACTAATATGGTTTCTCTTCAATTTGGAGATTTTCCTCCGCAGCAAGTCCCAGATGGAATTATCCCAATTCCGAAGGCGACGATGAAGATTGTGAATATCCCGCCTCATGGAGAAGAAAATGAAGGATTACTGCCTCTTACCTTAAAAAATGGTGAAATTATGTGGGTACATCCTGACTTAGTACCTGAATTGGAAAATGAAGGTAAAACGTCAAAATCCAAGAAAGGCAAGAAAGTCAAAACCTGCAACATGATTTCTCATGTTATTCCAGATCCTGACGATTCGGATCATCTATGGGATGGCACTCCTTTGGAAAATAGACTAAGGGGATTGAACATATGTCCTCCAAGTCTAGCTCCTCCTACCAAGCTCAAGCTTACTTATCAGCAGTAGCTAGCCATGAATAGTGTTCCCTTATATCGGGTACAACAAGTCTTCGCTGCTTATGAAAAAGCTCCTACAGGGATTTTTCCTCGTATCCCAAACCCTTCTCCTCCTGTAGTTACAGAGACATCTATTCCTCATTCTCCTATAGTTACAGAGATCTCTTCTTCTTCTTCTGTGGAACCACTTGGTAAAAGCCTACTGCCCATTCATTTATACAGTCAGCAATCTGTCCTTCTCATGAAAAAGATGGGTTATGACTTTCAAAAGGCAGAAGGTTTGAATTATGATAAAGGAATACGACTTTCTTTACAAATTCAAAATCAGAACTCCACTGTTGGATTGGGTTCTGAAGTTCCTCTTAACAATCCTTACAAGAAGAAGGCTAAGAGAGGGAAGACTAAATCCTTTAATATGGTACTTCATTCTCCTGAGTCCGAAGAAGAAACTTTTGCTGGTACAAGATCTGGGAAAGAGTACCACAAAGATTATGAGGGATCTTCTAAAGAAACAGAGGATGTTGAAACACTACCAGCTCAACCTTCTCATGTTCCTGCTAAACCATCCGTGGTTGAAAAGTGGAAATAGAAAGCAGTATATTTTGACGTCCCATTAAAGTCTTCTTCCAGTCAGGGGGTGGTGATGAAACCCTACAAATTTGATATTCTAGCCCAGTTAGCCAATACTCCGGCTAGACTATCTATATTTGAGCTGCTTCGTCTTTCTAAAGAAAGCAGGGAGACTTTGAGTGAAGCTCTACTTCAAGCAGATTCATGCTTGGCTCAACTCAAGAGTCCTGATAAATACACCCATATCATGTCCACAATGTCATAGTGTGATGGAAGCAATTTCCAACATTACCTTTACACAAGAAGATATGCTGTTGAAGCATAACAAGCAATGACAGGCCTCTGTGCTACACTGGGTATATTGGATCCACTGAAATTGACAGGATTTATATTGATCCTGGGTCTTCAATTAGCATAATTCTTCAGAGTATGCTAAGACCATTGAGGATTCCTACTAGTGATCTGACTTACACTAGTACCACGATTGTTGGTTTTAACTCTGGTAAGAGTAAACCACTTGGAAAGATTCGTCTGAAGATTCAGATTGGCGATCTTCGAACTATGGTAACCTTCTATGTTATCAACTCAGACGTATCCTACAATATTCTTCTTGGAAGACCGTGGTTACATGAGCATAACATCGTGCCTTCAACTCTCCACCAATGCTTCAAATATGTGGATTCTCAAGGAGTTGTGAAGACTGAGTTTGCTGATATCAATCCTTTCAAAGGCGTTGAAGCCTATTTGTTTGATTCAAGGCTTTATAAACAAGAGCATGTGAAAGAGATATCAGACATAGCTGAAGATCAATCATCTACTGAAGATCAGTCTATTAATGAAGATCTGTCAGAAGAGCAACCTTTGAAGATCATAGTCAAGGGACGAATCCAATCCCAATCTGTCAATGATCAACCTTTGATAATCAAGGTTAAAGGAAGAACTCAAGCTTCATCTGAGGAATCAGTAAATATTCCTGCTAAGATCTAAGTTCAACCTTTTATGATTAAGGTCAAAGGACGTACTTCTTGTACGAATGATCCAGAACCACCATTGATTGTCAATCTTGGCAAATCTACGCAGAAGACGGATAATGATCCATTAATGATTAATCCGAAGTGTAGCAGTCAAATTGTAAATGATGTAAATATTGATCATTCTGTACTTTTTGATATCAATGAAGATTTTCTTTTCGAGTATATGGCTGTCAAGTTTATTGAAAGAATGACTTTATCTTCTGATAATCAAAGTCATCAATATAAAGGCGACATAGAACCAGAAGAAATTTTATACATTAACTATAAGGAAAATTCCTTTCCTCTTTAGGTTGATGTTGGGCCTTATGCTCAAAAGTTCTTAACATCTTCTCCATATCTTCTACCTGTAATTGCTCCATCGCAAGCTTGTGTAACTTATAGACGTCAAGAAGAATCTTATTTCGTGGTTCCGTCTAATAAGAAAAACAAGCGCCAAATTGTCTTTGGCCTGGCTAGAAATATCCCTGTTGC
Organism: Iris pallida; assembly: GCA_029216955.1. NCBI lineage: Eukaryota > Viridiplantae > Streptophyta > Magnoliopsida > Asparagales > Iridaceae > Iris > Iris pallida. The sequence continues at coordinate 2,731,441 of JANAVB010021800.1, read as the reverse complement.
TCAGACAGATGATCTGAAAGATAAAGATAAAGAAAGAATCCGAATTGACAAATATAGTCAACAATCTATCAAGATCATCCAGAATATGGGATATGATTTGAAGACTATGCAAGGTCTCAATCAAGGCAAAGGTAGACGACTACCCTTATGTGGTGATTCATTTTATCAAAAGACTCGTCATGGGTTATGATATGATCCGTCCCACATGTTTAATGACGATATACAAGAAGAATTCTCTTCTAGTTCTTCGCAATCATCGGATTCAGAAGAAATCCAATTCATCGAATCGGATATGTCTCGTTCCTCATATGATGAATCTGAACAAATATTCTCAGTTAATATGGTTCAAATTGATGGTGAACCCGAACTATTCGAGAACGATCCTTGGGCTCAACAAATGGACACTCAATGGGAACTTCGTTTTGAACAGCAACAGCCACCTACAGAAGATGAGGTTATCCAGATTGATGTCGGAGATGGAACTACGTCTAAACCAATATTCATCAGTAAGAACCTTTCTAAAGATGAAAAGGAAGAGTTGATAAAACTGATCAAAGAGTATATTGACATCTTTGTATGGAGTTATGAGGATATACCGGGTCTAGATCCTAAAGTTGCTACTCATAAGCTCAATATTTTGCCTAATGTCAAACCTGTAAAACAATAGCAACGACGCTTTAGACCAGATATGATGGATGCAATTAAAGCAGAAGTCAAAAAGTTGATTACATGTGGCTTTGTTCGTGAAGAGCAACACCCAGATTGGGTTGCTAATATTGTTCCTGTTATAAAGAAGAACAGAAAAGTCCGAGTTTGTATAGATTATCGAGATCTTAATGCAGCTTGTCCAAAGGACGAATTCCCACTTCCCATTACTGATGTCATGATAGACAATACATGCAGTTTTGAACGCATGTCTTTCATGGACGGATTCTCAGGATACAATTAGATCAAGATGCATCCAGAAGATGAGAAGCATACTTCTTTTCGAACACTCCTTGGGGTTTATTGCTATACGGTTATGCCGTTTGGTCTTAAAAATGCCGGTGCCACGTATCAATGGGCTATGAGCAACATCTTTTAAGAGCATCTACGGAAGACAGTTAAATGTTATGTAGATGACATTGCTGTTAAAAGTCGATCAAAGGATGATCACATTCAAGACTTAAGGACAGTATTTGAATTGATGCGTCAACATCAATTGAAGATGAATCCTACTAAGTCTTTCTTAGGGGTTTCCAGTGGCAAGTTTTTAGGATTTGTCATTACTTCTCAGGGTATCCATGTTGATCCTGATAAAGTTAAAGCAATCCTAGAAATGCGTCCTGTCACGACCCGCACCCACTGTGAGGGTACGAGTACGTAACAGCGCCCAGCCTACGCCGCAGTGTCGGCGGTAGAACGCTGTTCTAAGTCTCTAACTAACCATCAACTCATGCAGTATATAATGTACTCATCATGATCAACTCCGAACGGAGGACAAGTATAAGATATGGTGTAACTCAATCACAGTCTAAGCACGATAAGATAACACAGAAACATCACTAAGAAATTGAAGACAACAAAACTACTAATATAATAACAACAAACTCAAAAATCTCAATACATCTCAAGTCTCAAATCTCTATATACAACACCAGTTCTAAACATGAAAACTAAAACAAGACAGACTAGCTAAACTCCCGATGACTCCCGAGTGTCGGGGCCATAGGTAGCTAAGCCATCTCCTCAGTAAAATGTAGGGCATATGTCCTCAGGGCAATCATCTGTAAAATTTTCAACACGTCCAGTCAGGACAGGAATGAGCACATCTCATCTAGAAAACCCAAGTAAATGACAGAGAACTATAAAGCAGTTATAGACAGTTGTATTAATGAAAACGGCAGTTTATATTCAGGTGATGGTAAGAAAGACAGATAAAGTGCAAGGAAAGTAAATACTAAACAAGAGAAGAATCATAGCAATTAAGACTGTAAAAATAGAACTAGCTGAACCAGGGTAATATGGTATAAAGTTCAGGCAACAATGTAGACAAGTGTAACTCCAATGTAAGTCCAGTACAGGATGAATCTCATACAAGATGAATCCAGTAAGGGATGATTCCAGTTATAGTGATCAATGATTCCAGGGTGAGTCCAGCCTATACTCTAGCAGTGTGTTTTAAAATACCGAGATCGACATGTAAACGGCTATAGGTAATCCGGCACATCACACACCTGGCCGGGTGTAAGATGGCTATCATTCCAGTATGATTCCAGCAAAAGGGTGATTCCAGAAATGGGGTATGTCTACATGTCTTACTCTAGTATTTTCCCTCCCAGCAAGTGAATCCAGAATTACGACACAATGATTCAAGATGAGTCCAGCCAATAATATGAAGATACCAGTAAATGATTCCAGTAAATGATTCCAGCAGGTGATTCCAGTAATAGAAGTCGAAAATGATGATACCAGTAATAGAGGCCATAAAATAAATGTGTGTCGTATACATGAATCTAGAAATATCCACACGTGTTGTAACAGAGAATCGCATACAACTAACTAGAACTGAAGTACAGTAATTGACAAGTAAATGAGAGAACTATCAGAGAATGTACTCGCCTGATACTCTGAAAAGAGTAGTGTATTGTCAGATGTCTGCACCGGAGTCACAATGTCCTAAATAGAGCAGTACAGGTTATAACATGTTTAAAATAAGGTAAATGAAGTCTACGATGCAATCTACATGAATTCTAGGCCAATCTAGGTCAAAGTCAACTCTTGGTCAACTCTGGGTCAAACCAAGTCAAACTCTAGTCAACTAGTCAAACTAGGCCTATATAGGTCTACACCAACCTATACCAATATAGCCTAACAATAGAACTTAGCCTATAGAGCAACACTATACACTAGGCCTATGTACAATATTATAATATACAAACCTATATACCAAAATCCTATATTATAACTTAGGCTAACATAATACTTACTTTTCATTCATTCATGTATCTATTCATGCACATTTACCTACATACATATATACATTAGCTATATACATATATATACATACATGCTTATAGGCATACATTAGTATATAGGCATATCATCACATATATATATATACATACATAGGGGATTCAATGTGTGTGAGTAATGTGTGTGTAAACATGTAGGGATGAGTGTGTGTGTGGAATCAGAATATGTGTGTATATATGTGAGACATGTGTGGACGTGTGTGAGGAAGGAAATGTGTGACAGGTTTCTAGGATAGAGGGTGTATGAATGAGCTAACATTGAATCCAATTAACAGTTAAGGAAAAACAGTATTCACATACCCAGTTTTTAGGATTTCAGTTAACAGTCCATATTCAATTTGAAACCCAATTTCCCCATGCCAATATGAAACTACCATGCGACTAGTACTCAAACACATATAGGTAAATTAACATTACAATAATCATTAGGAAAAACAGTTTAAAATTACCTTAAATCTCAGGATACAGTGTAATATAGGTCATCAGTTCACATGTTTGTGTATGCAATACATATAAGAAGATAGTGTACAAGACTGTTCCCAGTTTTCAGTGTAATGTATTCTCAGGAACAGCCATGTGTGTGTGTCCTGTGTGAGTGTCAATGTTCTCAGGATTCTGAATTCCAAGTGACAGTTTGGTCAATCAATGCAATGTGGATAGAACAAAGAGATGTTCAAGTGTCAAGGACTGCTACCAAACACATAATGGGCTGTGCTCTGGACCCAAGTCTGGACAGAAGGAAGAAATTAGACTAAGCAGTACAATTGGTAAGGGAATATGCATAAAGGATATGGACTGACATGTGTGCAGTGGGTGAAAAGAAACAAGAGATGCAGGACCAGGCAATTACCTGATGTATAGTCACCTGTAGGAGGAAATGCAGGAATTAGGAATATGGGAACCTAACCAATCTCTCTACTGAACTGGACAGTGAATAAGGCAGTAAAAGGATATGCAGGACTGCAATATTTTACAGGAATGCAAGGTTTAAGTCAATGAAATCTTAGGAAATGTGTGTAGCATATCAGTTTGTATATCACAGTGACAGATTTACACATATAAGTTCTAAACACCAACTTCAAAACCCATCACATATACCTTAACAGTGATCTAAACAAAACATTAAATCAAATTACAGTAATTGAATCAAGTCAAATTAATTGACAGTTTACATATGAACTAGTTGACAGTTTCAATAGGAATAAATCATTCAGTAAAGTAGCAGTCACATTCATTTCGAAAACCATGCACCCCATTTGAATCCAAAACCTAAATGAAAACTTAACACAATGTAGCTAGTACACTTGTGTAAGGATTAAAACATGGAATTAAATCATGAAATCAGTTTAAATAGGGAAATGAATCATGTCAACTAATGATAGTATCATTCAAGTCTAAACCACAGTCTAAACCACATATCTAATATTCCATTCTCTAAATAAAAACCCAATCCAACTTGTAAAATCAACTAATCAGAGATTAATACACATGTTGGAAATCTATTTGGCAATTAAACATTCAAATCAGTTAATGTACACTCTAATTTCAGAAAATTGAACAATGGGCTGGGTATCAGTCCTCTCTATATTTCGAAATTCCATGTTCTCAAGTGAAAATCCTATTCTAACATGAAAACCAAATCTAGCAGTATCTAGTACACATGTAATTGAATTTATCCTAGCAATTAAACATCGAAATCAACTTAAGTTTAGAAATTAGTTTTCAGACTTTCTTGAACAGTACATAGTGTATCAGGACATATGAAACCCAATTCGAATTCAAAGAAAACATGTTAATACACAAGTTCATGGTTGGTACACATTGTCTCTAGTGTGCACGTGTCTCACAAGGTGTTCGTGTCTGTGCAA